>CM077148.1:110957640-111500045 GCA_039583875.1 Platanthera guangdongensis | reverse complement strand
CCAGTTTCATCGGTGCGTGACAACGGTCCTTGGTCACGGGGCGTATCAACTGACACGGGCGTGTCGTTGGGCGTGTCACGCTTTTTTCTTCATTCGGCTGCTTTCCATGGGAAATTGAAGTGTCACGCCCTTATCAAGGGCGTGACCCATAGTACACGGGCATGTACATGCAAAATTTGACATTTTCCTGAAAATTTTTGTAAAATGAAATAAAGCTAAGTTAGCAATGTTTGTAAAAAAGGAATAATTTATTAAAGAAAATTAAGTAGAAATAACAAAAAGAAACTAAAATGACTTATTTAATTTCCATAAAAATACGTATATTTACAACTTATCAGTAGCCTCCAGCACCCACTTCCCAGATGCGGTTGGATATCCCTCAGGTCGCACCCTTGGCGCGGGCACGCTCAGCTCAGCAGGGGCGGACTCAATGCCCAGTCCGCACTCAGCCTCTAGCAACCGCTTCTCCCCAGCAGCAGGCGGACAACTTCCTCAGCTCACAAGTTTAGCACGGGCTCGCTCAGTACAGCAGGCGCAGACTCTTCCCAGTCAGCCAGGCATCAGAACCAGTTCCAGAAGCAAGTTCATCCACGTGGCCTCATACGGACTCCACGGACTCGGCGGACTCAAGTATTTACTCGCACAAGTTACCGCCTCACCAGGGGTAACGTCACCGAAATTCGTTACCTCCTCAGGCCTATAAATAGACCCCCATACCTCTCATTCGAGGACAGTCTCATCACTCTCGCGCTCGAGGACTCCCGGCGACAAGCTCAATTCTTCACCTCCTGCGGACTCCTTCTCTCTGTCTGCGGCCCTCTTCTTGTAACACTGCGGCCTGCCGGCCTCAGTTCCTAGTCCGTGCATCGTCGTCTCTGGCACCTCCTTTTCTTAGCTGCCAGCTTTCGCTGTATACCTTTTTTTGCTTTATTGAAAGGTGTAATACAAGCTGTAATAACTGAATATTAATCAAAGAAAGCCAGCCGCAAGAGTGGCATTTAAGCCGCGGCGGGCAAAGTCTGATGTTGCCGCTGCTAGCGGCTCCCTCTCTTCTTCTCATCTCAACTCCCTCGGCATCAACCTGCAAGCACAATTGTCAAAGTAACTGTCCGCTCTACAACTCCTGATCAACCTTCCCAACAACCTCCACACTCAGATCAACTCCCCTCTCTTCTCTATCCCCGCAACCCATGAACAAGTGCTTTCTCCACTCTCGAACACTCAGAAGCTTCCTCCCTCTCCTCAACCCCGCAATCCTCTTGTTCACCTAGCTTGTGAGATCGAACAACCCATTAACTAGGCGGTGCCGTTTTCGCGCATCAACAGTTAACACGCGACCTTCAGATCCGAACAGATAGCGAAAATCAACGGATACTCATGTCAGCCTGCCAACCATCTCAAAACATTCCTCCTACCAGTGAAGATGATCTCTGGGACGCCCTCTTGCTGACACGTCGGGAATCTTCCCTACAGATAGCAGCAATCAATGACACCCTGACCATTATAATTCAGCGACTAGACTCTCAACCTGCAGCAACGCCAACTTCTACAGTCAATCCAGCAGTGGGGAATTCACATTTTAATCCGCCAACCTTTCTACCAGTTATCCTTATGCTTATCTGGCAATTTAACCATCTAGCAGGTCACAGTCCCTTTATAGTTTCCAGTTATTAAACAAAGGGAGAATATCTGCAAACTTAGTCCTCAAACCACCGCGTGCTCCTCCAATCACCCAAGGAAGTCGCCTGAATTTCCCACTAAGAGGAAGAGAGGCCCAGAAGTTTTTCTCCTTACCGGAAAACCTCCAAAGTCTCCCCCAAAGTGTCTTCAATCACAAGTTAAGAAAGGAAGATATTTCCGACGTCAACAACGTCTCTTCCCAAGCAAAGAATCCGAAGTTGATAGCACAATGGGTGAGGAAACTCACATCATTAAGAGCAAGCCAAATGGTGTGGGATCTTTTCATCCTTCTAATCGAAAGGTCAAAAAATCCGACCAATACTGTAAGTATCACAGAGAAGGGGGTCATGCAACAGAGGATTACTGAGCTTTTCGACAATTAGTGCAAGAAATGCTGAAGGAGGGTAAATATCAACATCTGCTCCAAATGGGCGACCCATCACATCCATAAGTCTCCAAAGTCCCTTGCATTCATTACTTGTTACTCTTACTCTACTCTTCATGTTTCAAACATTTTCATCTCGAAACACTTCTAAGTGTTCCTTCATGCTTTTCAATAAGTTTATATCATGGATCCCGTACTGACACAATTTCTTTTTTTGTAATGCTTCTTCCTCTATTTTTTCTTTGCCAAAGAGATCGCTGAACAAATGAGATATCGCCAAGTCTTGTTGTTCAATTCATAGATTGTTCTTTGGCACGACCGTGATGACCACATATTGTGGGGAGTGTTCATGTATGTGCAGTGCGAGCCATTCAATCTACGATGGTGGGCTTCAGACATCGAATCCTAGCCGGCATCTAACACAGAGTGTGCGTCAGGGTGGCCCCATGTGTTAGCTCTGCTGTGCTTCGTTAAGGATACATTACAGTTACTATGATCTTTGCTTCACAAGCAATGGCGATCAAGCATAGCCTTGTCTCTTCGATCATCTCACAACTGTGATGGCCGAACACTCTATGGTACTCTCAATTCGTGCCTTCGCGGGATCCACAACTCTACTGATCTTTCCATAAACAAGCAATGTTATACGCCCCTTGGCGCAACTAGTCTCATTAATCAGTGATGTTGTACCTGAGAAAAGAGAGCAGTGTATCTGTCGTTTCCTTCTTAGGATTTTGTGCATGTCTACATTTTTTGCTCTGTCAAGGGAGTATAACTAGTCCACTCTAAGTAGGACTATACTGGTGATGACCATTCTTGGTCATTTCCGAGTATATACCTATTTTTTATCAATTGCCTCTTTCACAGGTGAGCAGGTTAAATCCGACCTACCAAAAAGATTTGCAATAATCTTTTCTTCTTATTCTCATCTTATAAGCATTGCCTGCTCAAAGCTCTATTAGATGATGATCTACAAAGCTCTTCATTACTCTTATTAAATGCTAATGGCATCAATCATTGATCAAAGAATCTGGCTCTCCTTGATTAACAAGCCATGCAAGCGGAGTCTAATTAAGATAATCTCTTCTTATTGATCTGGACTTCATATTGAAGATATCATATCTTACTACAATTACCATTACGGTCTAATCTTTATTCAGATTTGCAGAATGCGTTAAGCTTTTTCTCTACCAATGTGATCATATCTATCCTAATATATGAACAATCAACAGTCGACTTATTGATCTGGACTTCATGTTAAATATATCATCATTAATAGCTAGAATAACTATTTTGGTTTGATCTCCATTCAATTTTTAGCAGAGTGCATCAGGCATTTCCTCTACTCTTTGATCGTATCCATCTTATCTCATCAACAGTTAGCATTCGCAAGTTCCATTCAAGTACTTGCAGCTTAGCTCACTATATTATTTCTGCTGCTCACTCTTCTCTTTGCAGTGATTAGCAGGCACCTGCAAGCCTTATCCAGGTACTTGCAACTTAGTCTTTTTCACCATGGCTGCTTCTAACTCTCATTTTGCAGAGATCAGGAGATGCTTGCAAGTTTCTTCACAGGTACTTGCAACTTTCACATATTGTGTCTGCCTCTAACTCTCATTTTGTAGAGGTCAGCAGATGTTTCAAGTTTCTTCACAGGTACTTGGAACTTTCACATATTATGTCTGCTTCTAACTCTCATTTTGTAGAGATCAGCAGATGCTTTCAAGTTTCTTCACAGGTAGTTGCAACTTTCACATATTATGTCTGCTTCTAACTCTCATTTTGCAGAGATCAGCAGATGCTTGCAAGTTTCTTCACAAGTACTTGCAACTTTCACATATTATGTCTACTTCTAACTCTCATTTTGCAGAGGTCAGCAGATGCTTGCAAGTTTCTTCACACGTACTTACAACTTTCACATATTTTGTCTGCCTCTAACTTCTCTTTTGCAGAAACCAGCAAACACTTGCAAGTACTCTTCAAGTACTTTCAACTTGTTTTTCCTTTCATGCATATTGCTTACTCTTCTTTTGGTAGAGGACAGCAGGTGCTTGAAAGCCTCCATCAGGTACTTGCAAGTTATTATGCTTCCAAGTTTTCCTCTCACCTTCGTTTTGTAGAACTCAGTGGAAGAGATCTTCTTCATTTTGCAAAGGAAAACCCAGGTACAGACAAAATGTACCTTCCATACATGCCTACACTAACTTTTCCTTCACAGGAAAAAGGCAGGTAGCACCAAACTCCTAAGGAGAGACATCAGGTTCTATCTCTCCTTGTCCCCTCCTCTTTCTTTGGGGTGGATCACGATTTTCGTGGGTCTCCAACTTTTCCAAAGTTCCCTTATGAACTTAAAAAAGTGCGGGGATTATGTTAACCCCAAAATCGGCGATCCTTCCCAAGGTAGCCAGCTCTCTAGTTGCGGCCTGCTCCGGGTTCCTCTTGGAGGCCGCGGCGTCTTAGGATGGGCGGACAGGTTTTTCTGTCCGCTCAGGCCGCGCGGCTTGAGCTATCTCGGCGATCTGATCTCCCAAGCCGCGCATTGTTCCTTTGGTCGGCAGGGTCCGCGGACTGCTTCTTCAGTCTGCCCCTGCTGACCCCGTGCCTTGTTCCGCTAATGCCCCAAGCTCCATCCTGACAGGTGACGACGAATTTTGACGGACTCGGATGTCTTTCCGCTCAGACAACGACAACATCAAGCGGCCTGCCTGTAGGCCGCACACCTTCACGAACGTCGACAACCCTCCAGCTTGCCACATAGCCAGATTGGCGACCTGACCCCAGGCTGCCAGCCAGCTACCCTAGTTTCTAGCTCGCCAACATGCACGGTGTAAGACCCCCTTTTTTTTCCTTTCAACACCGGGGTCTTAGGCCCAGAACCGCCGTTTTGCGGTGACTCCTTCACGCCCTGAAGGGTCATCACCACAAAGCGCCGATTCTTCCGGCCAATTCGATCACAGAAAAGTAGCATAATGAAGTAAATAGAAACTAACAGTCCACAGAAAATCACATATCATAGTAAATATAACTCCACGAAGGGAGTGTCCACAGAAAAACACATCAGAGTAGCAAAATATGGGCTTATGCCCGATACATCATGTCCTCACTACAAGTCACTCATGCGGAAGCAAAAACAGAAAATCTACTCAAGGTCGAGACTCACGGTCCCGGCTGTATGAACTCCGAGGCTAGACTACCCCACCTCCGAGTGCACCGGTCTCTGGGGCTGCTCCTCCATGCTGGGCTCCACGATCCCCTAAATGATGCGGTTCGAAAACCGTTAGTCTAAAAGACTAAGTCCTATCATACCCCACCCCTTCCCCCATGGCTCCTAGGCACCGAGCGGAGAGGAAGAAAGGGGAGGACTTGAAGGTGGAGAATAATCAAAACAGATGGCAGCGGACCTATACTAGCAATTCTATAATAAATATTGACAATAAGATGAAATATAAAAAGTAACATTCACGTATGTGAGAACAAATAAGCCAAGGGGTCTTCTACAAAGCTCTCATCATATAAAGAGTCTCATACCAATTTATACGTTGGGGTGTCGGTTATCACATAGTAATATATAAATATATATCGAAATTGACCTTAATTTATAAACTTGCCCACACAAGCTTATAGACCAAGGGGTCGTTTAGCAGGTCCTAATGTATAAACGTCCCATTCCACTTATACATTAGGTGTCAGGGGTTAAATGAATCGATTATTCTATGACATGCAAGTGGGTATGATGGAACATGCAAGTGCAACACACACACCCGACTCTGTGCACACAGACCTTTAGTTCCCCCTTTCTGGAGTCGTAACCTCCCAGGATACCTCCGTAGTGGCAGACGGAAGCGGTGGGTTGGGCCTCGCCCACCTCTAAACCAGTAAAACACAACCGGTCAGACCTATCGTACGCCTCAACGCTTGGTGCACGAAGCGGACTCCTGCGTACTCTTGCCGGCTGGCGCACCGGACTTCTGTTGGCGAAGTGCTAGCCACACTTGCCGAGTCAATGTATTGGTGTCGGTGCATCGACCATCCAATACCGAAGACCCACCACCTTAATTTTCCTCCCTTTTATGCACATGTAAATTTAGCGTAATCAAAAACCGAGCCGAAGCTCCCCGGACCAACACGTCTGTCTCAAACAATCGAGCCGAAGCTCCCCGGACCCAAAGTCCGTCTTTTAACCATCCGAGCCGAAGCTCCCAGCTAACTTACGGTGCTATCAGTCTTTGTGAAAGGTGCAACCCTAATTACTAAGTTACTCTTTTCAGCTTGTTAAAACAGTTTACGTTAACCCAGGACTGCCCCCGGTATTCCCTGTGAAGGGCTCTCAAGGGGCACTAGAACTATGTTGGGATTACGCCCAGCATTCCCTTTCGCAAGGCACTTATTTTTGTTATTGGTTGATCCCCTTACCCATTTCTTTCTCATGTTACGATGGGCTAATCCTAAGGTGACTTGCCTCCACCTCACCTCGGGGAGGACGATCTTTCGTCGGACCCGAGAGACTCTAAACCCTAGACAAAACAACACCCTACTCACTTTATCTTCCAATGATGCACCTAATTCTATTTATCCTTTCCAGCAACCCAACAACACCCAACACATGTGCTCTAATTCATATCCCAAATGATTTCCTGCAGTTTTGCTAAATGCAGACCACTTAAGCTATATGACCCGTAAAAAGGGAAGTATGCCAAATGATCATCCAATGCTCATATAATAATTATTAGAGACTATATTGGCATATGTAGCCTGAATCCATAATTTCCTAATTTCATAATTAAACCGATAATTTATTTATTTATTATAAAAGCCAAAGTTCCAAGGTTGAACAGAAGTACAAGATTTATGCAAGATAAAATTCCACTAAAATTACGATAAATGCAAAATGAATAATCATCTAAAAATCCAGAATCTTCAAATTTTTCAGCAAGATTTAAGCCCTTAAATTTTATTTCAATCATATTCCCTAATAAATCATTTAAAGGGATGTACAACAAAAATACTTCCAAAAATTCAGAGAAAATTCCACGATGATTATAAGGGCATATAAACCTCCAAGTAAAGTTTCATAATTTTTTTTTGAAAGAAGTATTCCCTGAATTAATTAATTATCCAATTCTCAAAAATATGGTCTTGTAAAGGAAGTTCTACAAACAGACCTCTAAAAATTTAAATAAATTTCTACAAGTACTTTTTGGCCTGAAAACATCAAACCTAAGCCTCATGATTTTTCAATAGATATATCATCAATAATTAATTTTATTCTACCAAAGCCCCTTTCTGAAATTAATGAAGGAAGTACCAAATATAATCAATTAAGAATTGTAATAAAATTCAGAGAGGTTCACCCAGCCCTAGATTATCTTCTGACCAAGTTTCATCAGATTTTAATTCACATAATAATCAAATTAATTAAACACCATTTTGGGCCTTTTGGCATTTAACAAATGAAGTACCAGAAATATAATCCATAAAATTCTACAGAAATTACCAGAAGTTCTAGATGGCCTAAAATCTACTCTACCCAAGTTTCATAACATTTGGGAAGGTTTAGGGCTGAATCTTCAAATTTGTGCTCCTACCCTAAAACTAGGGTTAGGGTTTTGAGGTGTCTACCTTGCTCCAACTCTTCTAAAGTTCCTACCAGAGAGCTTAGGTTACCTTACCCTCAATTCTACTGAGTTTCCAAGGCCATACAAGGGCATTTGCCCCCCATGTCCTTCACAACCCTCAAAAGTCCTTCCTTAGGGTTTGAGGTTGAACCCTAGGGTGAATCAAGTCTATAACATCCCATCTTCCTCAAGAGGGTGACATTGTCCATGCCAAGTCAGTTTCCAAATCATCAGCCTCTGTTGAGGGGAGGGGACCACCCAATGTCCATAGTGCACTTGTAATCAAAAATACCCTCTTAAGGCCAAACTAGGGTTTGGTGATTCCCTAACCAAAACATATCCAAATGAGATGAAAGTTTGTATAGAACTAGGTCTTGATGCCAGGGACCACTCTCCAAAATTTGGGAGGGTTTGGAGGTCATTTGACCACTTAATTATTTTACCCTAGCATTATTAATTAAAAGCAAAAACTTTAGGCAAAGTGTTTCCAAAAATTCTGAGGTTTGGGCAGGCCCTAGGTATAGCTATGTTAGACTCCCTGCCGAAATTTCAAGTGATTTGGACCAGGGATGAGGTGTGGGCACTCAGTTTAATGACTGTCTAGCCCTAAGTGTATGTCCCACCAAAATGGGTGCCCTGGTCAGGCATGCACCCACATTGGTTCAAACCAATTTTAAAATAAAGTAGACACAAAGGACTACAACTTTCATGTTGATGACTTTTCTGCAGAGGGGCCTAAGTATTTTTAAAATTTAAAACCATTAATATCAAAATCTGTGACATAAATCACATTAAAATAAAAGATTTCCTATAGTTTAATCTTATAGACGCACGGATCTTGAAGCAAAAGGGACGGGATCCCTTCATCTTCCTCCTTGAGCCGACGACCAGGATCCAACCCGCCTGGAGCCGCTTCCAAGCTCTACCGCCGGCGATCCAGCCCCTTCCCCGGCTGGCCACCGCCACCACCACCTCCGTTGAGGTGGTGGCTATCGCCAGGGACGGGACCTCAATTGAGCCCGTAACTTGAACCTAAGGAGACCTATGATCTACCCGTGAGTTAAGGAGAGGGGGAGGACCTTCCTGGCGGCCTGAATGCGGGTGGAGCGGCGGGATGCCATAGTTGACGGCAGCGGCGCTCGGCTTCTGCAACAGCATAGTGAGAAGGCTTGTCTCCTCCAGGTAAAAGCTCGAAAATGTTCCCCTCTGCCCACTGATGATCTTTAAATGGGCAATTGGGGAGGGGGCGGCTGGTTCTTCAATGCCCATCAACACCATTTATGGTGTGGCTCGGGTTGAGTGGAGGGGGCTGAATCCACCCCTTGGTGGACGGGAAATGTCTGGAATCAACTCCTCTTCCCTAGAGGAGTTGATTGCAGCCATTAAAGGTGGTTGTTAGTCTCCCTTTGGCCGGCTCCACTCTCCCCTTCATCTCCCCCATCTTTTCTCTCCACCATTAACATGGAGGGAAGCTCCCTTCTCTCTCGTAGTCACCCTTATTGACTGGTCAACCCCATAGGCTATGTGCAGCCCACTTAGTCATGATAATCATGAAAGTGAGGTTAGCCTAAGGAAGAAGTGGCTTGGGCTTGGGTTAGCCCTTTTGGGCTATGTTTGACTTGGCTTAAGTTAGGGTTGACCTGGGTCAATTTGATCATCTGGGTTGACCCCATTGGGTCCTTGGTGACCCTTTGGACTCCCTTAAGGTCTAGAAAGACTTGAATAGGGTTGGTTGGGCATCTTGGGGGTCACATGTCCCTTGGTAAGGGCACTTTGACCATTTTAGTGCTAGAGTTGACTTGGGTCAACATGACCATTTGGGTTGACCCCAATGGGTCCTTGGTGACCCATTGGCCTCCCCTAAGGTCTAGGAAGGGTTATGTAGGGTTACCTTGCACTTTGGAGGTCACATACCCTTGGTAAGGGTACTTTGACCAGATTAGGGGCTTGAGTTGACTTGGGTCAACCTGGCCCTAGGGCTGACCCCAATGTGTCCTTAGTGACCCCTTGACTTCACTTTAGAGTTAGGGGGGGGCATATGTGGGGTCCTCTAGGCTAGGAGTAGGTCAATTGACCCTAAGTAGGCCAGTTTGACCTATTTTGGGTTAGGGTTGACCTTGGGCAACTGAGCCTCTTTGATTGACCCCAATGGGTCCTTTGGCTCTAATGGGCCTCCCAAGGTAATAGGGGGGTTGTGGTAGGGTCTTGGGGTCAAGGTGTAGCCCATGGTCATCCTAAACCATTGTTCAGAATTCTACTATATGCAGACCATGATGATTTCCAACTTCATGCCTCCTATCTCTTGGCCCATTTCTGGCTTCCTAGGGTTTGTCATGACCTAGTTATGGACAAAACCACTCCTAGGGGTCTAGTTGGAAATGGGATGTTACAAATCTCAATAAACAAAACAAAGATTTCGTCCCCGAAATCAAGGTTAAGCCTGCGGGAATTTCTACCGTTGAAAGGAAACTTGTAACATCCCATCACGGCGCCATGTTTGCTAAATTAAGTTTTGAGGGAAAGCTAGATCTATGACCATTTCGCCCAATTGGCAAACCAAGATCCCAATAAACAAAATATAAGCCCCCAATAAACAAAAGTTTAGCCAATACTCTTCCTGGAGCAGCCCTACTAGTTTAAAGTAGGAAAATAAATTAACATCTTGAGGGGTTTGTGAGGTATACCTGACTGAACAGCTCTGGGTATCTTTGTCTCATCAAGTCCTGCGGCTCCCAGTTATGCTCCTCCTGGCCGTGGTTCCTCCACAGGACCTTGACTAATGGGACCTTCTTGCGACACAAGACCCGTACTCCTCGGTCGTCGATCCTAACCGGCTCCAAACGAACTGACCGGTCTGAGGCTACCGGCCCTTTGGTGGTCAAAATCTGCTACTCCGGTCGTAGCAGAGCCCTCCTCAGCGAGGAAATGTGGAAGACGTCGTGCAGAGCTGCCAGCTCTGGTGGAAACTCCAGCCTGTAGGCTAGGGGCCCGATCCGCTCCAGGATCCTGTAAGGGCCCATGTACCTAGGGCTGAGCTTCTTTCTCCGACCACGCACCCGTGAGACTCCATACATGGGCCGGATCTTCAAAAACACTCGGTCCCCCACCTGGAACTCCACCTGCCGATGTCGGGCGTCATAGTACTTAGCCTTTCTGCTCTGCGCCTCTAGCATCCTATCTCTGATCAGCCTCACCTGAGCCTCGATGTCTTCAACAAACTCTGATCCCAACAACTTCGGATCTTCGTCCTGAACCCAAGAAAGCGGGGTCCGGCATTTCCTTCCATACAAGGCTTCGTAAGGCGCCATCCTGATGCTAGACTGGTAGCTATTGTTATAGAATAACTCAACCAGTGGTAAGATCTTCTCCCACGGTTCCCCGCGGTCCAAAATGCATAGCCTTAGAAGATCTTCCAGCATCCGGTTGGTGCATTCTGTCTGGCCGTCCGTTCAGGGGTGGAATGCGGTGCTGAAGGTTAATCTCGTGCCTAAGTAAGCTTGCACGGATCTCCACTCCCTGGAAGTGAACTGGCCATCCCGATCCGACACGATCGTTTTGGGCACCCAGTGATATCGAACGAACTGCTCCACAAATCTCCGTACTAATACTCCCATAGCATCGTCCTTCCTGATTGGAATGAACCTGGCCACTTTTGCCAACCGATCGACGATGACCCAAATGGAGTCATTTCGTGTTCGTGATCGGGGAAGTCCGTGAATAAAGTCCATCGCGATGTCTTCGAACTTCCACTCTGGTACCAGGAGTGGTTGCAACAAACCCGCGGGGTTTTGCACTCTGCCTTCACTAGCTGGCTAGCTGGCAAGCTCGCAGTGGGTCACGTACCGAGTGATATCCTTCTTCATGCCAGGCCAGTACATAGTCTTCTTCAAATCCGCAGTCATCTTCGTGATGCCCGGGTGCACCGAGTATCTGCTGTGGTGGTCCTCCGCCATAATATCTTCCCGGACCTGGCCTCCTTCTGGTATATAAGTCCGACCTCTAAAGTATACCACACCATCCCTCATCATGTAATCTCCTGCTGCACCGTTCTCTAAGGCCCAGAATATCGACTCCAATTTGACATCTCGCCTCTGTCCCTCTCTAACTCGGTCCTGGATATTGTCTATAACACTCACCGCAGCTACATACTCCATGTAAAGCTCGTGGTCCTCGGATGACACCAGTGTGATGTGCATATCCTCCAATCTCCTCACCAGCTCCATAGACATAACCTGGGGCCCGACCTCGGAAGTGGCAGCTCTCTGACTCAATGCGTCCGCCACCACGTTTGCCTTCCCTGGATGGTAGTGCATTTCATACTGATAATCTGCTAAGAACTCCACCCAGCGCCTCTGCCTGATGTTCAGTTCCTTCTGCGTGTCCACGTATTTCAGGTTCTTGTGGTCGGAATAGATATCGCAGTGGACTCCATAAATATAATGGCGCCAGACCTTCAAAGCAAAAACGACCGCCCCCATCTCAAGGTCATGCACTGGATAGTTCTGTTCGTGCTTCTTCAACTGGCGAGATGCATATGCAATCACATGGCCCTTCTGCATCAGTACAGCTCTCATACCCTGGTAGGAAGCATCAGTGTAGACCTGAAATCCTTCCCTCCCCGAGGGGAGAGAAAGAATGGGAGCCGAGGTTAGCCGATCCTTTAGCTCCTGGAAAGCTGCCTGGCACTGCGGGGTCCATACGAAAGGTACCTCCTTCTTCGTAAAGGATGTGAGCGGGAGGGCGATTCGAGAGAATCCCTCCACGAACTTCCGGTAGTAACCGGCAAGTCCTAGAAAACTTCGTACGTCGGTGGCTGTCTTTAGCTGTGGCCAATCCCGAATAGCCTGAAACTTTGCCGGATCCACTGCCAACCCGGTTCCACTGATAATATGGCCTAAGAAGCCCACCTCCTTCAGCCAGCACTGACATTTACTAAACTTCGCATATAAATGATTCTCCCGCAATCTTTGTAGGGTCAGTGCCAGATGGCGAGTGTGCTCCTCCTCCGTCCTCGAGTAGATGAAGATGTCATCGATAAACACAATGACAAACACGTCTAGGTACTCCTTGAAAACCTGGTTCATGAGAGTCATGAATGCCGAGGGTGCATTGGTGAGCCCGAAGGGCATCACCGTAAACTCAAATAATCCATATCTGCTACTAAAAGCAGTCTTCTGAATGTCCTCTTCTCGAATCCGAAGCTGGTAGTATCCCGACCTCAAATCTAATTTCGAAAAGAACTGCGCTCCCTACAGCTGGTCGAACAGCTCGTCTATCCTTGGCAGCGGATAGGTGTTCCGGACCGTCAGCCGATTTAGTGCTCGGTAGTCGATGCACAATCTGAGAGTCCCGTCTTTCTTTTTGACGAACAATACCGGGGCTCCCAATGGTGAAGAGCTTGGTCGAACAAATCCGGCTTCCACTAACTCCTGAAGCTGGCTCCGAAACTCTGTCAACTCCCTTGGGGCCATCCGGTAAGGTGCCTTGGACGCTGGCTTGGCCCCCGGCACAAGCTGTATCTGGACGTCCTGCTCCCTGCGCGGGGGTAATCCAGGTAATTTCTCTGGAAAGACGTCCTCAAACTCCCGCACCACCGGGATATTCGATATAAAACTCGTGGCCTCCTCCATCTCAAACAGCACCTCGTAGACCTCCTCCCCCTGTAAATAGGCCTTAACGGCCTGTACTGAAGATAAGGGTATACGTGAGGCAGGTCTTATACCTTCGATGATGATGGTAGAGTCCCCGTGCCTCACGGTGATCTTCTTCGCTTGACAATCAATCTGGGCATGATTCCACTGTAACCAAGTCATGCCCAGGATCAGCTCGAAGACTGGCATCCGCAGGACCATTGCCGGAACTTCGAACGACTTTCCACCAATCTCCGCCTCCATACTGCAGTGGGCTGAGATGAGTATCTCCGATCCGTCGGGTAGACACACCCTCCTCATCTGGCCTGTTAACCGTTCCACTCCTTCCAGCCCTTCCAGAAAGGCCTCCGACACAAACGAGTGTGTGGCACCCGTGTCGAACAGAGTATAGGCGGGCTTGCCGCTGATGAAGACTATACCTGAGATGATTAAAGGTTTTAGTGTTTTATAACGCATTTTCTTTCTTATTTATTCTACATAGGGCAGTTCTACTTGTTGGGCAAATGAGAACGGAAATTTAATTTAAACAATTTAAACATCTTGACTTACCTGTGATGACCCGCTCTGGATTTCGAGGCTGTGCCAGATCCAAGGCATATGTCTGCTCCCTTTCCTATCTTCGCTCTCCTCCATGGTAACCACATCCTCGGTCGCATCCTCGGCCTCCGAAAAGCTGGGCAGGTGGGCCACCCTGTGGTGCTGGAGGTGGTGCCCCTTCATGGGGCAGTTTCTCCAGAGGTGTCCCACCTGATGGCAATGGAAGCATTCCGGTGGGGGATACGCCATAGCCCCGGGTCTCGTCATCTCCTGTATCCGAAGAGGTTGAGGGGCCAATATCACCTGCTATCTCATCTCCTGCCTCACCTCCTGACGAGGCTGGTCCTCCGTCCTTCTCCCATCTGGTATAGCGCCTCGCCGTTGATCATTTCTGGCCCTCCAGCCCTGATCCTCCGCTTGCCGCTTCCGACCCCGAGTGGTGTGCCAATCATCCTCAATCCTCTTTGCCATCTCCAAAATCCGGGAGATAGGCCCGTCGGATACAAACAACAAGGCCTCCCTCAACTCCTCTTTCAGGCCCTTATAGAATCTCTTGACGTATCCTGCTTCGTCCAGCTGGTAAGAACCTGCATATCGAGCCAAATGGTCGAACTCTCGATGGTACTCCACCACCGTCCTGGTGCCCTGCCTCAGCTGTAAGAACCGCTCCTCCAACTCGTCCCTGGCCGACTGCGGAACAAAGTGCTCCAGCAACGTGGCCCTGAATTCCTCCCAAGTAATTTCTGCAATCTCCCTATCAGCAAACGTCGTGTCCAACAGCGTCTTCCACCACCTCTTGGCATGAGACTCCAAGCAAGATACCACCAAAGCCACCCTCTCCTCCCAAGGGCACCGTATCCCAGTCAACATCTCGTACATAACATCCAGCCACTCCTATGTCCGCACTGTCGACTCTGTCCCCAAGTAGGACGGGGGAGAGAGTCCTCGGAAGGTGCTCATCCAGTTGGCCCCTGGTTTGGCTGCTGGGTCGGAGCCAGCTGAGCCCGGAAGGCATCAAGGATATATGTAAGAGTTTGCCCATGTCTGACTAAAGGAAAGTGTGGGGACTATGGGAGGTGGTGCAATGTCTGGAGTCTGCTGAGCTCCACCTTGTGAGGTGGGCTGAGCTGGGGGCTGCAAAACGAACTACATTAGTAGGTAATTGACTCAATACCTAATAAGAAGTGGACAATTTACATGTGATCCCCCATATGGGCACACCACTGCTTCCGCTGCTTAGTATGTTCCCAAACTAAACTCGCGCGGGGGTGACCCAGGTTTGTGGACTGCTACTTTTCGATCGAGGTCTGCTTTGAAACCACTTGTAAGACCCCCCTTTTTTCCCTTTCAACACCGGGGTCTTAGGACCAGAACCGCCGTTTTGCGGTGACTCCTTCACGCCCTGAAGGGTCATCACCACAAAGCCCGATTCTGCCGGCCAATTCGATCACAGAAAAGTAGCATAATGAAGTAAATGGAAACTAACAGTCCATAGAAAATCACATATCATAGTAAATATAACTCCATGAAGGGAGTGTCCACAGAAAAACACATCAGAGTAGCAAAATATGGGCTTATGCCCGATACATCATGTCCTCACTACAAGTCACTCATGAGGAAGCAAAAATAGAAAATCTACTTGAGGTCGAGACTCACGGTCCCGGCTGTATGAACTCCGAAGCTAGACTGCCCCACCTCCAAGCGCACCAGTCTCTGGGGCTGCTCCTCCATGCTGGGCTCCACGATCCCCTAAATGATGCGGTTCGAAAACCGTTAGTCTAAAAGACTAAGTCCTATCATCCCCCACCCTTCCCCCGGCTCCTAGGCACCGAGCGGAGAGGAAGAAAGGGGAGGACTTGTAGGTGGAGAATAATCAAAACAGATGGCAGCGGACCTATACTAGCAATTCTATAATAAATATTGACAATAAGATGAAATATAAAAAGTAACCTTCACTATGTGAGAACATAAGCCAAGGGGTCTTCTGCAAGGATCCCATCATATAAAGAGTCTCATACCAATTTATACGTTGGGGTGTCGGTTATCACACAGCAATATATAAATATATATCGAAAATGACCTTAATTTATAAACTTGCCCACACAAGCTTATAGACCAAGGGGTCGTTTAGCAGGTCCTAATGTATAAGCATCCCATTCCACTTATACATTAGGTGTCAGGGGTTAAATGAATCGATTATGCTATGACATGCAAGTGGGTATGATGGAACATGCAAGTGCAACACACACACCCGACTCTGTGCACACAGACCTTTAGTTCCCCCTTTCTGGAGCCGTAACCTCCCAGGATACCTCCGTAGTGGCAGACGGAAGCGGTGGGTTGGGCCTCGCCCACCTCTAAACCAGTAAACCACTACCGGTCAGAACTATCATATGCCTCAACGCTTGGTGCACGAAGCGGACTCCTGCGTACTCTTGCCGGCTGGCGCACCGGACTTCTGTTGGCGAAGTGCTAGCCACACTTGCCGAGTCAATGTATTGGTGTCAGTGCATCGACCCTCGAATACCGAAGACCCACCACCTTAATTTTCCTTCCTTTTATGCACTTGCAAATTTAGCGTAATAAAAACCGAGCCGAAGCTCCCGGACCAACACGTCCGTCTCAAACAATCGAGCCGAAGCTCCCCGGACCAAAGTCCGTCTTTTAACCATCCGAGCCGAAGCTCCCAGCTAACTTCCGGTGCTATCAGTGTTTGTGAAAGGTGCAACCCTAATTACTAAGTTACTCTTTTCAGCTTGTTAAAACAGTTTACGTTAACCCAGGACTGCCCCCGGTATTCCCTGTGAAGGGCTCTCAAGGGGCACTAGAACTATGTTGGGATTACGCCCAACGTTCCCTTTCGCAAGCACTTATTTTTGTTATTGGTTGATCCCTTACCCATTTCTTCCTCATGTTACGATGGGCTAATCCTAAGGTGACTTGACTGCACCTCACCTCGGGGAGGACGATCTTTCGTCGGACCCGAGCGCCTCTAAACCCCAGACAAAACAACACCCTACTCACTTTACCTTCCAATGATGCACCTAATTCTATTTATCCTTTCCAGCAACCCAACAACACCCAACACATGTACTCTAATTCATATTCCAAATGATTTCCTGCAGTTTTGCTAAATGTAGACCACTTAAGCTATATGACCCGTAAAAAGGGAAGTATGCCAAATGATCATCCAGTGCTCATATAATAATTATTAGAGGACTATATTGGCATATGTAGCCTGAATCCATAATTTCCTAATTTTCATAATTTAACCGATAATTTATTTATTTATTATAATAGACAAAAGTTCCAAGGTTGAACAGGAAGTACAAGATTTATGCAAGATAAAATTCCACTAAAATTATGGTAAATGCAAAATGAATAATCATCTAAAAATCCAGAATCTCCAAAGTTTTCAGCAAGATTTATGCCCTTAAATTTTATTTCAATCATATTTCCTAATAAATCATTTAAAGGGGATGTACAACAAAAATACTTCTAAAAATTCAGAGAAAATTCCAGGATGATTATAAGGGCACATAAAACCTCCAAGTAAAGTTTCATAATTTTTTTTTGAAAGAAGTATTCCCTGAATTAATTAATTATCCAATTCTCAAAAATATAGCCTTGTAAAGGAAGTTCTGCAAACAAACCTCTAAAAATTTTAAATAAATTTCTACAAGTACTTTTTGGCCTGAAAACATCAAAACCTAAGCCTCATGATTTTTCAACAGATATATCTTCAATAAATAATTTTATTCTACCAAAGCCCCTTTCTGAAATTAATGAAGGAAGTACCAAATATATTCAATTAAGAATTATAATAAAATTCAGAGAGGTTCACCCAGCCCTAGATTATCTTCTGACCAAGTTTCATCAGACTTTAATTCATATAATAATCAAATTAATTAAAAAACCATTTTGGGCCTTTTGGCATTTAACAAATGAAGTACCAGATATATAATCCATAAAATTCTACAGAAATTACCAGAGGTTCTAAATGGCCTAAAACCTACTCTACCCAAGTTTCATAATATTTGGGGAAGGTTTAGGGGCTGAATCTTCAAATTTGTGCTCCTACCCTAAAACTAGGGTTAGGGTTTTGAGGTGTCTACCTTGCTCCAACTCTTCTAAAGTTCCTACCAGAGAGCTTAGGTTACCTTACCCTCAATTCTACTGAGTTTCCAAGGCCATACAAGGGCATTTGCCCCCATGTCCTTCACAACCCTCAAAATTCCTTCCTTAGGGTTTGAGGTTGAACCCTAGGGTGAATCAAGTCTAAAACATCCCATCTTCCTCAAGAGGGTGACATTGTCCATGCCAAGTCAGTGTCCAAATCATCAGCCTCTGTTGAGGGGAGGGAACCACCATAAGTCCATAGTGCACTTGTAATCAAAAATTCCCTCTTTAGGCCAAACTAAGGTTTGGTGATTCCCTAACCAAAACATATCCAAATGAGATGAATTTTGTATAGAACTAGGTCTTGATGTCAGGGACCACTCTCCAAAATTTGGGAGTGTTTGGAGGTCATTTGACCACTTAATTAATTTACTATAGCATTATTAAATAAAAGCAAAAACTTTAGGCAACGTGTTTCCAAAAATTCTGAGGTTTGGGTAGGCCCTAGGTATAGCTATGTTAGACTCCCTGCCAAAATGTCAAGTGATTTGGACCAGGGATGAGGTGTGGGCACTCAGTTTAATGACTGTCTAGCCCTAAGTGTATGTCCCACCAAAATTGGTGCCCTGGTCAGACCATGCACCCAAATTGGTTCAAACCAATTTTAAAATAAAGTAGACACAAAGGAATACAACTTTCATGTTGATGACATTTTCTGCAGAGGGGCCTATGTATTTTTAATATTTAAAACCATTAATATCAAAATCTGTGACATAAATCACATTAAAATAAAAGATTTCCTATAGTTTAATCTTATAGCCGCACGGATCTTGAAGCAAAAGGGACGGGATCCCTTCATCTTCCTCCTTGAGACGACGGCCAGGATCCAACCCGCCTGGAGCCGCTTCCAAGCCCTGCCGCCGGCAATCCAGCCCCTTCCCCAGCCGACCACCGCCACCACCACCTCCATTGAGGTGGTGGCTATCGCCAGGCGGCGGCTCAGCCGCCGGAGAGGTGTTTTCCGGCGGTTCTAGCAGGATAAATTTTTGCCGAAAACCATGAAAATATTGGTTTTGATCGGGCTCAATTGAGCCCAAAACTTGAACCTAAGGAGACCTATGATCTACCTATGAGTTAAGGAGAGGGGAGGACCTTCCTGGCGGCCTGAATGCGGGTGGAGCGGCGGGATGCCATAGTTGACGGCGGCGGCGCTCGGCTTCTGCAACGGCACAGTGAGAAGGCCTATCTCCTCCAGGTAAAAGCTCGAAAATGTTCCCCTCTGCCCACTGATGATGTTTAAATGGGCAATTGGGGAGGGGGGCGGCTGGTTCTTCAATGCCCATCAACACCATTTATGGTGTGGCTCAGGTTGAGTGGAGGGGGGCTGAATCCACCCCTTTGGTGGCCGGGAAACGTCTGGAATCAACTCCTCTTCCCTAGAGGAGTTGATTGCAGCCATTAAAGGTGGCTGTTAGTCTCCATTTGGCCGGCTCCACTCTCCCCTTCCTCTCCCCCATCTTCTCTCTCCACCATTAACATGGAGGGAAGCTCCCTTCTCTCTCCTAGTCACCCTTGTTGACTGGTCAACCCCATAGGCTATGTGCAGCCCACTTAGTCATGATGATCATGAAAGTGAGGTTAGCCTAAGGAAGAAGTGGCTTGGGCTTGGGTTAGCCCTTTTGGGCTAGGTTTGACTTGGCTTAAGTTAGGGTTGACCTGGGTTAATTTGATCATCTGGGTTGACCCCATTGGGTCCTTGGTGACCCATTGGACTCCCTTAAGGTCTAGAAAGACTTGAATATGGTTGGTTGGGCATCTTGGGGGTCACATGTCCCTTGGTAAGGGCACTTTGACCATTTTAGGGCTAGAGTTGACTTGGGTCAACATGACCATTTGGGTTGACCCCTTTGGGTCCTTGGTGACCCATTGGCCTCCCCTAAGGTCTAGGAAGGGTTATGTAGGGTTACCTTGCACTTTGGAGGTCACATACCCTTGGTAAGGGTACTTTGATCAGATTATTAGCTTGTGTTGACTTGGGTCAACCTGGCCCCTAGGGCTGACCCAATGTGTCCTTAGTGACCCCTTGACTTCACGTTAGAGTTAGGGGGGCATATGTGGGGTCCTCTAGGCTAGGAGTAGGTCAATTGACCCTAAGTAGGCCAGTTTGACCCATTTTGGGTTAGGGTTGACCTTGGTCAACTGAGCCTCTTTGATTGACCCCAATGGGTCCTTATGGCTCTAATGGGTCTCCCAAGGTAATAGGGGGGGTTGTGGTAGGGTCTTGGGGTCAAGGTGTAGCCCATGGTCATCCTAAACCATTGTTTAGAATTCTACTATATGCAGACCATGATGATTTCCAACTTCATGCCTCCTATCTCTTGGCCCATTTCTGGCTTCCTAGGGTTTGTCATGACCTAGTCATGGACAAAACCACTCCTAGGGGTCTAGTTAGAAATGGGATGTTACACACGGACTGCCTCGTCTGTCCGGCAGGTCGCCCATCCTTTATCACCCAGCAGGTGCGGCAAGCCTTTCCCTTCAACAGACAGCGTACTTCGGCAAATGGGGCGACCTGCCTCGTCAGTCCGCCAGGTCGCCTAGCCGAGCAATTCAGCTTTTTACGGACTCTATCAGTCCTCCAAAGGAGCGCGGATGCTCCAGCTCTCCGGCTACCCCCAAAGTCCAGCACACATCCCATTCTCCGCGAGCTGGGTGGACTCGAGGTGCAGTCAAACCTTCCTGAAAGTCCACCTAGTGTCAACTATGTGCACCTATGGGGGGGGAATAGGTGACGTGTAGCGCTTTTGCGGAATTTACGAATGTACCTGCACAATAAAAATAAAAAGCACAGCACACAGAATACACAGGCAATTTATAGTGGTTCCCCGACTTGGGTACATCCACTTTCCCCCTTCGACCTATCTCCCAACAAGGGACGACTCGGTCTCTTCTCCAACAGGATTGAAATCCAATCCCTGCACTATCGGAAGGAACCCTTCCACACGTGAGAGTCAACACTCCCACAAAACGGGTTGCACCCAACCCTTACAACATGGAACAATCATTCCTTTACAACAAAAGTAAAATATAGAATGTACACGAGATACAAACTTCGTTTGGAGACTACGGTGTTCCTCTTCGTTCGACGACGTATTCGTGAAGTCAACGACGAGTCTACAACCTTGGTCTCTCTTGGAGAGGATCTCCCCGGAACCGGCGGCAGCAACACGAGCGGCGGATAGCTTCGGGATCGGCGGCTATGATGATGAGCGGCTGCTGAACTTAGAGATCCAATCTTCGTAGCGAAGCAAACTAGGTCTACCAACGGTCACTCTAGGATCAGTCGTCTCGATCGATTCGGACGGGGGAGTTTTTCCCGATCAACAAATCGAGAGACAAGAGATCTCTGGATAGACTCGTGAGACTCAAAGCTTTGCTAAGCTTCTGTCGCCGGAGATCGGGAAGAGAAGCGATCAACAGCGGCGACCAACTTATCGCGAGCGGTGGCGGCGGCGATGGAGCGGAAGCGGCGATCTAGGGTTTGTCCATGCTCGCGTATATCTTGTTTTCTTCGCTGCTCGTACTGTTCAAATATACCCATGTATTTATACATTGAAGACCCATACAATATGACCGTTGTGGGTCCCACAAGTAGATACCCGAAATCCGGTTCAAACTAGTCCAGCGGCAGAATCCGGTCCAGCAGCATCCAGAGAAAACGCCAAGTAAAATTCGTCGAGAATTATTGGCGATTCTCGACGAATCGGCGAGAATCAGTTAACGATTCTCGACGATTCGTCGAGAATCACTAGTGATTCTCGACGATTCCCTTGTTGATTCTCAACGATTTTCACTTGGTATTCATGACCTGCTCAGCGACGGGTTCGGCGAGAATCATTAGTGATTCTCGCCGAATCTCACATGGCACCATTTTGAGGTAGCCGGAAGGAGTCGGCGATAATCACTAATGATTCTCGACGATTCGGCGAGAATCACTAGTGATTCTCGCCGAATCGGCGAGAATCACTTAGTGATTCTCGTCGACTTTTACATAGATGAATTTTCGTCTTTCCACCCAAGTGCTGCTCCTTGACCCATCCTTGCTCCTTGTCTTCTCTTGCATAAACATGGCCCTGTACTTGAAAGTAAGTGCACTCCAATAGAGAGAGTACACATAGGCCAACACACTGATCTGCTCAACGAGGGATTACGTCGTGCAGACCCGTGAATATTGACCTACTGCACCCTGACATTGGTGTGCACTTAGCGTGGAAGAGCTGCAAACACAACTTAAGATGTTTCATCAAATACATTGTGAATTCATCTTAGCTTGACAGGTGGCTTCCTCAAATCCAGGTAATTGTGGATACAATACCCAACAATCTCCCCCTATTTGACGAAGCCAAAACCCTACTAGCTAAGATGAATAACACCTATCAAATAATAAACATAGCATTCAGAAATTAAACATGCAGCACAAGAGAATATATGCAACCAGATCAGGACTTGAGTCATTCACAAATTCAAATACGAATGTATATATATATAATCTCAGAATTGTTCATATCATAACAATAATCATTAAATGTTTTTAGGAGAGAATGACAAGCTACAAGTTATTGACTATCTTTCCTTAGTTAAGTCATCTTTGAGTTTCTGCGCTAAAAACTTCTTCCTTTGTCTCTCCATGTACTCCTTAGGCTTCGGGTAATATCTGGGAGGAGGAACTTTATCTGCATCCGTGTTGTTTCTGAAGAATATGTTCCTTTTTGCTTCATACGTCTTGTGCCTTTCCCACTCATACTGGCTGTAAACTTCGTTCCGATTTAGTTCTCCCTTTTCTTGTAGCCAGAAGGTGTCCAAGATGATGTTCTTTGAAACTGGACTCCACTTTTCATTTCGAACTTCCTCCTCACTCATTCTGATTCTCTTCTCAGCTTTTGTATCCTTGGAGGTCCCTTCCTGAGCTTTTCTCTTTCCCCTGGCTTTTGCTAAGGCCTCTTGGTCAAACATGCTCCTCAGTTTAGCTTTGGAGAGAGCCCTAGCATCAACTTCATTTGTGGGAACATCTGCAGCACTTGCACTTATTCCTTCATCAGCACCTACTCCCTCAGCGGCCGTAGAAGTCTCAGGAGGATGAATATCTGCAGGATTTTCAGCAAAGGGGATGCCTAACTCCTGGTGGAGCATCTACCAGTTGCTGTCATAGACGTACTTGTTTGACTGTTCGAAGTTTGTGATCATGACCTCTTGAAGCTCAGCCATCTTAGCTATGTATTCCTTCTCCCCCTTTTTGGCTTCGAGTGCTATGGAGTTTGCATAGGAGTGCAGGGAGTCATCAATATGCTTAGTCGTCTTGGAGAATTCAGTGACTAATGCCTGCTGATTGGCGTTGAGAGTGACCATATTGCCGTAAAACTTTTGGATGTTGTTGGCTACAACATGAGTATTTTGATTAACGACAGCCAGAGTATCAGTGTTCTTTTTCAATCCAGCCATAAGAAGTGTGACAGCTTCGCCGGCCGCGGTATACTTCTCTTCAAATTTCTTCTCCATCACGTCCAGTTTATGGTTGATCTCCACCATATTCTTGAGCATGAGATTTTCAGATGTCTTAATCCTTTTCAGCAGTTTATTCTGAGCTTCATCAAAGGAGGCTTTAAGTTCATTCACAATGCCCTGAATGACATTGACAGTGTGAGTGGCTAGCTCATCTCGTAACGGAATAACCGGAGGCACTTGTGGGCCTTGCCCTTCAGCAGACACATCTGTAGAGCTGGATACAAGCACAGTCTCTAATGGAGGAATGCTGGCGGCCTCTGTAGATTTATCTGACTCCCCCTCCACTGGTGCAGGCTTGTTAGATGGAGGTTCAACAGGATCCGGAGCCTCCAATACTTCATGTCCCTCATGCCCTTCATCCTCTTCGTCATCATCCATGAACTCATCTTCATCAGCAGCCTCTTCCAATTCTTTGTCAGCAGTCTCCAATACAGTGTCACTTCCTTCTTGAATTTCGGCCACAGCATCCCTGGCCACCTGGGAGATTTCAGATACTACATTCGTATGAGGGGGTAGCGGCTCCCCCTCAATTCCTGCAGGCAAGGTATCAGGAATGTCACTAGGGGTGACTGCTGAAGATACTCCCTGTTGCTCTTCCACTGCAGTCTGCCCAATACGCCTCTCCCATCGATCAAACACACTTGAGTCCATCTTCTTCAAGTAGTGGAGAGGAACACCTTTACTCATATCAAACTTGTCTCCATTTAGCTGATTTAGATATAGACTTACGATGCGTCCAAAACTCGGAGATCCCAAGGTGTCCTTGATCTTCTCGAACAGCAACTCTCCCCAGTTGAACCTTTTACGGCAAACGACAGCTATCAGGATTTTGAACATATCCGCTGAGATATGGTCGTGAGAGCCCGGCTTGCAGATGAGCACCTTTCCAATAATGTCAGACAGGAGCTTCCCTTCTTCATTCATATCCTTTCTCTTTATTGATCGAGTTCCTCGTGGGAGACCGCAGAATAAGAGAGTTCTGGTTTTGTCATCGTCCTCCAAATAGTCCTCATGCTCCGAGCTAGAAAGCTGCAGGAAGCGAGTCAGCTTGCTGGCAGACAGCTTGACCTTTACCCCAGCCACCTTGCTTTTGATTAGGGAGTCACCATTTCGGAGTCTTGCGGTAGCGAAGAACTCCAGCACCTCTTTGTCCAGGATTTTGCAGGGGTGCTCCAGGACGAATGTAAGCCCAGCCTCTTCCAGCATCAGAATAATGTTGCGGAATTCGTCCGAGGCGTGAGAAAACCCAGTTCGAACAAGCTCGCAACAAGAGACCAACCCAGCAGTCGTTCTTGGAGCCATTGCAGATCTAGGGAGAGAAGCCCTATTCTACGCTTAATCAAAAATCAAAAAGGAAGTAATACTAGTGATCAAGTCCAAGTGAGGGTGAGGGGATACCTAGCGGTGTAGACGGTGAGTTAGTTCGAGTGGAGAAGAATCGAAACTTGGAGAGATCGTCGATGAGAGCTTCGGCGGGATTCTTGCGGGAGACCTTTGATGGAGACGGATTCGGCGAGCTTTCCAGCAGGAGTCGGCGAGTTGTCCTTCCGGTAAGTTTCCCTTGCGGCGGTTAGTTGCCCCTCGGCGAGTGTCCAGCGGAGAAGGAGAGAGTTCCCTGCGGAGAGAGTCGGCGTGGTTTGGCGTGCTTCCGTGAGTCGGTGGGAATGGGAAGAGTCGGCGTGATTCCGCGAGTCTCCTGCGAAGTTCGGCGGGATTCGACGGGATTTTGCGAAGGCGGTGCGATGAGCTTCCTGCGGGTCGGCGGAAGAAACCTTGTGATTTGGCGTGTTTTCTGCGAAGGTCGGCGGGATTCGTGTAGCTTGCTCCTTCGGCGGGATACTTGAGGAAGGTGAAGGGTCGGCGAGATTCCGAGTATATAATGGGTCGGCGGGATTTGTCTAATTCGCGTGATTTCTGATACCTTGCGATTTGGCGTGATTTCTGATACCAGGCCGGATTTCTCTAATTCGAAACTGAAGGGTTTCTCTACTAGGAATTTTCACGTTAAGAAGCATTGCAACATTTTCGAATTCATCTGATGTCAAGTCAATATAAGAACGATAAATACATATATATTGTAAAGCCAATCTATTTGGGTTTGAGCGAGGCTTCTCCAAACACTTCTTGATGTCAATTGTGAGTTGTCGAGATTCACAATGATAGGTCTTCGTTAACTCTTTATTGATGTATAAAGGTTTGCATGTATCGAGTTAACCTATCCTTAGATGTGCATACAGACACGAATATACAAAGATGTATCTGTATATAAAGATATATATATATATATATATATATATATATATATATATATATATATATATATATATATATATATATATATATATATATATATATGTAATTATCAATTGAAAACGACTCAAGTCTTGGAACTGATCATGAGTACCTGGGATTTTGAGAGTCATCGTTTTAGTCCCACAGGTAGAACATATTAGAAGCTCAATGTGAGAATGCTCATATAGATGTCACATCTGTTATTGCAGACGCTTGTTCCAATTTAGTCTTGAGCCACCTACTGTCTAGTTCCCATCATATTCACGGGAACCTAGACTACCCTGCAAGAAGAAATTACCTTACCTTAGGAACGCAATACATATTGGGTCCTAGGTTCCTGTTAGCGTAAGCACGCAACTGCCTTCCTTCAGAAAACCTGTCAGGAAGACTACCTCTGTCCCGTGAATGTGGGTAAGCCCTTGCCGTTGGCACAGAGGGGTTGTGCCAACAGTCGACGGCAAAGTGTCCCACTTTGCCACAGCACCAACATGGGTGATTGTTGTAGCGCCGTTTCCGACCTGATCTAGTGACTGAGGTAGTCACGGTCCTAGGTCTAAACGGGATAGAGCATGATCTCCTCACAAAATTTCCTCTTCCATCGTGACACGTGGAAGGTTGGAAGGAATGCATGTTGTGAGCATCATGAGGCCGGGAAGGTGGTTCCCTCCTTTCAGGCATCCCCCTTTCTGAGGCCCCATGAAAACTTACACCATGATTTCTAACCTCTCTATCCTGTGTCCCCGGGTGGTGAGAAGTGTTCTGTGAGCTAGGACATGCAGATTCACATCGAGTTGAGGCCGTGGCAGTGAATACAAAGGGCTCAGAATGAGCCTTTGGTATTCTCTCATGAGTGGCCACGACGGCCCTTGCACTCTGGGTGTCTCCACATGGGGACAGATTACCCTTGCAGTGACCACGACTATTCTTGTGGTCATACCTGAAGGCATGATGAGTTGCCTTCCTGCTTGGAGTGGGGGGTCGGAACACCGTTTCCCCATTTCTCCACGCATTGATAATCCGGGAGATCCACCCGTTTTCTTGCTTTCTCTTTATAGCATCAACTTTGGAAAAGTTTGATACTATACATTTCTCATTCTCTAGACTACTCTCTAGAGCTGAGATCTTAGAGTCCTTGACCTTGTTGGACGCCAATTGGAGAACCAACAAGATCTTCTATCGAGCAATCTCTTGAGCTTGCTCCTCAGCAAGTAGGTTGCTCGACTGAAGGGCTCTCTTCAGAGAATCAGAATCTTCTGGAGGAACGCAGTTCCTGTCTTCAGAAATTTCAAGAGATACGGGGCAGGACGAAGAAGTTACCTGCTCCTCAGCGATATTGTCATTAGAGCCAGTGACCATTGTGTCATCCTCATCAGAGCTGCTTTCCTCGCTGGCCTCTTCAGTCTCAGACATGGACACTGGAGCTCTGATGCAGTCCGAGAGATCCTTGCCTTCATCTTCAGAAGTGAGGACCCCAACATACGCTTCATCCTCTGATTGACAGCAGATTCCAGCTTTCTCTGACCCCCCCATCAGCTCTGAGATCATCATCCACAGAGATTTAGCCGTCCTACATTTTTCCAATCTAGAGCGAGAATCTCCAGACCAGATATCCATGATAATTTGACGAATCCTCTTATCCAAATTAAAGAATGAAAGCTCCATTTCCGACATCTCAGCAATGCACTTGGGCACTTGAATTCCAGAGTCGGAGGTCTTCATAGGTATAAATGGACCCTCTTCCAGGATGAAAGATGCACGAGGATCGATGGCATCCAAGTGATACGACACTCTCATCCTCCAGACTGGATAAAACTCCTTTGTACATGCGGGGAGTCTGAGTGGCGATATCTCATAATCCAGCTCCATGCTTCTGACACTGGTGGCAGGATACTACTCAAGGTGTAAACCTTTTGATGAGCAACCTGGCTTTGATACCACTTGAAAGTCCACCTAGTGTCAACTATGTGCACCTATGGGGGGGGGGGGAATAGGTGACGTGTAGCGTTTTTGCGGAATTTACGAATGTACCTGCACAATAAAAATAAAAAGCACAGCACATAGAATACACAGGCAATTTATAGTGGTTCCCCGACTTGGGTACATCCACTTTCCCCCTTCGACCTATCTCCCAACAAGGGACGACTCGGTCTCTTCTCCAACAGGATTGAAATCCAATCCCTGCACTATCGGAAGGAACCCTTCCACACGTGAGAGTCAACACTCCCACAAAACGGGTTGCACCCAACCCTCACAACACGGAACAATCGTTCCTTTACAACAAAAGTAAAATATAGAATGTACACGAGATACAAACTTCGTTTGGATACTACGGTGTTCCTCTTCGTTCGATGACGTATTCGTGAAGTCAACGACGAGTCTACAACCTTGGTCTCTCTTGGAGAGGATCTCCCCGGAACCGGCGGCAGAAACATGAGCGGCGGCTAGCTTCGGGATCGGCGGCTATGATGATGAGCGGCTGCTGAACTTAGAGATCCAATCTTCGTAGCGAAGCAAACTAGGTCTACTAACGGTCACTCTAGGATCAGTCGTCTCGATCGATTCGGACGGGGGAGTTTTTCCCGATCAACAAATCGAGAGACAAGAGATCTCTGGATAGACTCGTGAGACTCAAAGCTTTGCTAAGCTTCTGTCGTCGGAGATCGGGAAGAGAAGCGATCAACAGCGGCGACCAACTTATCGCGAGCGGTGGCGGCGGCGACGGAGCGGAAGCGGCGATCTAGGGTTTGTCCGTGCTCGCGTATATCTTGTTTTCTTCGCTGCTCGTACTGTTCAAATATACCCATGTATTTATACATTGAAGACCCATAAAATATGACCGTTGTGGGTCCCACAAGTAGATACCCGAAATCCGGTTCAAACTAGTCCAGCGGCAGAATCCGGTCCAGCAGCATCCAGAGAAAACGCCAAGTAAAATTCGTCGAGAATTATTGGCGATTCTCGACGAATCGGCGAGAATCAGTTAACGATTCTCGACGATTCGTCAAGAATCACTAGTGATTCTCGACGATTCCCTTGTTGATTCTCAACGATTTTCACTTGGTATTCATGACCTGCTCAGCGACGGGTTCGGCGAGAATCATTAGTGATTCTCGCCGAATCTCACATGGCACCATTTTGAGGTAGCCGGAAGGAGTCGGCGAGAATCACTAATGATTCTCGACGATTCGGCGAGAATCACTAGTGATTCTCGCCGAATCGGCGAGAATCACTTGGTGATTCTCGTCGACTTTTACTTAGACGAATTTTCGTCTTTCCACCCAAGTGCTGCTCCTTGACCCATCCTTGCTCCTTGTCTTCTCTTGCATAAACATGGCCCTGTACTTGAAAGTAAGTGCACTCCAATAGAGAGAGTACACGTAGGCCAACACACTGATCTGCTCAACGAGGGATTACGTCGTGCAGACCCGTGAATATTGACCTACTGCACCCTGACATTGGTGTGCACTTAGCGTGGAAGAGCTGCAAGCACAACTTAAGATGTTTCATCAAATACATTGTGAATTCATCTTAGCTTGACAGGTGGCTTCCTCAAATCCAGGTAATTGTGGATACAATACCCAACACTTTCGGGCCGCCTACATTGAAGAACCCCAGCTCCAGCTTCAGCATCCAGCCGGTTCGTTCAATAGCAGAGGAGGACTCAGTGTAACAGCCGCGGACTCAGCGGATTCTACTCGCAGTCCACCATGCAGCCTCCAGCATCCGCTTCCCAAATGCTGGAGGATATCCCTCAGCTTGCACCCTTGGCGTGGGCTCGCTCAGCTCAACATGAGCGGACTTATTGCGTAGTCCACCACTCAGCCTCTAGCACCCGCTTCTCCCTAGCAGAAGGCAGACAACTTCCTCAGCTCACACGTTTAGCGTGGGCTCGCTCAGTACTGCAGGCGTGGACTCTTCCCAGTCCGCCAAGCATCAGAACTAGTTCCAGAAGCAAGTTCGTCCACACGGCCTCATACGGACTCCGCAGACTCGGCAGACACAAGTCTTTACTCGCACAAGTTACCGTCTCACCGGGGGTAACGTCTCTGAAATCCATTACCTCCTCGGGCCTATAAATAGACCCCCATACCTCTCATTTGAGGACAGTCTCATCACTCTCGCGCTCAAGGACTCCCGGCGGCAAGTTCTATTCTTCACCTCCTACGGACTCCTTCTCTCAGTCCGCGCCCCCTCTTCTTGTAACTGTGCGGCCTGTCGGACTCAGTTCCCAGTCCACGCGGCCTCCTCTCTGGCACCTCCTTTCCTTATCGGCCAGCTTCCCCTATGTACCCTTTATTTGCTTTCTTGAAAGGTGTAATACAAACTGTAATAACTCAATAATAATCAAAGGAAAGCCTGTCGCAAGAGTGGCATTTAAGTCACGGCGGGCAAAGTCTGTTGTTGCCGCTGCTAGAGGCCCCCTCTCTTCTTCTCAGCTCAACTCCCTCGGCATCAACCTGCAAGCACAACTGTCAAAGTAACCGTCTACTCGACAGCTCCTGATCAACCTTCCCAACCATCTCTACACTCTGATCAACTCCCTTCTCTCCTCTATCCCTACAACCATTAAACAAGCGCTTGCTCCACTCTCGAGCACTCAGAAGCTTCCTCCCTCTACTCAACCCCGCAATCCTCTTCTTCACCTAGCTTGTGAGATCGAACAACATGTTAACTAGGCGGTGTCGTTTTTGTGCATCAACGGAGGTCATTAGATTACATGGAGTGCCTATCAGCATCTTATCAGATCGAGACTCTAGATTTATGTCTCGTTTTTGGAAAAGTTTACATGAGGGGTTGGGTACTGATTTGAGGTATCCCACCTCCCATCATCAGCAAACGAATGGTCAGATGGAAAGGATAAATAAGATCGTGGGGGATATGATCAGGTGTTACATTTTGGATCACGATGGTGCTTTGGATGAGCATCTCAGACTTATGGAGTTTGCTTACAATAATAGTTATCAAGAGAGTCTGCAGATGGCCCCGTTTGAGGCCTTATATGAGAGGCGTAGTAGGACTCCATTGTTTTGGGCTGAGGTTGGTGAGAGACCGTTGCTAGGTCCGGAAGTCCATGAAGAAATGAATTGTTATGTGACTCATATTCGAGAAATGCTCCGTGTGGCATAAGAGAGCTATGATAAATGTGCTAATCAATGAAGGGTTGATCTGTTGTTTGATGTTGTGTACTTGGTTTTTCTGAAAGTTTCTCCAATGTCTGGTTTTAAAAGGTTTGGAAGGAATTACAAGTTAGACCCTGGTAAGTGGGACCTTTTCAGATTCTGGAGCGCATTGCAGTGTCAGCTTATAGGCTAGAGTTTCCAGCTACCTTCCCGGGTGTCCATGATATGTTCTATGTGAGCCAGTTGCGAAAGAGTATTCATAGTGATCGTCAAGTTCTTGACTCGGTGCCCCGGATTCAGCCCAACCTTACATACATGGAAGAACCTATTCGTATTTGGATTCTCAAGATCGAGTGTTGCGGAGAAAGACCATCCCCATGGTTAAAGTTTCGTGGCAAAATCAAGATGTCGAGAGCGCGGTGTGGGAATTGGAGTCGGCGATGAGAGAATCTCATCCGCATCTCTTCCCTTATTTCTGATATGTCATCAGGTTTTTGGTAATATTTGGGTTTTTTTGTTTTTATTTGGTCTTAATGTTGTGATAAGTTTCAGGATGAAACTTATTCTTAGGCAGTGTGACTATAACGCACCCAATTTTCTGATGTTATTATGTGATTTGGTGTCGTCATTTTTATGATGTCGGGGTGCTACCCCCTTCTTACATTTTGTTGTCGGTACCGCACCGTTTGAGCATTTTGCATCTGTCAGTTTTGTTTGACCGTATTTTGGGGTTTTGTTTGAGTTGAATGTCTACCGTGTTTTAGAGGATGAGGATTTGAGGTTTTGGACTTGTCCAATTTTATTGCGATCCGAGCATTTTGGAGTCTTGGCGTGTGTTTGGACCCTTGTGGTGAATTTTGCTTATGTAAGCATCTAATGTTGCATTTCAGGAATGGTGCATCGGATTCTAGGGTGGTCTTCGTTGTTAAACTCGCTAAATTCGATGCGCGTTTGGGCCACTGTCTTGAAATGGTATTTCCTCGTTCAATCGATTTGTATAAGATCATTATTGTTAAATTTCAGCCTTATACTTCTTTTTGATTCTCGAGATTCCCCCCTCCCTGTAGGGTAGGTTTTTGTCGAACAGAGGCATTCGACGAATTTTTGGGGCGTTCGATGATCGTCAAACGGCGTTCAGTGATCGGTGAGCTGGGCATTCGGCGATCGGTGAGCTGGGCGTTCGAAGAAGCATTGAATGGGTCAGGGTTTGACTAAGCCGAACTATTGGGTTTGTGTCCGATGAATTTCAAGCATAGTTCGTCGAACGGAGTTTTCCTTTGCGTTCGACGAATGTCGATTAGAGTTCGTCGAACGGGTTTTGTGTTCGACGAATTTTGAACAGAATTCGTCAAACGGGTTTGTTCTTCCTCCTTCATTTCGAGAAGTCTTTCTATTCCCGAGAAATGCCTTTTCTTGTACTCGAAAAAATTCCTACAGCTCTCGAGAAATGGTTCTAGTTCTCGGGAGGTCTATTTTTGTACTGTGCTTTTGTCGTTCCCGAGATGTGCAGTCTTGCTCTCGAGAAGTCCCTTTTCCTTCTCAAGAAGGATATTTAGTACTCGAGTAATCTTCTTCTGTTCTCGAGATCTGCCTAGTTCTCAAGAAGGCCTTACCTTGTACTCTAGAACATGACCTGTCATTCCAGAGTAGTCTCCTACCTGATCTCGTGTAATACTTCTTGTACTCGAAAAATACCTTCTCCTTTAATCGAGAAGCCTGCTCCTTCTACTCGAGTAATCTTCCTCCATATTCCCGAGACATATATTCTACTCCAGAAAACATCCTTTTGTTCTCGAGTAATACTATCATCCACTTGAGACATATCACCTTCCTCTCAAAAATTCTGGTTCAGTCGAACCTTGTCCCTTCACTTAAGTAACTAATCCTTATATTATATTATATATACACATATATATATAAGATAAACTTCCCCTTCTCCCCCTTAGACCGATTCTCTTCCTTCTTCCCGAACAATAGCGGCGTGAGCGTGAGAGAGAAAGTTTTCCGTGACTCTTCCGATGGCCGTCGACGGTGCACGGTGCTCAAAATCTTCAACCGAATATAGATCCGGAAAGCTCTCCGCGTGAGCTATGCCATCGTGGTAAAATCTTCCCCATTCCTCGAGTGTTTCTCGCTAAGGTTTTCGGCCCTAACTCATATTTTATGCCATTTTTGTTAGATTCCATTTTCCCTCATCTTTCTTGTCCCGATCTACGTTGTGGTGCGATTTGGAGGTCTTCTCCGGTAAAACCAGGGCAAGTGATGGTTTCTCCTTCTCTTCCCTACTTTATCCCAATTTGCAGAAATTTCTAACTCCTTGTTATTATGATTTTTAATAACTTGCTGATTATAGTGATGTTAGATCTCCTGTCTAATTCTATTTATAATTTTCATGTTCTTTATTTTTCTACATAACCTTGTTAAGTGCTAGATGTTTTGATGATGTGGTTAAATCTCATTCTTATAACCGTTCCTTAACGTTTATGTAGGATGTGTTAGAGTTTACTTAGGATTGTAAATTCTTCCTAAACATTGATCAACCACTTCAATCTAGAATTATCTAGTAGAATCTGATGTGCAATTGTTGTCTTGAGATCTATATCATGGTTTTCTTCGTGGCGATGTCGTGGGGCGAGACAAGCCACCAAGCCCCCGATTGGGTGGTGGTGTGCCCCTGAGCTCTAAACCAAGAACGTTACGGTGTGTGACTTCATGATTTTCTTCTTTGCAGGTGTTATTTGTGGGAGAATCCACCGCCGCAACATTTGATCCCTCTGTTAGTACTTTGTGGGACTTTACCAGGTGTTTGGGCATTTGCTGTGTATGGTGGAGTATCCAATCTCCCCTGCAATTATGATAGATTAAATTATATCTGACGGGGTGTGTCCAGATGAGTTGAACACCTTGCCCGTTGTTTTTTTTGGCAGAGTTATGATGGCGAGGATGCCCCGCCATTTGCTCGTGCTGACATGGATCTCTCTTTTGATCGCCGCCGCTACATGTTCGTGGACATTAATGGTCGTTCCCGCAACTGTCGTCGCCTCCACCGCCGACGTCATTACTTCACATCATTATGGCTATAATGTTATTCTAATTTTGGAATAATACTATAATCATAAAACTTTTATTAACATTTTGTCATATGATTTATAAATTTATAAGTTATAAATGTATAAGTCGTTTAAAGTCTTTTTAATATGTTGTTTTCTTTTGTTGAGCATTAGTGGCTAGGATTAGTTTTGATTTTGATGAAGGGTGGATGGAGTGGTGTATGATATTATATATATGTGTATTGAGGGGATGGAGAGGGGATGATGAAAAAGAAATAAACCGGATCTAACCCTAAGTTATGTGAAGCAGCTCCTTCGCCTGAACTTGATACCCGCGCCTCCTGGAAAGCCGCGCATAGTTGCTGCTGCCGCCTCCTCTTGGTGGTGATTCTTGCTGCTCCGGTGTCCTCCTACCTCCTCCCGTGTGACTCCAAAGATGGCGGCTCGATTCTTCCCATCCGGTGCGACTCTGGTGGACCCGTGGAAGTGCGACTCTTCCATAGTTGTCCTCTTCTTCGTCCTCTTTAATTTCAGATCTTGGGTAATGATTTCCCTTCCCTAAAACTTGTGTAGTGATTCGTCTTGGGTTGTGAGTTTGGTGGAACTCTAGTTATCATATTTTATCCTAAATCTTGATTCTAGTTTGCATTCAAAGCAATTTTAAATTATATTGCATTCATCCGATTTTCGTGAAGGTTTTTGCAAGGATAGGTCCCCTTGGACATTTGCAAACCGAGGTTGGTTTAGCTTTGGTTTCGAATAGATCAAGAGGATTTGGTATATCCTTGTTTTATTTTGTTTTGATCGCTGCATTTGGACTACTTTACGAATAGAAATACTTTGTCCGGAGCACTCTCCATGTGGATGGAACTGCTGTGATGTGATATTAGATGTATGGATAGGTCATGATTTTAGTATATGTGAATGCTTGTGCAGGTTTGGATGGGAATTTCCCACTTGTGAGATTGCGATATTATAAATGAAACTCTGCCGAAATTTTGAGTTTTGCATGCACATCACGTGTTCGCTTAAATTCCCCATAGGAATCCCTTTGCCATTTCGTAACTTAATCATATTTTGAGGAGTGGCATGCATCAATTTGATATCAAAGCGAGGTTTGACAATTTCTCAACTTAGCAACGATCAGCTCGTTCCGGGCTACCTCCTTTTTGCACTTAGGTATGTTCGTAGGTCATCTATTTTATTTTTTAGTTATATAAAAAAATTGTGTTTCTTAAAATATATCAAAAAAAATGTTTTTCGTGTTCACGTAGTTTGAGTTTTATGTTGGTATTTTATGGCGCACATTGGGAGTTCCTCTCACTCACCTTCATCCGTTGAGCGTAACATTATGTTAGCACAATATTTGACACCACCGCAACGCACATCTAGGCATGTTGGAGTTCCTATTCTGACCTATGATGGTATAGGTGGACCGCGAGTGTTTTTATGTTAGGTGAGGGATATGGAACATTATTTTTGAGTGATATCATATTGTGGACCCCCAAAAGAATCCCGTTGTGTGACTACAATTAATTTGTCGAGCCCAGACCTTCTGGCTCAATGAGGAGAGATGTTTTGTGATGTCACTCAACGACTCACTTGTAGGTTGGTAGATTATGAAGAATCTATTAACGGATCAGTATTACCCTCTCTACTATCATTCCCAGATTTCTGATTATTTGAGTGATTTGCCGCCTAAGACATTGCCTACATCGAACCAGTACGTCCCCTCATACTCCCTTACTCGGACGTCTCATGATCTTATTTCTCCCCTCCAGGGCACTAGATATGTTTTTGATCATAGGAGTGACTATAAGACTCACACTAGCTCCTTGCTCCGCCAAGATCTGACTATTTCGAGCCCACGTACACCAACCTGTAGGGAGAACGAGAAGGTTAGGTTCTCTGTCCCACCACCTGTCATTGTCACAACTAGGGATGCTATAAATACGCATGTTAAGCATAGGCAGACAGTTAAGATGTGCAAGGAGAACGCTACGTGTTACGCTTGTGGTGTGATTGGCCACTATGCCGTGGAGTGCCCCACAAAGCCTAGGGTTTTGACTCTTTTAGCTTCGACGTCTGAGCCCGCCACTAAGGGTGATGTCAATTTCTCTGACGACCTTAGTGACGATTAGGAGCTTGGATATCCTAGTGACCTGGATGAGGATGTATCCTCTGAGGTATCACCCCTTGGGATTATCCTACTTCCCCTAGACCATATTTCCGGTCCGTCTCCTATGATAGTTGAGGAACCGTCCGATGGCCCTGAGTTAGCAGATGTACCTATTGTCTTGGAAGATTTACCTTGCGAGAGAAGGTTATTTTTGGATGAATTTAAAGTTGAGGACCTGGAAGATATTTCCTTGTTGTTATCATCATTACATGAAGCTCAATATGGATTAGAAATTTTGTCAGGCTCGATTTTGCATACTTCTGAGACCGTTACTGATGCTGATTTGGATGAAGTATCTAGTGGGTTGGAAGACATTTCGGCTGAGTTGGTAGAGTCATCTTGTGGCGAATGTTTATCTGAGAGTGAGTTAGGTGATGACGATCCGGTTGAGTTTTTTATGAAGAAGAATCTACTGTTTGATCTTCCCTTTGATTTTGACGGCTTGCACTCGGAGGACTTTTCTTAGACGTTAAATCCGTGTTTTGATGGTGAGTATGACTTAGCTCCTCCTCCGGAATTAACCGTGTCGACTCTCACTCCGGTTCCTTGACTGGATTAGATGATTTGTTAGGAAACGAGCTTGTCATTTCTAGTCCGAGACATTTGGAGATGCTTATTTATATAGCTCCCCCATTAGACTTACTTAGACGGATGTGTGTGGGCGAGTTCTTAGTTGTCGCGTTCGGTCTTTACACTCCAGTTCGTATATTTGACTATGCTTTTTGTAGGATGGACCGTTCATCTGACCACTTGGCATTGGGTAAGGCTTCGTGTTGGACTGCTAGTGATTCCTTGGCTATGGGGCTTTTTGATGTGGTGTCCCCTAGACACACTTATTTGCCAAGCCCGATCGCACGCATTTATCCTCCGCCTTTTGATGATCCGTGCATGCACACGTTGGTGAATGTAGTTGGGTATGTTGATTTGTGTCGCACGTACGTCCTTTCAAATCCGGGAGCATCTAACTCTATAGTTGGTGATGAGCATTTTTTGCTGGCATTTCTTTATGACATTTTTAAATCAAAATTTAAAACTACGATGTTGGACTTGACTTGTGGGCTATATATTAGTGAGTGTTCGTCTGCGGACATGTCTTTTTTTGCGACTGCATATGATTTCACGACGACTATGCCTTTTGATTTGGTGTCCTCGCGACATTGTTACCCATCAAATCAAATTGCACATATTTTTCATCCATCTTGGTACGATCTGCACGTACACATGTCGTTGCCTTATTCCAGTGTCTGTGGGTTGCGTCATTTTCACGTCTGTTCACCTCCGAGAGCTTCTAACTGCAGAATTATTGATTCAAACTTAGTCTGGTTAGCCCCCGAGTGGATACCTTCGGGTTCCGTAATAAAATTGTTACGTTGGAGCGCCGATCTTTTCATGATTTTCACAAATTTTGGATTTAATGCATTTTTGGATTTTTACGATGCAAACAGAGTTTCGCCGTGTTACAATTTTTCGGATTTAATTTTGCATATCTGGTTTCCACCTGAGTGGATTTCTCCTGCGTTTCTCTCTTCCACTTCAGATTCTCTTGGGTTGAGAGGTGAGATTCTTTTCGTGTCGCTCTTCCAATTGGGTTTCCTGGTTCTCGCATTGGATGGTAAGATTCACACTGCTTTTCATTTTGCTGACATGATGAATTGTAAATATACGTATTTTTGTGTACATTAATTTAGTTGTTTTCATTTCTTTTCGTCATTTTTACATGTTTTTGCTTAAAAAATTGCTCCTTTTTTGTAAATAATTTTGCTGACTTGCTTTATTTTTGTGTTTCATAAAATATCAAAAATCTGCCAAAACTTCCAAAGTCACGCCCGTGACCAAGGCGTGACACGTCAAATTCCAGTGAAATCAGCAAATTTTGAAGAGAAAAGCTTGACACGCCCGGGGTCACGCCCGTGTCACCTGACACGGGGCGTGCCACAACCCGTATCCACCCGCTCGACGTTTTCAACTCGATGTTCGTCGACCCCCTCGTCACGCCCAGAGTCACGCCCGTGACAGAGGGCGTGACTCAAACTCAGCTCGACGATTTCAACTCGACACTTTCCGCTCGACGATTGTCAAGTGTCGACACCAACCGACATGCCCAGCGTCACGCCCGTGACCTGGGGCGTGACCTTTCCACCTGGCCCGACAAGATGCTGCCGAAGACTTTTGACGCAACCCGCGCCCGTTTCTACCTCCCCGACACGCCCAGCGTCACGCCCGTGACCTGGGGCGTGACATCCTCGAACTCAGACAGAAGTCAACTTTCCTGTCCAATCGTCGGCCGCAATCATGAATAGTACTGACACGCCCCCCCCCCCCCCCCCCCCCGACACGCCCGTGTCGGAGGGCGTGTACATAGAATTTTTTGCCTATAAATTGCCCATTTCTGTAAGGTCCAAGGGTTCACATGTTTGAGCCACTTTTTATGTGTTTTGTGGGTTGCATCTGTGATTCCCTTGCTATGTAAGGAGATTTCTTCCCCCTTTTTCTTTCATGTTTGTTTTTGCTTTAGCTTTAGCTTTGTAATAGCTTGTAATAGTTTCCTTTAATCAATAAAAACGTTAGTTTTTCTCTTCTTATTTGGCTTTGGAATGAACTCTTGTGCCCACTTTTCTTCTCATTTTATCCTTAGTTTCACCTTTGTTTTTCTCTTTATGAAAAGTGTGTGTGTGTGTGTGTATGAGTGTAACATGTTTAATAGTCATGCTTTTAACTTGTCTTCATGATAGGTTTTGTATTAGATTTCATTTCCGAGTTAGGTATGATAAGTTTTCCTCTTCTTCATCATGTCCTTTTCTAACAAAAATTTATAAGGTTTCATTCTTATGTATTTATAAAAGAGTTGAAAGTGATTTTGATGTTTTTTTTTACTTAGTTTTTGTAGGATTGTAAAACCCTTTTTGTTATTTTCATTTTCTTTTCACTCTTTAATAGCTTTTATGAAAACATAAGAATGAAAATGTTGAAATTTTAATTTTTGAAAGGCTTTAGTTTTTGATTTTTTTGGAAAACTTTTGTTCTCTTAAAATTTCATTTTGTTCTTTTTATTTATTTTTGGCGAAACCTAAGCATGAAAAAGTAAATGTTTTAATTTTTAGGTAACTTTCATTTTGCTTTTAATTTGTGTGTGTGAGTGTATGAGAATAATGTTTTGATGCTTTGTTCAAATTATGTAGAGTGTGTGAGTGTAGGTGTTAGTTTTTCATGCTTTATTTTTCATACTTTATTTTATCGTTTTCTTTAATTATGTAGAGTGCGTGTGTGTAGGAGATAGTTTTATGACTTTCTTTCAATTCATATAGAGTGTGTGTGTGTTTGTGTGCATTTATTTCCGCATACTCGTTAAGAGTTAAATGACGCATCGTTTTTATTTCCCGCCTACTCGTTTGAGTAGGACTTGTAATTTTCTTTCTTTATTTTTCCGCCTACTCACTTGAGTTAAATGGACGGACTTTATTTCTCGCCTACTCGTTTGAGTAGGACTTGTACCTGCATTTATTTTCGCCTACTCGTTTGAGTTAAATGGCGTATCTTTATCTCCCTGTAAATATTTGAGAAAGCTCTGTAATCGAATTTATTTTCTCCTACTCATTTGAGTAGGACTCGCTTTCGTTTTAGTCCTACTCGTTTGAGTAGGATTTGCAATTTTAAGCTTTTATTTCCCGCCCTCACTCGTTTGAGTGGGACTCGCAATTTCAATTATGCAAATTTCTTTTATGTGTAACTTAGTTTCTGTTTAATTTATAATTTGGAGTGTGTGTGAGTTCCTGTTTTAGCTAACTTTTCAGCTTTCTAAATGTTTGTTATTTTTTTTATGTCCTCTTCTTATAATCATTTAGCGTTTAATTTTGAACTCGCGCCTCATTAAATTATAAAGTCGTCCCCATACCGATGTGTGGCTAATCGTTATTAGCCTCGGCATCGAAGAGCATTGGGACATTTAAAATAATTTGTAATAATTAAAGCTCTTTATTTTCACTTTAATTTAAGGACTTAAGGTTTACCCCGGGTTAACGACGCGTAGGACCACAAATCGATGTGTGGGCCCAATTTCCGTTATCCATACACTAGCTAGCCGAGAGGGCGTGCGTATGGACAAATCACCCATGGGTAAATAGAGTTGCGTGCATACCCTCGAGAGAGGACAAGCGTAATTCTACCGGATTGGGATCCCCACCCAATAGCGGGGTTCTTAGCGTAAAGCGGGCGTTAAGAGGAATCCTTCGTCGGACTAACGTTCGGTCGAATAGTCTTAACGTTCAGGTGAGCGATATCCCTATAGCTAGGTGAGCTCACATTTGTGGAACCTCCACGACCAAGTTGCCTTTTTTTAATTTGAAAACTAAGTCCTATAATTATTAAAAATTGTTTTAGTCTTAATCTGATTCGATGCCGAGCGTTAACCCTTCATCGAATATTTTCTAAATCTTTTTTTCGCTCCTTTTCTTTTTCTGTCTTTCCTTAATTAAAATATCCACCTTACTTTCAGTAAAATAATAGTCCTCCCGGAGGAGTAAGAATAGTCAACACGACCCCGAGAACCATACGACCTCGGTATTCCCCCGAATATCGAGTACTACTTGCGATAGGTGCACTTGCCTCCTGTAGCACGCCCGCGGCGATCGACTCACCGAACCAACCACAGTAAGAGTCTGTTCGCGGGCGCATCAAGTTTTTGGCGCCGTTGCTGGAGAATCTCTTTTCGAGTTGCTATTTCGAATTCCGGAGTCTATTACTTTTACTTATTTTCTATAAACTAAAAAAAACTAAAAACTTTATTTTAAAACAAAAAAGAGTTTATTGTATTTTATTTTTGTTTGGGTGTATGACCCGTAGACAACCCTCCGAGTCTGAAGATTTTGACTTCGACCCTGAGATCGAACGCTCTCTTGCGTGTATTCGATCTCAACGCCGAAATCCTTCTTTAGATCCCGAGGAATCTATCGGAGAACCCACTGTTGTACTTATGGCCGCCCCTAAGCCTGCCCCGGCTGCCGAGCGTACTATGTCTTATTACGCTCGACCTAACCTGGATGATTCTGGGTCGAGTATTGTTCACCCAGCGGTGGCGAATAATAATTTTGAAATAAAGTCGAGTGTCATTCATATGGTCAAAACGCCGTGCAGTTCGATGGAATGCCGGATGAGGACCCGAATGTCCACTTGTCCAATTTCTTGGAGATATGCGACACCTTCAATATTAATTGCGTCACTGATGACGCCATTCGCTTGAGCTTATTTCCTTTTTCCTTTAAGTCCAAAGCCAAGGCGTGGTTGAATGCCCTCCCACGAGGATGTATCACCACGTGGGCTGAGTTGACGGAACGGTTCCTAAAGAAGTACTTTCCGCCCGCAAAAACTGCAAAGTTGCGGGCGGACATTTCTTCGTTTGTGCAAAACGATCCTGAGTCTCTATACGAGACTTGGGAACGGTTTAAGGAATTCCTTCGCAGGTGCCCGCACCACGCGCTGCCAACGTGGTTGCAAGTTCAAATTTTTTATAATGGGCTTAATTTTCAGACGCGTCAAATGATTGACGCGGCTGCCGGGGGTATGCTAAACAACAAAACCCCCGAGGCAGCCCAGGCTTTATTCGAAGAGATGGCTATGAACGCCAATCAATGGAACGTCCCGCGGGGACGCCCAAATCCGGCGGCTGGTCTTTTTGAAGTGGATGTCACTGCTCTCTTGACCCTTCAAGTTGAAAGGTTAACAAAGCAGGTGGCGGAGATGTCTGCTGCCTCCTCCACTCCGCCTTGTTTTATTCCCCCTAACGTCTGCGTGGCTGAAGAGTTCGTGGATTTCATGGGAAATTCGGGTCGTCCTTCCTTCAACCCCAACAACAACCCTTATAGTAATAACTATAATCCGGGTTGGAGGAATCACCCCAATTTCTCTTGGAGCAACCCGAATAATGCTCAGCGTCCCCCTATTTCTTATGCACCCGGATTTCTGCCTCCTCCTCCTCTTCCGAAACCCTCCCCGATGGAGGAAAAGTTTTCGAAGTATATTACGTCCAACAAGTCAAATATCTGGAACATCACCGGATCGCCAAAAACTCTCGAACAACAGGTTGGACAGCTGGCACGGATGATGTCCGAGCGCGCGCTCGGGGCACTGCCGGGAAACATGGAGCCCAATCCGCGGCAGAACACCAATGCTATAACCCTCCGTAGCGGAAAGGAGGTGGTCGATCCAAAACGGACCGACCCTCAGGTACATATTTCACCTCCGACCCCTCTTCCCCTTTCTTTGATTACGCCGCCTTTACCGATTTTAAAAAATAAAATTATTTTAAATAAGGCCCTTCCATATCCGCATAAGTTAGATAACGAGCATAAGGACGCGCAATATGAAAAAATTATTTTATTATTAAAACAAATTCACATTAATGTTTCTTTTTGCGAGGCTATCTCGCAAATGCCCAAATATGCGAAATTTTAAAAAGAACTACTCTCTAATAAACGTAAATTAGAGGATATTTCGCATGTATCTCTCAACGCTGTCTGCTCGGCGGCCCTTACTAATAAATTGCCCACAAAACCAAACGACCCGGGATGGTTTTCCATCCCGTGCCTTTTTGGCGATATATTAGTAAAGTACGCCTTAGCTGATTTAGGGGCTAGCATTAATCTAATGCCGTTCTCGCTCTTTTCACGTTTAGGTTTGGGTACTCCTAGTCCTACGAATATGCGCATCCAATTAGCGGATCGCTCAGTTAAGTTCCCTATCGGGGTTGTGGAGGACGTCCTTGTCCGAGTAGACAAGTTTACCTTCCCGGTAGACTTCATCATCTTAGACATCGAGGAGGACGCCGAGGTACCAATAATACTCGGTCGCCCTTTTCTCGCCACCTCCCGCGCACTAATAGATGTTAGTAATGGTAGTCTTCTCCTCCGAGTAGGCGATGATCAGGTTACTTTCTCTATTAATCCCTCGATGGACAATTTGTCATCGAGCGACGATTTCTACTATTCTTTAGATACCTTTTTTTGGAGATCGTTCTTCTCCCGTTTTCGAGTCCGTATTTTTAAACGATGATATTTATGCGCTCGAAAATTTTAAATGCGATGAGGATACTTCTTTAGACTTGCCTTTCGAACCAATTGGTAAGAAAGACATAGGAATTAAAACCTCCCTAGAAGAACCGCCCATCCTAGACCTCAAACCCTTACCCGCATCGCTCAAATACACTTTTTTGGGAAAAGGCGATATGCTTCCCGTTATCATTTCTTCGGACTTGAGTGATTCGGAGACTTCCGATTTATTGGAAGTTTTATTTAAACATCGCCACGCAATTGCGTGGCAAATCTCTGACTTAAAGGGGATTAGCCCCTCCTTTTGCACCCATAAGAGTTTTCTTAACGATAATTTCCGCAAAACGATTCAGCCGCAGCGTCGTCTTAACCCAAACATGAAAGACGTCGTTAAAGCCGAAATTATTAAGTTATTAGATGCGCAGATTATCTACACTATTTCGGACAGTGCATGGGTTAGTCCCGTGCATGTCGTGCCCAAGAAGGGCGGTCTTACCGTAGTGGCGAATGAGCATAACGAGCTCGTCCCAACTCGTACTGTTACGGGTTGGCGAGTGTGCATCGATTATAGAAAACTTAATGATGCCACCCGCAAGGACCATTTCCCTCTGCCTTTTCTGGACCAGATTTTAGAGCGTTTATCCGGTCATCCGTATTATTGTTTTCTTGATGGTTTATCGGGGTTTTTCCAAATCCCCATTTCCCCCGATGATCAAGAGAAAACAACTTTTTCTTGCCCGTTTGGCACCTTCGCATATCGAATAATGCCATTTGGACTCTGCAATGCGCCGGCTACATTCCAAAGATGTATGCTAGCAATCTTTGGCGAGCTAGTGGAAGACATTATGGAAGTCTTTATGGATGACTTTTCTGTTTTCGGACGCTCTTTTCCCGATTGCCTTCACAATTTAGATCGTGTCCTTCAACGGTGCGAGGACACAAGCCTTGTATTAAATTGGGAAAAATGCAACTTTATGGTTCGAGGAGGTTTGGACCTCGGCCATATGATTTCGTCTAAGGGGATAGAGGTGGATAAGGCCAAGATAGAAATTATAGAAAAACTTCCGCATCCAACAAACGTAAAATCTATTAGGAGTTTCTTAGGCCATGCGGGCTTTTATCGACGCTTCATTCAAGACTTTTCAAAAATAACAAAGCCGCTTACTCACCTCTTGGAAAAGGAATCACGTTTCATCTTTAGTAGCGAATGTGAGTCCTCCTTTAATTTAATAAAACAAAAACTTATCACTTCACCCATTTTAGTGGCCCCTAATTGGTCCCTTCCGTTTGAAATTATGTGCGATGCTAGTGATATTGCCTTAGGTGCCGTTCTTGGCCAACGCGTAGAAAAACATTTTTCATCCTATTTATTACGCTAGCAAGACGCTCACTTCCGCACAAGTAAATTACACGACAACGGAAAAGGAACTCTTAGCCGTCGTTTTCGCTTTTGATAAGTTTCGCTCGTATATAACGCAATCTAAAGTTATCGTTTTTACCGATCACTCCGCGCTTAAATATTTATTAGCTAAAAATGATGCGAAGCCCCGTCTTCTTCGATGGATTCTCCTCCTACAAGAGTTTGATTTGGAGATCCGAGATAAGAAGGGAGCGAAAAATCTAGCAGCAGACCACCTCTCCCGTTTAGAAAATCCGGGTGCGGAAGCGCTCGTCGAATCTGAAATAAATGACAGATTCCCCGAGGAACGCCTCCTTTCCATTCAAACTTCGTCATCTTCTCCTTGGTTCGCAGACTTTGCAAATTTCTTAGTAGCACGGGTGCTTCCAAAAGAGTTTTCATATCATCAAAAGAAGAAATTCTTTTCTGACTTGAAAAATTACTTTTGGGAGGACCCATTTCTTTTTCGTATCTGCGCGGACCAAGCGGTCCAAAGATACGTTGCGGGTGTGGAGTGCTTGCAAATTCTTAAGCACTGCCACGCGGGTCCAGCCGGTGGGCATTATCAAGCCAACCGGACCGCTCGGAAGGCGCTAGAGGCGGGCTACTTTTGGCCCACTCTCTCCAAAGACGCACATAATTTTGTGCGCTCATGCGATAGCTGTCAGCGGTCGGGTAACATATCTCGTCGCGACGAGATGCCCCAAAACATGTTTTTAGAGTGCGAAGTCTTCAATTTGTGGGGCATAGATTTTGTTGGCCCCCTACCTCCTTCTTTCAAAAATATGTATATTTTAGTGGCGGTCGACTACGTATCGAGGTGGGCGGAAGCGCAAGCTCTCCCCACCAACGATGTGCGAGTCGTCGTTACATTTCTTAAAAAACTATTTTCTCGCTTCGACACGCCTCGCGCAATTGTTAGTGATAGGGGAACGCATTTCTGTGACGCTCTTATGGCTAAGATGTTAGCTAAATACAAAGTCACGCACAAGCTTGCCACCCCCTACCACCCGCAAACAAGTGGCCAAGTTGAGGTAGTAAATCGAGAGATTAAGCGAATTTTAGAAAAAACCGTTTCACTAAATAGGAAAGATTGGTCCGTTAAACTCGACGATGTGTTGTGGGCGTATCGGACGGCATACAAAACCGCAATTAGTTGTACGCCGTTCCGGTTAGTCTACGGCAAAGCGTGCCATTTACCCGTAGAATTAGAGCATCGCGCTCTTTGGGCTTTAAAACTCTTAAACCTCGACTCCAACTTAGCCGCTCAGAATAGAAAACTGCAACTAAACGAGCTCGATGAATGGCGTGCGAACGCTTACGAGAGCAATAAATTCTATAAGGAGCGCTCTAAGTTATATCACGATCAAAAAATCAAGTCCCAAAAATTATTTTCTCCGGGCGATCTTGTCCTTCTTTACAATTCACGTCTTAGGCTTTTTTCGGGTAAACTAAAATCTAGATGGTCCGGTCCCTTCCTAGTTGAAGAAGTTTTTCCATATGGAACCGTACTCGTCTCCCACCTGGACAAAGGTTCGTTTAAAGTAAACGGTCATCGGTTAAAGTCTTATATAGCAGGCGATCCAGTGATTGGTTTTAGCGAAACCATAACTTTCCTCCACATTATAAACCCGCCAAATAGTCAAGCTACACGACTATAAACAAAGCGCTCCTGGGAGGCACCCCCCGCTTATCTTTTTCGCTCTTTCCTTATTATCTTTGCTGCTTTTTCTAATAAACGCAGGGTTTCTGATCGGCCTCCCCCTACGCATTTCAGGGAAGCTTCTACCCCCCCTCTCTTTATTTTCTTTGTATATATTGTTTTTTCCCTCTTGTTCCGCATACTTACGTTACAACATTGGGGACAATGTTTGACTTAAGTATGAGGGTATTTTCGTGCTTTACTTTCTGCACTTCAATTTTTCTACATTTAAAAAATACAAAAAAATACATATAACAACAAAACAAAAACAAAAAAAAAACATCTTAAAATGAAAAAAAAAATTTAAAATGAAAAATCCAAAAAAAAAATTTTTTCTCTTTCTTTCTTTTTTCCAAAAACTCAAAAAATAAAAAAAAACAAAACAAAAAAAAATATTTAGTATTACTTTGTAAATATTTTTTGTATATACTCTTTTCTCTCTCCCCCTTACTCATTCTTGTAAAAACCTCTCTTTTTCTCCCATGTTTTTGTACATAGAATGAAAATTCTCTTAAAAAAATACAAAAAAAAAGATAATAGTTCAAAAAAATTCAAAAAAATTGAGAAAAAAAAAATACAAAAAAAAGATCATAAATGAAAAAAAAACAAAAAATGATGATGATAAAAACTATAAAAATCAAAAAAAATGTTTTAAAACAAATAAATCAAATATTCCATCCTTAACTTTCCTGTTATCCAAAAATTCTGTTCTGAGTTTATTTATATGTGAATACTATTAATTCTCTGTTTGTCATTAGTTTGTTAATTATTGAGTGAAAAATTTAAATAGTCGGTTTTAAGTTTTAAAGAATTCTTTATGCATTTTTAAAAATAGCGAACTCTTTTTAGGCACTACTTCTAATTTTTCATTGATAGGAGCACGTGTATTATGTTAGGAAATAACGACTATAAAATTCAATTATACTTACTTTTAGCTTTCTGACAAACTGGAACGTACAAATTATTAAGGTTGCTCTCAAAAATTTTTTTGGATTAAAAATCTAGTTTTCCTTTCTCCCCAAAACCTTTCATGACCTACTTGGCATGAAAAATTTTACCCTTAAAAAAAGATCCTATGTCAATGAGAATAAGATTTCGTTCCGTAAACATAGGCACCCAATAATTTAAAAAGATTATATATGGAGTAAGAGGATAAAATTCATTACTCCTACAAATATACATTGGGTTAATTTTATTCTTATGAAGTTGAAAAACAAAAATCATATTAGGAAAATAAGGTTTCGTTTTCCTAATAATCCAAAAGAAAAAAAAATGGAGGTTCGAGAAAAAATTACCTCACCTCAAAATCAAAACCCTCTTCATAAACCCACTACCACCTTAGCCAATTACACGATTCTAGTATTAATTAAAAAATCTATTTGAGAGCATAATTAGTAAATTGTAGTATTTCCAGTACCACTCCTATAAGCTAGAGTTCATATAATTCCAAACTATTTTCGTTAATCTAACTATTACAAATATTGCCTTCTATTTAATTACATCAAGAAGTCTCTTGGCCAAAACTTTTGTACTATTTAAATCATCTTCATAATCTTAGGACTTAACTCTTACACCCCATATATTTATTTCGATCTCTCTTATAATTGATTAAGCGGTAGTTAAACTTAGAGTTTTTTTTATTCCTTATAAATTCACCTCAAACTTTTGCTATGGAATAACAAAAGCTTAAGTATGAGGGTATTTGATGAATTGTAAATATATGTATTTTTGTGTACATTAATTTAGTCGTTTTCATTTCTTTTCGTCATTTTTACATGTTTTTGCTTAATAAATTGCTCCTTTTTTGTAAATAATTTTTCTTGACTTGCTTTATTTTTGTGTTTCAGAAAATATCAAAAATCTGCCAAAAATTCAAAAGTCACGCCCGTGACATATTGGTAACGCCCGTGACCAAGGCGTGACACGTCAAATTCTAGTGAAATCAGCAAATTTTGAAGAGAAAATCTTGACACGCTGATGACTACTTTTAGTCATCATTTTTGGGGGTAGTTTAGTATGCAAAATGCATAAGTTTATTTATATTTTATGCTTGTTATGTTTTTATTTCATGTCTTAATGTCTTTTTTAGAATATATTAATTCCTAGTTTAATTATGTGTTTTATGCTTTTTTTATGTTTAATTTTATGTTCTATGTCTAGTTGTGTTTTGTCATGAAATATTACTATTATTATATTATTATGGTTAGTTTTTTATTATGTTATAAAATATATGTTATGTTATGTTATAAAATATATCTAACATTTTGTTTATTTGTTTTGTTTTATTTGTAGGTTCAAGGCCTTTGTTGCGGTCTAAGTGCAGCCCACCATGCAAGACAACCCGAGCCCTTCCATTTGGTGCTACCCGAGCCTATGATGCAGCCCACAAATAATATTTCAGCCCACATAATGAAGCCCAACATGTATGGACAGCTCCTTCTCTCCCCATTCATGCATGTAGCCTCTCCCCTCTCTCTCCCCTTTATTATTTTCTCTTCTCTTTATTCCTCATGCATCTCCCCACTCACTCCTTCTCTCTTATTTATTTCTCATTCACCGCTCTTTCCCTTTCTCTCATTCTCATTTAAACCCATCCATCCCCCCCACTTTTATTTATTTTGTTCTTTTTATTTTCCTAAATGAAAATGCATGCATGTAGCCTCTTCCCTCTCTCCCCCATTAATGACATTCATGCACCTCCTCATACATGCATGGCCGGCCACATCCTTCTCCCATTTCATTTCCACCACTTTCTAGAATCTTCCTCCTCTCCTATAAAAGGAACCAATGTCTCATGCTTTGAGGAGGAGGATTTTAGAGAGCAAGTGAGATAGCTAGTTCATGAGAGTTTTTTTTCCTTGTTGTAGTTTTTATTGTAATTTCCTTTTTGTAGTAGAATAGCATTGTCTTATTTTCATTTTTGTGTATTTCCTTTTCTTAAGCAATGCAAATGACTTCTCTTTCTTCTATTTTGTTTTCTTCCTCTATTATGCTTAGCTAATTATATTTTGCGCCCGATCGCGATGAGCTTTGCGACAAAATAACGCATCTTTAATTTTATGTTTGCATTTGTATTTTTCCTATTTTGATCCTTCTTTGATTTTTATTGCTTCGACTACGTATTCCGGTATACGGTAGTAGACAGTTGATCTCATTTCATAGAAGCCGAGAGACTCATTGATTTGAAAGATCACTCAAAGAAGGAAGGAGTTGAATGCAACCCTAGAGATAGGATGACGTAAATCCTCCGGATTGGAGTCAAATCCAATAGTGCGGGTCACTTTGGTAATGCGACTTTAGTCCTTTTTGACTTGCAAAGAGATTTCGGTCAAAACGTCTATAAGTTAGGGGATTTAATGCTCTAGCGAGGTTACTTCCTAATATCGGATCCGTCACGGTCTTAATAGTATTGCAAATGCTAAACTAATTTATTTCGTTATTTTATTTCAAAGTGAATCGTCGATCGAGCACTCTTTCGCAATATTTTTATTTCTCTTTTAATTAAGCTTAGTTCATTTTTATTTTCATACCCATCAATCGTTCGGTAGGATAATAGAATCGTTGTGAGTAATAGTACTTGCCTGCCCCGAGTTTTTATACGACCTTGATATATATTTATCACTATACTATAAAACGATAGGTACACTTGCCTATTCGGATTGTAGTCCGTGAGACGATTTTTAGTCCATCAAGTTTTTGGCGCCGTTGCCGGGGACTATTTTGGTAATATTACGAAAGCATCGATTTTATTACTTCTACTAAAATTAAAAAAAACAAAAACATTTTTTTTAACAAAAAAAATATCAAAGAAAAATTTTAAGTTTTCTTTTTCTTTTTGGTAACAGGTTTTTTATGGAATCGTCTTATTTTGGCGCGTTTTGTAATTTTTGCGGGTCGCCCAACCACTTTTATTCTGAATGTCTTTCGGGAACCCCTCCCTCTTTTGATTTCAATTTTTCTGGAGCAGGTCAAAGTGGCCAATTTGACTCTTACTCCAATTTTTATCCTACTTGTGAGATGGGGAACCCGTCTTATTTTTCTTATGATTTTGCCCCGCAAAGCGCCGTGCCTCTAAATTTTACTTCAATCGATAATGCGTATTTTGAATTGCATACTTCTCTTGATAATATCAATTCGCATTTGAAGACCATTCTCGATTATTTTTCTCATGAGGCCGCTTCATTTTCTTCATCTTCTTCTCCGTCTCCTCCAATTTCATCGTGTAATGAGTCACCGGATATCCCGGCTTGTCTTTTTCCTCTCGAGGGGGATAATTATTCGGATATTCCGGATTGTTTCCTTCCTCCTTTGGATGACACCCCTATGGATACTCCGGCATGCTTCTTACCTTTTGAGGATGACAAGACGTCTCATCATTCTCTTTCTTTTTCTGAAGACGTGTGTGATTCCTTTTCGCTTCAAACTTTAATTGTTCCAACTTTTTTTAGCGAGTCTTTTTCTTCTTCTTCTTCTTTTATTTTAGATAATTTTTCTTCTTCTTTAGTCCTCTCTACCCCTTCTTCTCCCGAAATTTCACAAGTCTCTCCTTCTCCTTGTGAAATTTCCGTTAATGAAATTTCTTTTTTTACTTCTTTTATTCCTCTTTCTATTTCTTCTTCTTTTTCTTCTTCTTCTTTTGACGACCCCTTCTTTCCCATTTTTCATACGGCGGAGTTCTTCTATAACTTCGTCCGTTCATTTTCGGGCATCATTCCATTGAAGATTCCACCCCATGTCGGTGCGATTCTTCAATTTTTCTCTTCTTTGATGTACTCTCCTAAGCGCATACTTAGGGAGTTACCTCTTCACTTTAGTTTTTATTTTCCATTTACCTAACCAATAACGTCGGGCTCAGACGACGTTAAACAAAGAGCGCTCTTGGGAGGCACCCCTTGCTTATCCTTTTTGTTATGTCTTTTTCTTTTTGTTTGCTTATTGTGTTTTGCAGGAATAAAACCTCCGGTGGTTCGTTTGCCTCCATCATTTTTTTCTCTTCCTTAGGCATGAGCCGGTGTCCAGCTCAAGCATGGGGGAGCGACATCTATATTCGACCTTATGAATCTGGGGAAGTCGTTTTCTTTTTAAGTATTCACTTTATTGCATCCCCCCTCCCTTTTCTTCTTCCTTTTTCTTTCTTATTTTTATTTATTTTTCATTGAGGATAATGAAATATCTAAGCATGGGGGAGGGTTTTGTTATTTTTTGTTTTTCCTTTCTACAAAAACAACAAAATCAAAAAAAAATTTATCATAGTACTACTTTTTGTTTTTCGTTAACTTTATCAAAAAATCCAAAAAAAAACCTAGAAAATACAAAAACCCAAAAAAATCAAAAAAATCAAAATCCAAAAATATAATAAACCCTTTGCTTAGTCTTTTTGTTGTTTTCAGAAATTTTGTTTGAGCTTGTTTATAAGCATTTTTACTATTTTTGATTTGCTAATCTTTTGTTTCATCATGTTTAGTTAAATCTAATATTTAATGATTTCGTTTTGAGAATTATCTTATGGTTTTAATTTTCTTAGAGTAATTTATTTAGCACTTTTTCTCTTTTATTTTAAATAGTTTCAATTTTGTAGTAATTTTGCTTAACAATTTTGGATTCCAATTATTATTACCTCATGCTTTTAGATTCTTAGGAAATCTCAATCTACTAGTAGTTGCTCTCTAGTATTTTTGTTTATTTTCTAAAATTTTGTTTAACTCCTTCCTTTTTCTTTTTATTGTTAGATCATATGTCATGGGAATAAGGAGATGTTAGTTTCTAATTCTCTGGTAAACATATGCAACCCAGATGAAGAGAGGAATTAAAAGTTCATATATGTCGTGGGAAGTGATAGGATGTTAGTCTATCATTTTCTGGTATTACATATATATTTAAAAGTTCATATATGTCGTGGGAAGTGATAGGATGTTAGTCTATCATTTTCTGGTATTACATATATATTTTAAAAAAAAAATTGGTGGGGTGTGAAAAAAAATAATGATGATCACCTCCAATCAAAGACCTCTTCATGTTGATTTTCCTCCCCAAACCCCTTAGCCAATATTATTGTCTTAGATTTTAAATTAAAATATTGGGAGAGCATAACTAGTAGGTTGCATTCTTCCTTATGTTTCTTTTAAGTTATGGTTTTTATAATTTTAATCAAATCTTGTTTGCAATTTACTCAATTTTGAGTGCTAGTTAATTTATTAGAGAATTTTTGGCTAAATATTTCTCTCTTTTCACTTTAATTCCATAATTTAGGACTTAATTCGTAAATCCCTAAATTTTATTTTTGACTTGACTTTGGTGTAAATAAATTTTTAGTTTAATTGAAAACTTTATAAATGTATTATAAATATTTCTCATACTTTTGCTCTGGAATATCAAAAGCCCAAGCATGGGGGTATTTGATGACTACTTTTAGTCATCATTTTTGGGGGTAGTTTAGTATGCAAAATGCATAAGTTTATTTATATTTTATGCTTGTTATGTTTTTATTTCATGTCTTAATGTCTTTTTTAGAATATATTAATTCCTAGTTTAATTATGTGTTTTATGCTTTTTTTATGTTTAATTTTATGTTCTATGTCTAGTTGTGTTTTGTCATGAAATATAACTATTATTATATTATTATGGTTAGTTTTTTATTATGTTATAAAATATATGTTATGTTATAAAATATATCTAACATTTTGTTTATTTGTTTTGTTTTGTTTGTAGGTTCAAGGCCTTTGTTGCGGTCCAAGTGCAGCCCACCATGCAAGACAACCCGAGCCCTTCCATTTGGTGCTATCCGAGCCTATGATGCAGCCCACAAATAATATTTCAGCCCACATAATGAAGCCCAACATGTATGGACGGCTCCTTCTCTCCCCATTCATGCATGTAGCCTCTCCCCTCTCTCTCCCCTTTATTATTTTCTCTTCTCTTTATTCCTCATGCATCTCCCCACTCACTCCTTCTCTCTTATTTATTTCTCATTCACCCCTCTTTCCCTTTCTCTCATTCTCATTTAAACCCATCCATCCCCCCCACTTTTATTTATTTTGTTCTTTTTATTTTCCTAAATGAAAATGCATGCATGTAGCCTCTTCCCTCTCTCCCCCATTAATGACATTCATGCACCTCCTCATACATGCATGGCCGGCCACATCCTTCTCCCATTTCATTTCCACCACTTTCTAGAATCTTCCTCCTCTCCTATAAAAGGAACCAATGTCTCATGCTTTGAGGAGAAGGATTTTAGAGAGCAAGTGAGATAGCTAGTTCATGAGAGTTTTTTTTTCCTTGTTGTAGTTTTTATTGTAATTTCCTTTTTGTAGTAGAATAGCATTGTCCTATTTTCATTTTTGTGTATTTCCTTTTCTTAAGCAATGCAAATGACTTCTCTTTCTTCTATTTTATTTTCTTCCTCTATTATGCTTAGCTAATTATATTTTGCGTCCGATCGCGATGAGCTTTGCGACAAAATAACGCATCTTTAATTTTATGTTTGCATTTGTATTTTTCCTATTTTGATCCTTCTTTGATTTTTATTGCGTCGACTACGTATTCCGGTATACGGTAGTAGACAGTTGATCTCATTTCATAGAAGTCGAGAGACTCATTGATTTGAAAGATCACTCAAAGAAGGAAGGAGTTGAATGCAACCCTAGAGATAGGATGACGTAAATCCTCCGGATTGGAGTCAAATCCAATAGTGCGGGTCACTTCGGTAATGCGACTTTAGGCCTTTTTGACTTGCAAAGAGATTTCGGTCAAAACGTCTATAAGTTAGGGGATTTAATGCTCTAGCGAGGTTACTTCCTAATATCGGATCCGTCACGGTCTTAATAGTATTGCAAATGCTAAACTAATTTATTTCGTTATTTTATTTCAAAGTGAATCGTCGATCGAGCACTCTTTCGCAATATTTTTATTTCTCTTTTAATTAAGCTTAGTTCATTTTAATTTTCATACCCATCAATCGTTCGGTAGGATAATAGAATCGTTGTGAGTAATAGTACTTGCCTGCCCCGAGTTTTTATACGACCTTGATATATATTTATCACTATACTATAAAACGATAGGTACACTTGCCTATTCGGATTGTAGTCCGTGAGACGATTTTTAGTCCATCACACTCCCGGGGTCACGCCCGTGTCACCCGACATGGGGCGTGCCCCAACCCGTGTCCACCCGCTCGACGTTTTCAGCTCGATGTTCGTCGACCCCCTCGTCACGCCCAGAGTCACGCCCGTGATAGAGGGCGTGACTCAAACTCAGCTCGACAATTTCAACTCGACACTTTCCGCTCAACGATTGTCAAGTGTCGACACCAACCGACACACCCAGCATCACGCCCGTGACCTGGGGCGTGACCTTTCCACCTGGCCCGACAAGATGCTGCCGAAGACTTTTGACGCAACCCGCGCCCGGTTCTAGCTCCCCGACACGCCCAGCGTCACGCCCGTGACCTGGGGCGTGACATCCTCGAACTCAGCCCGAAGTCAACTTTCATGTCCAATCATCGGCCGCCATCATGAATAGTACTGACACGCCCCCCCCCCCCCCCCCCCCGACACGCCCGTGTCGGAGGGCGTGTACTTAGAATTTTTTGCCTATAAATTGCCCATTTCTGTAAGGTCCAAGGGTTCACATTTTTGAGCCACTTTTTATTTGTTTTGTGGGCTGCATCCGTGATTCCCTTGCTATGTAAGGAGATTTCTTCCCCCTTTTTCTTTCATGTTTGTTTTTGCTTTAGCTTTAGCTTTGTAATAGCTTGTAATAGTTTCCTTTAATCAATAAAAACGTTAGTTTTTCTCTTCTTATTTGGCTTTGGAATGAACTCTTGTGCCAACTTTTCTTCTCATTTTATCCTTAGTTTCACCTTTGTTTTTCTCTTTATGAAAAGTGTGTGTGTGTGTGTATGAGTGTAACATGTTTAATAGTCATGCTTTTAACTTATCTTCATGATAGGTTTTGTATTAGATTTCATTTCCGAGTTAGGTATGATAAGTTTTCCTCTTCTTCATCATGTCCTTTTCTAACAAAAATTTATAAGCTTTCATTCTTATGTATTTATAAAAGAGTTGAAAGTGATTTTGATGTTTTTTTTACTTAGTTTTTGTAGGATTGTAAAACCCTTTTTGTTATTTTCATTTTCTTTTCACTCTTTAATAGCTTTTATGAAAACATAAGAATGAAAATGTTGAAATTTTAATTTTTGAAAGGCTTTAGTTTTTAATTTTTTTGGAAAACTTTTGTTCTCTTAAAATTTCATTTTGTTCTTTTTATTTGTTTTTGGCAAAACCTAAGCATGAAAAAGTAAATGTTTTAATTTTTAGGTAACTTTCATTTTGCTTTTAATTTGTGTGTGTGAGTGTATGAGAATAATGTTTTGATGCTTTGTTCAAATTATGTAGAGTGTGTGAGTGTAGGTGTTAGTTTTTCATGCTTTATTTTTCATGCTTTATTTTATCGTTTTCTTTAATTATGTAGAGTGCGTGTGTGTAGGAGATAGTTTTATGGCTTTCTTTCAATTCATATCGAGTGTGTGTGTTTGTGTGCATTTATTTCCGCATACTCGTTAAGAGTTAAATGACGCATCGTTTTTATTTCCCGCCTACTCGTTTGAGTAGGACTTGTAATTTTCTTTCTTTATTTTTCTGCCTACTCACTTGAGTTAAATGGACGGACTTTATTTCCCGCCTACTCGTTTGAGTAGGACTTGTACATGCATTTATTTTCTCCTACTCGTTTAAGTTAAATGACGTATCTTTATCTGCCTGTAAATATTTGAGAAAGCCCTGTAATCACATTTATTTTCTCCTACTCATTTGAGTAGGACTCGCTTTCATTTTAGTCCTACTCGTTTGAGTAGGAATTGCAATTTTAAGCTTTTATTTCCCGCCCCCACCCGTTTGAGTGGGACTCGCAATTTCAATTATGCAAATTTCTTTTATGTGTAACTTAGTTTCTGTTTAATTTATAATTTGGAGTGTGCGTGAGTTCTTGTTTTAGCTAACTTTTCAGCTTTCTAAATGTTTGTTATTTTTTTATGTCCTCTTCTTATAATCATTTAGCGTTTAATTTTGAACTCGCGCCTCATTAAATTATAAAGCCGTCCCCATACCGATGTGTGGCTAATCGCTATTAGCCTCGGCATTGAAGAGCATTGAGACATTTAAAATGATTTGTAATAATTAAAGCTCTTTATTTTCACTTTAATTTAAGGACTTAAGGTTTACCCCGGGTCAACGACGCGTAGGACCACAAATCGATGTGTGGGCCCTATTTCCATTATCCATACACTAGCTAGCCGAGAGGCCGTGCGTATGGACAGATCACCCCTGGTTAAATAGAGTTGCGTGCATACACTCGAGAGAGGACAAGCGTAATTCTACCGGATTGGGTTCCCCGCCCAATAGTGGGGTTCTTAGCGTAAAGCGGGCGTTAAGAGGAATCCTTCGTCGGACTAACGTTCGGTCGAATAGTCTTAACGTTCAGGTGAGCGATATCCCTATAGCTAGGTGAGCTCACATTTGTGGAACCTCCACGGCCAAGTTGCCTTTTTTTAATTTGAAAACTAAGTCCTATAATTATTAAAAATTGTTTTAGTCTTAATCTGATTCGATGCCGAGCGTTAACCCTTCATCGAATATTTTCTAAATCTTTTTTTCGCTCCTTTTCTTTTTCCGTCTTTCCTTAATTAAAACATCCACCTTACTTTCAGTAAAATAATAGTCCTCCCGGAGGAGTAAGAATAGTCAACATGACCCCGAGAACAATACAACCTCGGTATTCCCCCGAATATCGAGTACTACTTGCGATAGGTGCACTTGCCTCCTGTAGCACGCCCGCGGCGATCGACTCACCGAAACAACCACAGTAAGAGTCTGTTCGCGGGCGCATCATGACACATCTACGAGGTTTCCTGCTATACTTGCACATGACAGGATATGTTCTATTGTGGATGCCCACACTGCTTGTCCTACCCCGTGGATGTCCGCTCTTGCTATGCTACCTGTGGATGATGCTGTCTCCTTCTATTCTCTTCCTGGCCACTCATTGGGGATGAGTGATTTTGAGCGGGGGAGGATTTATGGAGAGGATTCCCCGCCATTTGCTCGTGTCGACATGGATCTCGCTTTTGATAGGCGCCGTACATGTTCGTGGACAATGATGGTCGTTGCCACAACTGTCGTCGTCGCCGCCGCCGACGTCATTACTTCACATCATTATGGCTATAATGTTATTCCATTTTTGGAATAACACTATAATCATAATACTTTTATCAACATTTTGTCATATGATTTATAAATTTATAAGTCTTTTAAAGTCTTTTTAATATGTTGTTTTCTTTTGTTAAGCATTAGTGGCTAGGATTAGTTTCATTTTGATGAAGGGTGGATGGGGTGGTGCATGATATTATATATGAAACAGCCCATTTTTCAGCAGGCAAAGTTTTTGGGGTACAACGGCCTGGGAAACGGGCGTGTCCCAGGGCGGGTCCTTCTTGGGTGAGCAGTCGACGAGTGGTCGACAAAAATTTGTTCGACATTTGTTGAGAGCATACGACACGGCCTATGACACGGGCGTGTCACAGGGCGTGTTAGCGCGGTCGACGAACTCAGCCCGACGAATTTGAGGCTGGGCGTGTGGAATGTCGTGTATGGGCACACGACCTGGGACACGGGCGTGTCACAGGCCGTGTGAGTCGGGTGATTTTGAGATTTTTCAGCCTGATGAACACGGCCATAGACATGGGCGTGTCTGAAGGCATGTCGGGTGACACGGCCCGTGACACGGGCGTGTCACATGGGCATGTCACTGGTTTGGATAAGTCGGTTGAGCACCGCTTGAGGCACACGGCCTGGGATACGGGCGTGTCACAGGCCGTGTCAGGCAAAATTTATGATTGTTGGTGAAATCGTGGCCATCCATTCCTTCAGCCTGGATCCTAGGGCTGAGAGGCCTCCCTGTCTTCTTAAGGCCGAGAATGGGTTGGGGAAACTCATTTGGCTTTTGACTTTCTCTTACTACACTTCTAAAGAGAGAAAGAGAGGAAGAAGGAGGAGGAGGAGAGGGGGCTGATCACCGGTGGTGCTGCGGTTGGCCGACGAGAGATTCGAGGCCGACGTTACGGAGGAAAAGCGCTTGTGAGTCGTTCGAGCCAGCTTGGAGCTCATGATACTGAAACGGTCTTCAAGGGTAACGAATTTTCTTCCTAGACATGTGAAGGCCTCCTGTTTGGCATATGTACGTGATTCCCCCACCAAAAGGTGACTGGTTTTGGGAGTCTTTGGGTTGATTCATGGAATCCCCTTTGTTGGCATATAGATTCGGAAATGAAAGTACGGAATAGGCATGCTGTGTGAAGCCCATCTGGTCAAGTTGGTCTGGATTGGTGATGTTGCATACGAACCGGAGAAGACTCCGTGATAAATGCGTAGTTTAGGAGTCAGCGGGTTGGACCTGTGAAAGAAAGTAGCAGGAAGTACTGGAGTGGTAGTTTAGGAAAATACCCGTAGAATGCTTATGCTGCTTGTGCTATTGGGTTCGACCTGTAAAAGGAAGTACTGGACTGGAGTTCCAGGAAATACCCTTGTCATGCCTATGTTCATAGGGAGTCCACCTGTGAAGAGAGTAACAGGAAGTACTGGCATGGTAGCCAGGAAAGACCCCTGACATTTGTGCTATTTGCGGTGTCCACCTGCGAAGAGAGTAGCAGGAAGTACTGGTGTGCCCAGGAAAGACCCTCTAATGCTGTGAGATGAATGGGTGGAATAGAAATACTCAGGCTTGAATGCCAGAACAGGATCGGTGAGACCTACCCGCGCCTTTATTTAGCCGCGAGTACATCGTACTCGGTGATGGCAAGGCGATTTGAGCAACGGGGGGTGGATGATCCAACCTGCGTTATGTCCGTCCGACTTGAGACCAGAAGGTGCGGTCTATTGGAGCTCATAGCAAGAGTCTTAGGACTACGTGCTGTGATATAATGGGGGGCTACGGGCTAATCCCGGTTCACTAAGACTATAAAACTCCGGCTGCACGCCATGGAGTAAATGCTTAAATGACTTGTCGTTGGGTTGTGACCCTGATACGGTAGTGGGCAACTGATTTTCCAGTACACCAAGAAGGTGCCCTGAGTGCACAGACCGTTGGGCCGAGTGGCTAACGGTTGTGATGGCATATGTGCGTGAAAGCACATTATATGAGATATATATACATGCTTGTGATATGTTATGCCTGCAGGGAAGGATACCCCTACCCCGAAAAAGGGGTAGGGTCGTTATAATTTGGTCAGCTGAATGCTGACCGTTGCCTCTGTTTGCCACCTTTGGGTGGAATGTCCCTGTGCAGGTGCTGGAAAATCGAGCGGGATGCATAAGGGCTGAAGTCCCTACTTCTTTTGCTGCTGCCGCTACTAGCTCTCGAAGGCTAGATGTACCTGTTATGTTTTCTTTTGATGTGGCCGACCTGCGTGCCAATGTTTGGGTCACTGTTTGAAAGCCCTATAAGGCCATAAGGCCAACTAGTTATATGTGTTGTAATACATTCCTATAATCTATAAAATGTGGAGTTTTATATGTTGGACATTCAAGAGAGGAGTTCAAGTGTATAGGCTTCCGCTAGAATACAATGTGTTAGGTGCGCTGCGCTACTCTGGTATCACTCTGTAGCTTCATCGTCTGTTTTGTGGTATATGCTGTGGGGCCCTGGCCGGACCTTCTAGTATATATTATATGAACTGATTGGATTGTTACATTTTTGGTATCAGCTCTCTTGGTCTTTCCCTCTCGAAGTCGTGGTCGACTTCTTTTGTAGGGTGGCGAGCACGTGTCTGTGCAAACCACGTTAACACGTTTGAACTCCTGAATGTACATGATAGGAATGCAAATTTTTGTGTTTGAGGAACATGCGCGTTCCTATCTTGTTGCTTACTTGTGTAATTTTCCGAATGTAGGCGATGAGTGCGATGGCATGGTAGCAGGAACCCCAACACTCGATGGGAAGCATGACATCAACTGTGGTACCCACATCTCCTCCATCGATAGAAACAGCTCGACTGATTGCTGAGGTGGTTTTTGCAACGCTCAAGGCTTACCATGATGGATAGGTTCAACCCTCTGATCCAGTAATGCGTCCCATGCCGGGTAGTGAACTTGAGCAAATGGCAAGGGGAAGTGCCTCAGCTTTGTCGGTGAATGTGTGTTTGAGCCAAGGAGAGGACACGATTGAGGACTATTTTCATTCATTTGTTGCAATGAGACAACAAACCGAGTCTCTGTTTGAAAATAAGGGGATGAAGATCAATCGATTTTATGATGGGCTATGCCAGGAACTCCGTTTCTTATTGATGGGTCCTAAGTTCTTGGGCTTCCAACCACTGGTGGAGGCAGCTAGATTGTTGGAAATGGACTTGATGAGAGCCTGGCAGATGCTTGCGACCAGGAAAGTGCGCACTCCAAGGGTTGGGAAGTCTGCTCACCATAAGAGGCAAAGACTCGAGAAGCGTACTTGTTATGCTTGTGGTCAGGTAGGACACATAGCTCGTGACTGTTGGGATGGTGTTCAGCAGCCAAAGAAGCAATACAAGTGCTATTCGTGTGGTAAAGCAGGACATAAAGCCCGAGATTGTCGCATTGGCTCGTAGCGGGCAATAAAGGAGAAGGAAATGTCGACATAATGATGTACACAAATAATTGGGCTCCTCATGTATGGTGGATTATGCATGTGTTATATGTATAGTAAGCCATTTTGGATGACAGTTCTATGATGACGTTTATGTTATATAACTACAATACGTGGATGTGTGGGATCAACGTGTTTGTACGATAGCCATGAACACGACAAGATTGTTGATGTTTTCTGACTTGGGGCCAACCTTATCAGGAGTCGTCGACGTCTGGTTGAGCTGGAAATCGGAACGTCTTATATGGAGACGTGAAAAGCAGTGGTGGAGTCCTCTGCATCCCAGGCGCAATCTTAAGTGTTACGAGTGCGCGATAAGCGTATTGCTTGCTTTTGTTTTCATCTTGTGTATGTTTCTTGTGTGTGTTACGTGCACCACAGTCTTTGCGATGATTCGGAACACGCTGACGCAAGCACTGTTTGATACAGATGCTTCGTATTCTTTTCTGTCTCGCGAGTTTCTAGCGCGGCTTGGGATACCTAATCGTGTGAAGACAGATAGCGTCAGAGTGGTGTTGCCAAATGGCTGTTGGATGCTTGCGGATCAAGGTTGCGATGTGGCGGTCCAAATAGGAAGTCGGGTTTCTGTTTGACTGCATCTGTATTGCCGATATCGGAATTCGACGTGATATTTGGCATGGATTGGCTTGCGAAGCAGCATGCCTTGATTGATTGCCAATCCAAAGAGATCACGTTGGGCCAGAATACCGAGCAGGAGACGAAGTTCGCGGGTATGCGAGGAGTTGGATGGACGTTGTTGTCTGCACTCCAAGTCTTGAAGGCTATTCAGAAGGGTGCGGAGTGCTACTTCGCCTTGATTCAGGCTGTTGAGCCTAAGGCCAATGTGGGTGATGTTTCGATTATGTCGGAATTTGTAGATGTGTTTCCCAAGTATCTCCCTGGTCTACCACCCCAGCGTGAGATTGACTTTACGATCGAGTTGGTGCCAGGTGAGAAACCTATGACCCGCTCGCCGTATCGCGTCACGCCTAAGGAAATGGCAGAGTTGAAAGTCCAACTGCAGGAATTGATGGAGCAGGATTATATACAGCCAAGCATGTCTCCTTGGAGCGCCCCTATGCTTTTTGTGAAGAAGAAAGACGTTGGCTTGGGGTTATGTATTGATTACCGTGAATTGAATAAGCTGACCAAGAAGAATAAATATCCAATTCCGCGGATTGATGAGCTGTTTGATCAGCTAGTGGGATCGTCTGTCTACTCAAAGTTTGACTTGAAATCCGGTTATTACCAATTGAGAATCTGGGAAGAAGATATTCCCAAAACCGCATTTGGAACACGGTACGGGCACTACGAGTTTACGGTCATGCCGTTTGGACTGTGCAATGCGCCCTCAGTATTTATGGACTTGATTCACCGAATATTCCGCGAGTGCGAGCTTTGACTATCGTCGGTGGCTTTTCTGGGCCATGTGGTTAGTGGAGCGGGCATAGCTGTGGATCCAGCAAAGATAAGGGCCATAGAAGACTGGCCAGTGTTGTCTTCAGTGGCCGAGGTCAGGAGTTTCCTTGGACTCGCAGGCTACTACCGAAGATTTGTTGAAAACTTCTCGTGGATTGCTTTGCCGCTAACCATGTTGAAGTGAAAAGAACAGAAGTTTGTTTGGTCACCAGAGTGCGTGCGAGCTTTTGAAGAGCTGAAGATTCGGTTGACCACGGTGCCGGTGTTGTCATCGTCATGTGGTACCGATGGATTTGTAATCTACAGTGATGCTTCAGGGAGAGGCTTAGACTGCGTGCTTCTGTAAAATGGAAACGTGATTGCTTATGGCTCACGCCAGCTGAAAGTGCACGAGCGTAACTATCCCGTCCATGATCTTGACTTAGCGGCAGTAATTTTTGCACTGAAGCTGTGGCGACACTATCTTTATGGTGTGAAGGTGGAGACCTATACAGATCACAAGAGCCTAAAGTACCTGGTGGGGCAGAAGGATTTGAATATGCGACAACGAAGGTAGTTGGAGTTCGTCGGGGACTACACCTTTGAGATTCATTATACTCCCGGGAAGGGGAATGTTGTCGTGGATTCCTTGAGTCGGCGGACTCCGGCAAGAGCAACTTGGTTGCAAAGGCATGATGGACGTCTCATCCAGGAGCTGGAAGCGTTAGAGATTTCTTATGTTGACAAGAATACTACTGCCAATGCATGTTTAAACTGGACGGAGGTGCAATGTGACCTTGCGGACCGAGTTCAACGGGCACTGGAGTTGGATTGAGATCTCCTATGCTATGCGAAAGCTGGGCCAGAAGGGAAGTTCTCCTGGAATGACGGTCTTTTGTGGAAAGAGGGCCGTTTGTGCGTCCCGAACGTGGGTAAATTGCGGGAAGAACTGATGTATGAAGCGCATTATACAAAATATTCCATCCACCCAGGGAGCACGAAGATGTTCAATGATATAAAAAATCTATTCTGATGGCCAGGGCTAAAGAGAGATGTGGATCTTTATGTGGCCAAATGCCAAACATGTGTGATGGTTAAGGCGGAATGCCAGAAGCCGGGAGGGTATTTGAAGTCGTTGTCAATTTCAAAGTGGAAGTTTGATGATATTTCCATAGATTTCGTGCACGGGTTGCCGAGATCTCAGCGAGGGAATGATTCCATCTGGGTGATTGTCGACCGGCTAACGAAAATTTTATCCCAAACAGGCGGGATGATTCAGTTGAAAGTTTGGCAAAATTATATGTTGACCAGATTGTGCGGCTTTACGGTGTTCCTCAGAGCATCGTTAGTGATCGAGATGGGCGGTTCACATCCACTGATTGGAGGCGAGTTCACCAGCTGTTGGGCACTAAGTTGACATTCAGTACGGCCTTTCATCCCCAGACAGATGGCCAAACTGAACGGACCAACAGAACAATGGAGGACATGCTCAGGATGTGCGCCCTAGACTTTGGAAAGAGATGGGAAGATCATCTCTACATGGTGGAGTTTGCTTATAATAACAGCTACCAGGCGAGCAGTGAGATGGCACCATATGAAGCGCTATATGGAAGGAAGTGTCGTACTCCCTTGGCTTGGGTATAAGCGGGCGAAGCAAGAGTTTATAATCGGAATGAAGTCAATGAAGCAAACTCAACCATTCGTACTATTCGAGAGAAGCTACTCATAGCCCAAGATCGTTAAGCGAAGTACTACAACGCCAAGCACCAGAACGTGGAGTTCGCGGTAGGCAATTAGGTATACTTGAAGATCAAGCCCTTTAAAGGTGTATCCAGGATTCGACGTTTGAAAAAGTTGAGTCCAAGATATTTGGGTCCATTTGAAGTGGTTGAACGAATCAGAGAAGCTGCATATCGGCTAGCTCTTTCGGCAGACTTTGGTGGACTACAAGATGTGTTTCACATCTCGGTGCTTCGGAAGGCCGTTAAAGATCCAGCTCAAGTGATCACGAATGATCGTGTGTCGGTGGAGTATGGGCTAACAATGAGAGTTAGACCCATTCAGATCAAGGATCGAGCCGAGAAATAGTTGCGGAAGAAGATGGTCGGGATGATTAAAGCCCGATGGGACAATTGCGGCCGTGAGAAGCTTACATGGGAGCGAGAGCAAACCATGCGAGCGGAGTTTCCCGAGCTATTTTTGTAGAGATTGCATAGTGAAAAGTTTGTTGTAACATAAACGTTTCATGTGCTAATATTTCTGTTGTCGGTTGCCTTTATGTATACGAATTTCGAGAACGAAATTTCTTGTAGGAGGGGAGGGTTGTAACAGCCCATTTTTCAGCAGACAAAGTTTTTGGGGTAACACGGCCTGAGACACGGGCGTGTCCCAGGGAGTGTCCTTCCTGGGTGAGCAGTCGATGAGTGGTCGACAAAAATTTGGTCGACGTTTGTCGAGAGCATAGGACACGGCCTGTGACACGGGCGTGTCACAGAGCGTGTCAACGCGGTCGACGAACTTAGCCCAATGAATTTGAGCTGGGGCGTGTTCAGTGTCGTGTATGGGCACACGGCCTGGGAAACGGGCGTGTCACAGGCCATGTGAGTCTCGGGTGATTTTGAGATTTTTCAGCATGATTAACACGGCCACAGACATGGGCGTGTCTGAAGGCGTGTCGGTTGACACGGCCCGTGACACGGGCGTGTCACTGGTTTGGATAAGTCGGTTGAGCACTGCTTGAGGCACACGGCCTGAGACACGGGCGTGTCACAGGCCGTGTCAGGCAAAATTTATGATTGTTGGTGAAATCGTGGCCATCCATTCCTTCAGCCTGCATCCAAGGGCTGAGAGGCCCCCCTGTCTTCTTAAGGCCGAGAATGGGTTAAGGAAACTCATCTGGCTTTTGACTTTCTCTTACTATACTTCTAGAGAGTAAGAGAGAAAGTAGGAGGAGGAGGAGAGTGGGCTCATCACCGGTGGTGCTGCGGTTGGCCGACGAGAGATCTGAGGCCGACGTTGCGGAGGAAAAGCGCTTGTGAGTCGTTCGAGCCAGCTTGGAGCTCATGGCACCAAAATGGTCTTCAAGGGTAACGACCTTTCTTCCTAGCCATGTGAAGGCTTCCTTTTTGGCATATGTATATGATTCCCCCACCAAAAGGTGGATGGTTTTGGGAGTCTTTGGATTGATTCTTGGAATCCCCTTTGTTTGTATATAGATCCGAAAATGAAAGTACAGAATAGGCATGCTGTGTGAAGCCCATCTGGACAGGTTGGTCTGGATTGGTGATGTTGCATACGAACCGGAGAAGACTCAGTGATAAACGCGTAGTTTAGAAGTCAGCAGGTTGGACCTGTGAAAGAAAGTAGTCGGAAGTACTAGAGTGGTAGTCCAAGAAAATACCCGTAGAATGCTTGTGTTGCTTGTGCTGTTGGGTTCGACCTGTGAAAGGAAGTACTGTACTAGAGTTCCAGGAAATACCCTTGTCATGCTTATTTTCATAGGGAGTCCACCTGTGAAGAGAGTAACAAGAAGTACTGGCGTGGTAGCCAGGAAAGACCCCTGACATTTGTGTTATTTGCGGTGTCCACCTATGAAGAGAGTAGCAGGAAGTACTGGTGTGCCCAGGAAAGACCCGCTAATGCTGTGAGATGAATGGGTGGAATATAAATACCCAGGCTTGAATGCCAGAACAGGATTGGTGTGACCTACTTGCGCCTTTATTTAGCCGCGAGTACGCCGTACTCGGTGATGGCAAGGTGATTTGAGCAACGGGGGGTGGAGGATCCGACCTGTGTTATGTCCTTCCGACGTGAGAACAGAAGGTGCAGTCTGTTGTAGTGCATAGCAAGATTCTTAGGCCTACGTGCCGTGATATAATGGGGGATACGGGCCAATCCCGCTTCACTAAGACTATAAAACTCCGGCTGCTCGCCAAGGAGTAAATGCTCAAATGACTTGTCGTTGGGCTGTGACCCTGATACGGTGGTGGGCAACTAATTTGCCAGTACACCAAGAAGGTGCCCTGAGTGCACGGACCGTTGGGACGGGTGGCTGACGGTTGTGATGGCATATGTGCGTGAAAGCACATTACATGAGATATATATACGTGCTTGTGATATGCTATGCCTGCAGGGAAGGATACCACTGCCCCGAAAAAGGGGTAGGGTGGTTATAATTTGGTCAGCTGAATGCTGACCGTTGCCTCTGTTTGCCACCCTTGGGTGGAATGTCTCTGTGTAGTTGCTGGAGAACTGAGTGGGACACATAAGGGTTGAAGTCCCTACTGCTTTTGTTGTTGCCGTTGCTAGCCCTCAAATGCTAGATGTACATGTTATGTTTTCTTTTGATGTGGCCGGCCTGCATGCCAATGTTTGGGTCACTGTTTGAAAGCCCTGTAGGGCCATAAGGCCAACTAGTTATATGTGTTCTAAGACATTCCTATAATCTATAAAATGTGGAGTTTTATATGTTGGACATTCAAGAGAGGAGTTCAAGTGTACAGGCTTCCGCTAGAATGCAATGTGTTAGGTGCGATGCGCTACTCTGGTATCACTATGTAGCTTCATCGTCTGTTTTGTGGTATATGCTGTGGGGCCCCAGCAGAAACTTCTAGTATATATTATATGAACGGATGGGATTGTTACAATATATATGTGTATTGAGGGGATGGAGATGGGATGATGAAAAGAAAGAAACCAGATCTAACCCTAAGTTGCGTGAAGCAGCTCCTTCGGCCGAACCCGATACCCGCGCCTCCTGGAAAGCCACGCATAGCTGCTACCACCGCCTCCTCTTGGTGGCGTTTCCTACTACTACGACAACCTCCTACCTCCTCCGGTGTGACTCTGAAGAAGGCGGCTTGGTTCTTCCCATACGGTGCGACTCCGATAGACCCGTGGAAGTGCGACTCTTCCATAGTTGTCCTCCTATTACTCCTCTTTAATTTCAGATCTTGGGTAACGATTTCCCTTCCCTAAAACTTGTGTAGTGATTCGTCTTGGGTTGTGAGTTTGGTGGAACTCTAGTTATCATATTTTATCCTAAATCTTGATTCTAGTTTGCATTCAAATAAATCTGAAATTATATTGCTTTCATCCGATTTTCGCAAAGGTTTTTGCAAGTATAGGTCCCCTTGGACGTTTGAAAACCGAGGTGGGTTTAGCCTTTGGTTTCGATTAGATCAACAGGATTTGGTATATGGTCATTTTATTTTGTTTTGAGGGATGCATTTGGACTACTTTCCGAATCGAAATACTTAGTCCGGAGCACTCTCCATGTGGATGGAAATGCTGTGATGTGATATTAGATGTATGGCTTGGTATGATATTAGTATATGTTAATGCTTATGCTGGTTTGGATGGGAATTTCCAACTTGTGAGATTGCGATATTATAAACCAAACTCTGCTGAAATTTATAGTTTTGCACGCACACCACAGATTCGCTTAAATTCCCCATAGGAATCCCTTTGCCATTTCGTCCCTTAATCCATTTTGAGGAGTGGCCTGCATCTAGTTGACCACAGGTGGCTAATAATGTTTTGCCTTCTTCCTGATGTTTTAATCATGACCTTTTCCCCTTATAGTCTTCTGAATTTGTGGTACTTTTGTTGTACGTGACGCTTCATGTAAGTGTTACTTTTTTGACTTTGGTATCTTACTATTATACTTTATTTAAGTATCTTTCCTTTGGTCTTGTGTTGGTACCTATTGACTTTGTTTACTTGTGGCTTACTTTCTGCTATCACTTGAACTTTCTTGCTGAGGTGTTTTGTCTTTGGAATGCCTCAGGTTTAGAGTTGTAGCTGATTTCGGTGCTGGTTTTGGAGTTCTTGAGTATCAGTGTTGGCTATGGTTTTTACCTCGCCATAGTGAGGTAGACTGTTGTTTTAGTTTGCTTACTAGTTCATACATACTTTGTTTTATGTGGGTTCGTGTCATTTTATTGATGCCCATAGGATTGTTAATTTTGGATGCTTGCTAGTTGCTTAGTTTTCTTTCTGTATATTTGGATTACTTGCTCTCTGGGATGTTTTAAGCTAAGATTGCATAATAGGTATTTTTCAAGTATAAAAACTAGGAGGCTAGTCTTTGTTGGATATGATGGGTGGAAGAATGTATGGAAATGCATGGATCCATAGACACGAAAGTTTGTTGTCTCCTGGGATGTGGTATTTTATGAGTTAACGTCATACCTCGGTAGCTTGTATGTGGAGCTACATGAGAGCAAGTATAACAGAGGGCAAGGAGAAGCTGCACGGGATCTTCTAGTGGAGTTGCATGTATCGCCAGGTGCTCCGACGACAATTAGATCTGGGGCGGAGGCTTCTTGATCTAGAAGTAGGATGAGCGATGCTCCTGGAATGACCGAGATTGCATCTAACACAGAACAAGCAGCGGGAGTGGTGGATCAGGGTCAAGCCTTACAGATGTCCAAGAGGACTATTATTCCACCGGCTCAGTATAGGGATGGAATCATGATGAGTTTTGTCTCATGTTCTTCGCAGGCCCCGTGGATGAACATGAGCCTTCGTGCTTTGAGAACACCATAGTTGAATTGGTGATAAGAAGTGAAATAACTTTATAGTTATGCGTGCTCGAGCAGGAGTAGTTCTGGGATGGGTGACCTCCTAGGAAGTCCTTATAGGGCGCTTAACTGGATCACGTTTCATCGAAAGGAGGTCACGGGATCAAGGCCGGATGGCAACTCCTTGGCGACCTCAACAACCCTCCACATCTGTATTAATTCGGGTCCTGGGTGCCCGGAATGGGCTATGCCACGGCCGGTTGTGGAGAGCGGGTTGGGGCTAGTGGACTGCAGTCCGGCTGGGGGTGGCCCGAGATTCTCACCTTAGTGTGTCAGCCCCCTATCAACAAAAACCGGAGTCAAGGAGTTGTTGGAAGCTACGAATGAGGAGATGACTGCACTCAGGAAGAATAAGACTTTGGTTCTTCTGCCCAAAGTCGAAGGCATCACTCATGTGACGTGCAAGTGGGTATATAAGCTAAAAAAGGACGATGGGAGTATCGAGCGGTAGAAGGCTCATCTTGTAGCTCGGGGGTTCTCTCAACAGTTCGGGGAAGATTATGAGGAGATGTTTTGCTCTGTGGCCAGGATGACTTCAGTATGGGTGGTGGTCTCCTTGGCGGCTTGCGAAGGGTGGAAGATATGACAACTCGACGTAAAAAATGCTTTTCTTTATGGAGAGATTGACACGTAAATTTTCATGGTGCAGCCACCAGGTTACGTATTTGAGGAATTTCTAGGGCACGTCTACAAGCTGAAGATGGCCCTCTACGATCTGAAGCAAGCGCATTGGCCATGGTATGGATAGACCACATAATATCTCCAATTTTGCGGGTGCTTTTTCTTTAGACTCAGATTCCAGTCTATTCTTTAAGGAGAAAGGTGAGCTTCAATTTCTCATTCTTTTGTACGTTGACGATGTGATAGTTACGGGGAAGTAAGAGGAGGAAGTAGCTAGGCTCCAGGCTGGGCTAGCTATCAGTTTTGAGATTAAGGATCTGGGTGAGCTTCAGCATTTACTTGGGCTCGAGGTGGAGAGCCAAAAGAATGGTGGGCTTGTTTCCCATAAGGGCTATGCGGAGAGGATCGTCAAGCAATTCGGCATAGTGGAAGGTAAGAATAGTTCTACTCCTCTAGTGGTTGGCCTGAAACTTCGGAGGGATGAGGAAAGGGTTCTTCCAAACCCTATGGTGTTCCGGGAACGCATGGGGAGTCTTATATATGACTACTACTAGGCCGAATATTGCTAATGTAGTTAGTCGGGCGATTTTGTAAATGGCGGAGCCCCGGAATACCCATTTGGTGGTGGCTAAAAGTATCTTGAAGTACGTCAAGTCCACCTTGGAGTTGGGTCTCTTGTATAGGAGGAACACGTGCCTTTGTTTGCATGACAACACAGATGCTGATTAGACGTCAAATACAGATGATCAGAAGTTGACATCTGGTTAAGTCTTCTTCAACGGATCGGCGATAGTTTCATGGTGTTGTAAGAAACAGGACTCGGTGTCCGTCTCCACTACTAAAACGGAGTACAAGGCTTCGAGCTTGGCTGCTCAGGAAGCCATTTGTCTTAGGCGGTTAGTGGATGACATCCATGAGAAGGTGCGTCGTCCTACTTTGATTTGCGGTGACAATAAAAGTGCTCTCAAACTGATGAATAATAAAGTTTGTCACGCACAGTCAAAGCACATCGAGAACGAGCATCAGTTCATACGGGAGAATGTGCTGGAGGGATATTTGATGGTCGACTATGTGCGGAGTTAGAATAATGTGGCAGATATTTTTACCAAGTTCGGTCTGAAGTGGCCATTTATTCGGTTACGGGAGTTACCTGGGCTGGTTTCCACTTCTAATTTCAAGTAGGAGTGTTGAAATTGTTGAATTGTGAAGTGGTGAAAGTCGGGCGGATAGATTGGATAGTCTGCACAAACGGCAAAAGGCCACGCGGACTAGGCGGATAGCTTTGGCGGATAGCCTAATCGGGCAGTCAGTTTCGTCTATGGTTCTTATCTAACGGTCCAGACCAGCAAGTACTCTGGTGGAGTAACCGGGCGGATAGGATTGGTTATTCGTCGGTAGTTGTGGACTCTTCTAGAACTCGGCAGTGTCCGACATGGTTCTATGTTTGTGATCTGGATGTTAGATCATAGAGTTAGCACAGTTACGCGGACAGGTTGCCTGGAGGTTGCGCGGAATGATGGAGTATTCTGCATGGTCGCGTACTGGAGTTGTTCAGTAAGGCGTGATCTTGGTATCACGTGGCGCTGTTAGAATTTAAGATCGCGGAGTTTGCAGGAATTGGTTTGAAAGGAACTAAGTCCAGTTAGTTGCCTAGCTTGTCGAGTTCACCTATGTGGATTGCTCAGTATTCACAGTGTTCGCCTGGTGCAGACTGCTTTGGTATTCGCCAAGTTCAACAGTATTGGTTGGACGGATTTTGTCCAAGCCAAGGGCTGCAGGATGCACGGATTTGTAGTAGTGTCCACAGGGTTGGCGGACTGGTCGTCTATCTGATATTATTGATAGGAGAGACCTGGTGATCTGGTATTGGTGTTCGCGTTGTGCGAATACAAGTGTTTGCCGAGAAAGATTGATGAGTGGTTATCCTATCGGTGTAGGTGGTAACGGCACTTCTCCTCACATCTATAAATAGGATCCCACGACACGTCATTAGTATACAGTGAACAGTAAAAATGAGCTCGCGCTTGATTTTTCGGTTAAAATTTTCAAACCGCTGCGACTAAGGAAGTAGGTTCTGTGCAGGCTGTGAGGCTAACACCAGGCGGCTAATCGACTAGCAGAAGTTTGGTGTAGAACATTTCGCGGATACAGTCAGCGGTTAAGCAGCAGGTCGCGGTTTTTGCTGCTTGATCTTTTCCTCGAAGTTGCGGATAAGTGGAGTAGTTCTCCCGGTCAATCAGCGGGTTCTGTTCCTGGCTTAGCATTTCAATAACAGCAGTTCGCGTGGTTAGCCGGGGATAGGAGGATTCGGCGTTCTTGTCGGACTCTGCTGACGAGTAGGCGGCTTGTGCGGATTCAAAAATATGTTCGTGCGATTTCTTCTTGCACAATTTTTTGTTCCCTGATTTATATTGTAAAAAAATGTCTTGCAATATATGACCCGCACGGCAAAAGAAGATTATTACAATTGGATTCTCTTGTGCTTCTATTGCTGCTGTCTTTTACTTGACTTCAGTTATGATTGAGTGTTCCTGCGCTGTCTTATTTGAAGTAAAAGATACATAATCTACATATGTATAAATGTTGTAATAAGTTCTCTAATGTTTGTTCCGGGGATATTAAAAAGTAATGGAGTCTGGGGTGTAAATAGGCATAACACTTTTTTGTGTGTGCATAGCATATCATATATTTGAAACCACACCAATAGTGTCCACAACACATTTTGTGATTAACATGATGCCTTCCAAGAGAGACTTTGGCTCCGTTTGATATGATGTTGGTCGACATGAATATGGAGTTAAATTATCATTTGTTAATACCCATTTAAGAAACTTCATCCATTTTTAAGGTCAAACAGACGATGTTTGTAAGATGAACTTTAATGAATGACATTTTAACCCATGTATTTAGGACTGCCAACACCGTGCCAAACTAATTAGGTAATTACTCTTATGAGCTTTAAACATTGATTATTTTATGATATTAAATTTCGAAATTAAGGATATAGATTACTATTTTACATGAATATTTTTGGAAGATTTAAATCGATAAATTTCAAGCATAAGATATCATATTTTCAATTAAATTTGAAATTTTAAATTGTAAACGTTTATTTCAAACGTGATCAACACAACCTTAATAAATAGTAAACATTTTTTTAGAGAAAGAGATAGACCCCGATATTGATTAATATTTTACATGAATAGTTTTGGAAGGTATATAATATCAGAAGATTTAAATTGATAAATTTCGTGTATAAGATATGAAATTTCTGAATAACTTGAAATATTAAATAGTAAACATTTATTTCAAACGTGAACAACACAATCATCATCACTAGTAAACATTTTTTATTGAAAGAGATGGACCCAGAGAGATGTCAAATGATACAAGACTTAGTGACTTATAAACGACAATATAAAAGTGATTTGCAATATCGATAAGGAAAACATCAGAAGTATCAATCATCTTAGGCATTCTTTGGCATAGCGGTGGCGGTGGTAAACGTATGGATTAAACTGTCATTCATTAACGGCCACCTAACAAACTTCGACCCTTTAAACATAAAAGTAGTTGAAGTTCCTTAAGTGTGGGTTAACAAATGACAATTTAAACCCCCATGTTCACCACTGAAACCACAGTGCCAAACGGAGACTTAGTATCCACGCCAACCGCCTCCACCCCCGCCACCACCACCACCGCCATAGCCACCACCACCATAGCCACCACCGCCACCACCTCCTCCGCCACCACCCCCGCCACCATATCCACCACCCCAACCTCCACCTCCACCACCGCCGCCCCCAAAGTTTCCTCCACCACCTCCGCCACCACCGCCACCACCAAAGTTCCCACCACCACCACCACCTCCTCCGCCACCTCCACCTCCATAAGGTCCCCAGCCACCACCACCTCCTCCGCCGCCACCACCTCCATAAGGTCCCCAGCCACCACCACCTCCACCGCCACCTCCCCAACCACTCTACACCAAAAACATTCAAAAAATTTCAGGAACTAGCATACACAATAAATGTTTATTGATATTCTCAAGAGGAAGGGAGGACTCACCATTCTGCCTTTCTGAAAGGAAACTTAAGCAGTGACCGAGCTTAGCGCAAATAGAAGATATTTGGATGGTCATCCACTAAGAAAAACCAAGTATTTATAGGGTAGGTTTGGCCCTCGATGTGTAAATAATCCAAACATCGAACCTATTTTTATAAAACATTATTTGCATCTACCCCACTTATTGATAATTGATATTCATAACAGCAGCAACTGGTCATTCTTTAATCTTTTGTGAGTTGACGGAAGTTTAATCTATTAAAGTCTTCTCATCATGGAGTTTATTTTTTATAGGTGCCTTACTGTTCGGAAGTTGCTTGCGTTCCCATCGAACTAATATTAGAAATCTAGAGTTTTCAACACGCTCCAACTTCAACACGCTCCAATCTCGTCATGGAGTTTAATCTTTTTATAATCTTCGGTGCAGTGACTATAAAATGGGAGAAACAAAAGAATAAGTACACAAATTAAAATTCCCATTGTGATATAACAGATTTTTAAGCAGTTTTCACTGTGTTAAAAAACCCGCAAACACGAATCTCGTTTGAATAGCCTTCATTTGGACGAATCAATCCCAGAACAATGTTTTATCTCCATCTCCAATTGTTTCATCCCAACAACAATCATACACAAACCGATCCTTAGAAAACATTATTGTTATATATATCATAAGGTCGACAACCTTTGTGTTCCTTATTGTTTTGATCGACCAAACTACATAATGCACAAGATAAACAAAGTACATTAATGCTCAACAAAGAAAAAGTGGAGTTTCTAGTGACAATATGATTTTCTTGTAGATCGAACCATTCAAAGGCGTGCTGAGGATTTAATGTTTGAAGAAGTTGAGTCTGAGATATTTGGGCCCGTATCAAATTACAGAATGTATAGGCATGCCGGCTTATCAACTAGCGGTTTCAGCGGTGTTGAGTGGATTGCACAATATGTCCCATTTGTCAGTTTTGAGGACGTATCCGTAGAGCCTAGCATAGATGTTGAAATGACAATGGTGTCGGTTGATGATAATTTGGAGACAATTGTTCATCCTTTATGTATTGAAGATACCATGACAAGTTACAAAACATTGGTGTTAGACTCGTGAAGGTCCAATGGAACAAATGTGGCTCAGATAATTTTTCTTGGAAGTAAGGAACGCCATGCGAGGGAGTACCTAGTAGTGGAGATTTTAGCAGGGAACTTGGGCCGGCAACCTGCAATAAATAATTGGTTAATGAAATCTGCTTAACTTTATGAAGTTTTATTAGCTGATGTTTTGTACTCCTCCGTTCATGAGCCTATATAAGAAGCTGTGTTATCAATCACATCAATGTAATGCTTTTGCAATCCTAATGAATGAATGTCAAGTCCTCTTACTGTTCTTCTTATACTTTTACTTTTCTTTACTTCCACAAGATTGAAGATGAATATCTAGAGCTTATTTTCCATGTGGTATCAAAGCCATGAGTTAGAGTTAATTTCCTGCAATCCAACTTTAGTTGAAGCCTCTACCAAACCATCTCATCATCTATAACACCCCCGCTTTGTTTGCCCAACACCGCCACCATTTTTAATTTCGAGCTGTATGATCATTGGACAGTAAAAATGGACCGCTGCTGGACTCTCAAGACCTCTGGGAGATAGTTAAACGCGACCCCAAGTCTAATGAGAAGACAAAGAAAGGAGAAATCAAAATACCCAAGGGAGAAAAACAGAAGAATTCCTTGGCACTGCTCACCATCCAGCAAACAGTCATTCCTACAATTTTCCCACACATTATTGGAGCAAAAATGACAAAAGCAGAGGAGATCTACCAAGGTGATCAAAAGGTAATCTCCATTAGAAATGTGAATTTAAAATGGCAGTTTGATGCACTCATAATGAATGAAGGTGAAACCACCTTTGAATTTATGCCCAAGTTAACCAACTTATCCAACCAATTAAGCACATTGGGGTCTCCAGTTGCGGAGATTGAGATAGTCCTGAAAGTACTTACAAGCCTACCAAAATCTTAAGCCCACATTGTTGCTGCTATAAAGGAGAGCAATGACATCAGCACTCTTCCAGTAGCAGCCCTCATTGGAAAGATTCAGTAACTTGAAGAAAGACTGAAACGTCACCTACCCAATGTGGCACAAGCTTTTCAAACTAAATTGCATCTTGGCAAACAAAATTCAAATGACAAGTATTCTGGTACACCAAGCAAGAAATCCATTAATCGTGGGCCTACCTGGAAGAAACACATAAACCCATCCCAACACAAACAGAACACGGGTATGCCTACTGAAAATAGCCAGACTACTGGAGTGTATTGCACTCTTTGTAAAAGTCAAATCATGACAATGTTATGTGATATTATAAGTGCAAAAGGTGAAAAAAGCCTACACATTTTGATCGAGATTGCTGGTACAAAGCAAAGGAGGAAGGTAAATTCAGTGAAGAAGCAAAGCCTACTGAAGAAAAGCTTTTTCTTACCTGCAACAAGGAACAAGATGAGCCGCAAGAATCATCAAAATGGTGCATTGACTCTAGCCGCAAGATGAATGACAGGAGTTTGCTCACTGGACTGAATGAGAATTCTAATTCTTTTGTTATCCTGGGAGATGGAAATGCAAAAAAAATTTAAGGAAAATGCAGGATAATGGTTTGAGATCAAGATGGAAAGAACAAAACTGTTTCAGATGTGCCATTTTTTCTTCATTGACTCAAAATTTGCTCAGCATTAGCCAATGTATGAAGAATGGCTGCACCATCTTATTCAAAGCCAATACCTGCATGATAACTATTCCTCCAAATATGGAGGTTGCCTCAGCCAGAATGACAGAAAATAGAGTGTTCTCTATCATTCTTGGATCTCCAATTCAGAAGGCCTATTCAACAATGAACTCCAATCAAATCTCATCAACTATCTGGCATCAGAGACTGAGCCATTTGAATTTCAATGTCATTAAAGATCTATTTGGGAAACACCTTGCTAACGGCCTGTAACGTCCCATTTCAAGTTAGACCCCTCGTATGTGTTGCGGAGTCACCATGGTGACTTGAGTCGGAAGTTAGAGCAAGCATGGAGTAAATTTGTCAAGAGGCCTAGAGGGTATTCAACAAGATGACTCGAGAGATAGTCGAGAAGACTCATGAATTCATCTAGAGGACACGACGAATTTGTCGTGGGAACTCGAGTGGACTTGTGGAATCTATCGGGGTATTTGTCGAAAGGACTCCAGAATTTGTCGAGAGTACTCGACGAATTCGTCGAGTGAACTTGAGTGGACTTGCGGAATCTATCGGGGTATTCGTCGAAAGGACTCGAGAATTTTTCGAGATGACTCGACAAATTCATCGAGGATCTCGAGTGGACTTGTGAAATCTGTCGAGATGATTCGTCAAAAGGACTCGAGAGTTCGTCATGAAGACTCGACGAATTTGTCGCGTGAACCCGAGTGGACTTGTGAACTTCACCGTGAGATTCATTGAGTGGACTCGTGTTGGGTATTGTATCCACAATAACCCTGATTTGTATGAAGTCACCCTTGAACTAAGATGAATTAAGTTTATATTTGATGTATTTTCAAAATGAGTGCTTGCATGTTACAATTGGCAAGTGTGGACCAATGTCAGTTTACAATGGGTCAGCAAACACAGGACCATACAATGTGATCGCTCATTGTGTGATCCATGGTGTTGACTCATGTGTAACCTCTCTATTGGGACACACTTCATCTTCAAGCACTAATACTATGAGAGAAAAGTTGTTTGCTGGATTTCTTCAAGAAAATCAATTTTCAGACTTACAGAATTTTTCTAAGTATTATTCTCGAGAAGAACTTATAATACTCGAGTAGAATTATTTTTTAGTACTCGAGTAAGCTCAGTAATGTATTTGAGTAGCAGAAGCTATTCTCGAGAAAGCTTAGTGTAGTTCTCGAGAAAGTCATGCGTACTCAGTAGATCATAACTCTTCTTCTCGAGTTACTTTAATTTATGTCAAAATTTTCTCTAAGTATTTTTCTCGAGATGCCGACGACTTTTCTCGAAAAGGCTAGAATCGTTCCTCGAGAATCAGATGTTGTTTCTCGAGACCCAGAATTTCTTTTCTCAAGAAACAGAGATTCTTTCTTGAGATACATTATTGTTCTCGAGTAACAGATGAGTCGTTCTCGAGTAACAGGTTTATTATTTCTCGAGATACCAGTATTCTACCTCTACATTTTTCTTAAGTTTTTTTCTCGAGAACTTCATACCTCTTCTCGAGAAACAGAAATTTCTTCTCGCGAACACTTACCTCTCTCGAGAAATGAAGTTCTGTTTTCTGAAATTTCCTAAGTACCTGACAGAAACAATTTCAAATTAATCTCTTTTCTTATTGCTCCATGTGTGCTCTCATTAATGATTATGACCATTAGGCAAGTCCTATAAAACGTCTTATCATAATCGACTAATCCTAAAAAGAGAAATCTAAGTATTCTGAATCGCAATTTTCATTCTAAATCGGGAAGCGCCACGGCTGTTCATCGTCTTCTTCACCGCTGACTTTCTCCGATCCAAGAAATTCAGAACAAGAAGTTTTAACTGATCAAGATTTTCAACATCGACAGATTTATTCCTTGATCGTGCTGATTCTAAAGTTTTTAGATCCAGAGATTTCGCCTTTGTCTTCTTCGATCCTTTTCTGACAGAGCTTCATATTTCAAGAAGGTAGAGGGGCTGAAGATTCAGATCTGAAATATTACTGTTTGTATATTTTCTATACAACTTTTTATTACTGTAGGAGATTCCTCTCCGAGTTGTACGAGTTTTGTTATCCGAGATTTTTGTAGGAGTGTTTGACTCCGAGTTGTAGGGGCGTTGCTCCGAGTGGTTGGATTGTTTTCAATCCAAGAGAATAATGGAGTAGCCGAGTCTAGTGTGTTGCTAGATCGGTGAGGTGAAAGTGTATACCCAAGGTTGGGGAACCACTATAATTCTTAATGTCATCTGTGGTTGCTTGTTTACTTTTTGTGCATCGCTTGTACAAATTTTTATTCCACAAAAAGATGCAAAACTCACCTATTCACCCACCTCTATGTGATTTAGGTAGACAACTTAAACATTTTCAATTAGTATCAGAGGGAGGTTGTTCATCAAAAGGTTAACACCTTGAACGGATCTGACCTTAGTTGTCTCAAGAGTATACAAGCATGGATAGAGCCAAGCATTTTTCTAAGATTCCCTTATGCACAAAGACTAACTTTCCCATATGGAAAGAAAGAATAAAATTCATCATGGAAGCTGTGGATCCAAGGAGCTTTATGATAGTGAAAGAAGGACCCTGTGTTCCAATGACAGTCTCCATCATTGACCCAACAAATCAAGTTCCAAAGAAGCTTATGGATCTTGACAAAGATGAGATCGCACTTGTCTCTTTAGGCAAGAAAGCCTAGAATATCATCGTAAGTGCAGTTGATGATTCTATGTTGCAGAATTCTATTCACTACCAATCTGCCTATGAAATGTGGCAGTCTCTCATTGTCCTGATGGATGGTACTAAAGAGGTGAGGGATGACAGAAGATCCATCCTAAATCAGAAATATGAAGCATTTAGACAAGGTCCAAGGATTCTATAGCTGATAGTTTTGAAAGCTTCTTCAAGATTGTCAACGTCCTAAGAGTCTATAGACGGATCTTCACTAATGGATAACTAAATGAAAAATTTCTGAGATCCCTAATAAAGGAATGGGATAACAAAATCTGTGCAATCCGGGAGTTTGGTAAGCTGGAAGAGACTGACCCTCATAATCACTTTGGAAATCTTATGTCATATGAGCTACAAATAAACTCAAGAAAAGCTGAAGAAGTGAAAAGCAGGTCTTCATCCAAGGAGAAGTATGTCGCTCTAAAGGCAGACATCTCGAGGAAGTCAAAAGCTGCATCTCCTGCCCCCACACACGAAGAGAGTGAAAGAAGAAACTTCAGAGCCAAGTACCTCGGGCTCAAAGCTATCTGAAGGAGAGTTTTCTCTTCTTTCAAGGCAGTTCAAGAAGTTTTTGAACAAGAAGAAACAGTGGAGAGGCAAAGATGTCTCGTCCAGAAGATCATGGCATGATGGTGATCGTCGCAGGAAAGGCTCAAGTAGCCAAAATAAGTATCACTTAAAACCGAACAAACATATTTCTTATGACATTGTTTGTTATTGTTAAAATATGACAGGACAAGTCATAGTTGATTGCCCTCACAAGAAGAAGTAGGGTGGAAGAAGAGAGGAAAAGAAATCTTCTTATAATAAGAAGAAAACTGAAAGAAGCCTGATAGCCAAGAAGCCAAGACTCTCAGTGACTATGACTTATCTCTGTCAAGTGAGGAAGAGGAAGCCTACTTTAGGCTGATGACACAGACCGACGAGGAAAAAGAACCTCAGTACACTAGGAAGGTAAAATCTCACACCCCTCTTTCGGAATCAGATGATGATGAATATGATCATAAGGACTGTTCGTCTGATGATTAATCTGAACTCATGATTCAATACAAGAATTGATCGAGGCCTACGACAAATGTTGAAAAGTTGCTAAAACTCAGGCCAAGGATATTAAATCTCTCAAGCCTGAAGAGAGCAATCTGAGAGAGGAAGTTGCAAAGACAGACTCACTCAGAGAGGATTTCAATGATACAATTGAAGAATATAATAAAGCTCTCTAGCACCTAAATCTGAACGAAAAAATCATCAAAGAATTAGAAGAATAACTTGCAGATAAAAAGAAACTTGTTGAAAGTTTCTCCAAGCCCAAGACAGTTCTTCTGTTTGTTGCTGAATTCTCTGCTCAGGCCAAAGGTGCTAGCTTAGGCCATGTGGATGCTCCTAGTAAATCGTCTAGGAGAAATAAAGCTCAACGGAAAAATAATGCTACCAAGAAAGCTCTACCAAAGGAGAAGGCGAAAGCTCCTCAAGATCAAACTTCATTTAAAAAGGTTATCTTTCCAACTAACGAGTTTGATCTTGATTCATCCTACGGTCACTTTGCTAGGCCTACTTATGTGGAGCCTAAGTCTCGGTACCATGGATGGACTTGTCCTCGGAACTTTGGTGAAAGTGTCTTCAATGCACCTTATAAGGAGATCACTCTTCAGAGTTATGGCACTTATAGTCATGGTCATAACATCAAGAAGGCTCCAAAAGTTAAACTCGTTGTGGAAAAGCCTCTTAAGGAGAAGAAGTCATGTGAGTACTATCACCATGAAGCTTCTACCTCCAAGTCTGTTGCCCCTACTAGACCATATTTTCAAAAGGTCAAGCAGGAGAACTTTAGGCAAAGATACAACAGGTTTGACTATTGGTGTTGTGTCAAAGTTGGTCACTTTGCTATAGATTGCTGGTTTAACCCCAAATTTTATGTAACTCCTCAAGTTAATAATGTGAGAAAGACCTCTCACAATGTTAACACACGTAGGGGGAGTATGCTAACTAGATACCAAGGAACCAAACGAGTTTGGGTTTCTAAGGCAAACTGATTTGTGAATGCAAGTATGTGCAAAGGGCACCAAAAATCCTATCTGGAATTTGGACAGTGGATGCTCTCGGTGTAACGCCCCGAAATTTATTATCGAGCTGGTCATGTCCAAAAGTAATTTTGGTGCCTGTATAGGGGTACACGGCCTAGGACACGGGCGTGTCCAAGGCCGTGTCTTGCTTGGTGTTTTGGCCGGCTGTATCCAGAGAAGGACACACCGGGAAACACGGCACACTGACACGGGCGTGTCATCTGACACGGGCGTATGCCTACCCGTGTCAGTACCCATATTCCCGAGAGACGTGACGGTTGGCGTGACGGTTATACGTTACACGCCTCCAGTCACGGGCGTATCGAGGACCCGACACAGGCGTGTTAGGTTGAGACACGGGCGTGTATTTGCCCGTGTGGTTTTTCTGTGTTCGACGATCGTGCCTGGATCGAGGCACACGGCCTGGGACACGGACGTGTATGAGGCCGTGTTCGGCTCAGGTTTGGGGATTTCTATACAGATCTGAGCCGTTCGTTTTATTTAATTAAGATCCAACGGCCTAGATGAGTTCCTGCTCTGTTAAGGTCGGAAATAGAGGATCAATTCCTCATTTCTCTCTTAAGCACTCTCTTTCAAGGAGCTAGAGAGAGGAGGAAGAAGGAGGAGGATTCCGGCCACCGACGGAGCATCGAAGCACCGTTTAGTGAACCGAGAGTGGATCCGTGGAGGAAATCCCGTTGCGAAAACTTCTATCCGTGTAATTTTCCATGGCGCAAAAGCGTACTACAAGGGTAACGATTCTCTACTTGAGCATGTGAAGCTCTCTTCCTTTTTGCATAGGAAAACCCGCTCCCACGAGTGTGCGGCGAGTGTGCGGTGTTCCTTAGGGTTGACGGGAATACTCCCCCTTGTGTTGCATATAGAGTCCGGAATCGAAGTACGGACATAGGCATTGTGTTTGAAGCCAACCCGGACATGTTGTTCTGGATCGGTGATGTTGCATTTGATATGGTTTGTCGGAGAAGACTCCGTTCTTTGGGTTTTCGGGTTCTACGCGGTAGATTGCAGTAGGGATCCTTGGGGATTAACTCCAAGGCACATCCAGAAAACTGAGTGGAATCGTTGTTCTACTAACTTGCCGGTCTGGGAACCGGCCTTGAACATAACTGGGTTATGTGATTGTTTCGAAAAGTCCGGATCCGAGAGAAGCTTGGCTCGTGCGTACGTCTTAAGGTGTACTACACGTTGTGAGCAACGGGCAAGTAGAATCAGACCTGGGCTATGTGGTTTGGTGCGAGAGACCCGAAATGTGCCATCCCGGGTCAAAAATGCTCACATTATTGCCATCCCGGGGGTGGTGGTGAAGACGCTGAAGTGTCAGGATTCACCGATAATGCGCCCTGAGTGCACGGGGTGTTTTGCCGTGCGAGCCTACACCGGTGGCGAAGCATGTTTGTACTATATTGTTTAGCTGGGCTAATGAATTACAAGGAAGGAGCACCACCGTTGTACAACCCCGTGTTCGTCGAGCAGATCTAGCCCCGCGACCCGCACCCAAGCAGCGAGCAGACATGCGGCAGGGGGCTGGTCCGCTCCCGCTCATTTCAGGTGAGAGAGTCGGGCGAGACGGCTCCCCTACTCTCCCGCTCGCTCAGAGAATCGCCGACCAGAGCGGGGGTGCCCTTCGTCGCACCAGTACTAGCGGATGGGATCGGCAACCCGTGACCTACGAGCTGGTCGGAGGGTCGCGATGGCCACCAGCCCGCCCCCTACACGTGACCTGGTCGCCTGTCCGCCCCGACAGAGGACTGGCGGGTCGCGGCGGTCCGGCTCCCGTTCTCCCAGGAAGAATAGGCGGGCCGCTGGAGCCAGGTCGTGCCCGCCTCCCACGGAGGGGGATTGGAGGCGAGCTGACTCCCCATGGGTGCGAATAGCCTCTCAGAACAGCGGAGCCACGCTGTTGGCAGACCAGGTTGGACTGCGCATAGCTGTTCAGGACAGCGGAGTTTGGCTGTTAGCAGACCCAACTCAGGGCTTTTTGGTATTTTCAGGTCAGTTCTTCTGCTTATTGGCAGTTCGGATTCCAAAAAACTATAAATAAGACCAAAGGGGTACCCAGAAGGGAGGCTTTGAGTGCCTCCCTGCTCCTGTTTTCAAGTGCTTTCTGAGGGTACCTTAGCTTGGCTTCTGGCTAAGGAGGGGAAGCGCTCAGAGATCTTCCGGGTTTGTGGTGGAACCTCCCAACCGAGCCCTTGGGTCTGTTTCTTCTTGCCTACTTTGTCATTTTTCTTGCAGGAGCAAAGTAGGCACGAGACCACTCCTTCCCCAAGGGTCGAACTCCACATGAGGCCGGATTCCGGTTTCAACATTTTGGTTCGGTGAGCGTGGAGAGTGGTCCGCGCAGAAAAGCTTCGGCGAGCTCAATGACGGGAGGATAAGGATCTGATAGGCATAACTCGCCCCCCCCCCCCCCCCCCCCCGCCTCTCGTAACGGTGGGGATGTTGGAAGACTTCAGGAACGAGGTGCTGGGCCTCGTCAAGTTCGCACTCGGCGCGCGGGCCGAGTGCTCGACTCCGGCAGCCCAGATCGCGGCCGACCCCTCTTTGGGCGAGGACGCTCCCGGCCGGCGAGCTGGGAAGGAAGTGGCTGAGGAAGGCCGAGGGTGCGAGCTCCCGGGGCGCGAGCTCTTCCCCGGCTCGACAGGCCGAGGCAGGTTCGGCGAGTTGGGCTCGCGAGACTCGCCGGCTCGCACAGTGGGGGGAGGCAGTCCTTTCAGCGAGCTGGTCTCCTCAGCTCCAGTCCCAGATGGGTTCAGGGAACCCGAGATGTCTTACTACACCGGGAAGGGAGACCCGGTCCAACATGTCCAATGGTTCGAGGATGTGGTCTCCATCCGTCAGATGTCGGACGGATTCAAATGCTGACTCTTTGCTATCACCCTCCGAGAGAAGGCAAGGGAGTGGTTCCACTAGCTCCCGGACAGCTCCATCTACTGCTTCGAGGACCTGCGCCAGGGGTTCATGCTGAGATTCACCACCTCAAAGAAGAGGAAGAAGGAGTCCGAGTCTTTGTTCCACATTAAGCAGGGGGTGAACGAGACGTTGGGGAGCTATGTGGACCGATTTCAGGAGGAAGTTACTCAAGTCCAGGAGATGTCGGGCCATAGTCTGATGACAGCTTTTACCCTGGGCCTGCAGCAGGGTTTCTTCCGAATGGAGCTGAAGAGAGTTCCCCCTCTCTCCTACGAGGAGTTGATGGAGATGGCGGAGAGAGAGGTCGACGGGGAGGCGTCGAACCCGAAGTTTGCAAGAAAGATGGCCAGGTGGGCCACGGAGGAAGAGAAAGAGTCGAGAGGAGGAAAGGCACAGGAGGAGAGAAGAGGAGAGCCTAGGAAGAGGGAGCATAGGCAGCTCCAGTGGCAGCAGCAGCCGAGGTGGGGGCACCAGGAGCCCGACCGTCGGCTGGGCTGGAGACCTGAATGGCAGGGGCAAGGGCCACCGAGAGGATACTACGGAAGGGGTCACCACCAGGGAAGGCAAGATCAGTTCCACCCTCCGGGCTGGAGGCAGGGCCAGAGGTCCCGGCTCCCCGATCAGGAGGAGGCCATGGCCATAGCCTTGGGAGCAAGGAGGGGGATCATGAGGAGGAGGAGAAGGGAGGTCAGGGTGGAGCTGCCCTATTGCAACTTCCATCAGGAAGAGGGGCACGCAACGACCACGTGCCCGGAATTCTTGGAGATGAGAGGGAATATGGAGCGGCAGCAGCAGCAGCATTAGGCGCGGCAAGAAGTGAGGATCGAGGAGGTCCTGCCTCGGGCGGAGTGTAACACCCCCTATCCGTCGCATAACATATAGCAGTAGGTCCGGCCGGGGCCCGACGCCATATACCACAGACAGACCGGGTGGTTACTTATGGAAACCATCCAACCAATCTCAACGTCCTACACAGAGCATTCTAGCGGAAGCAGTTTATAAGAGTTGTAAACAAGAACCCAGCATGAAAGCACGAATGTCCACTAATACGAAACAGGAATGTTATTACAAAATACTCAAAACAAGCCTTAAGGCCTTACAAAATGTTTCACTTGAATATTACATGATTTACAAACCACGGCGCGCAGGCCGGTCATACATGAATAAAGCAGTAAACACTTCTACTTGGGCCTTCGAGGGCCAGCTTCGCAAAAAGGGCTTTAGCCCGCTATTGACCGCTTGGTCCAGCTGCACCTGCAAGAACAAACCACCGCATGGTGGCAAAACAAGGCAACGGTCAGCAATGCTGACCAAATTATAACGATCCCGCCCCCAACTCGGGGCGGCGATGCTCCTTCCCTGCATTTCATTAGCATAAGCGAGTCATATATATAACTATAGCCATTTCATCACAGACGTTGGCTCGTACGGCCACACGTCCCGTGCACTCAGGGCACATTCTCGGTTAACCGGTCGATGTCACGTCAATTAAAGCCATTAACATTCCGGACTCACCACCACCACTTAGACGGCCAAACCTATGAGCAATTTGTCTTCCTGGCCTGGGTCACGACAATTCAAGCCATTGACCGCCGAAGACTCACATCTATGCCAACGGCAAGTGCCACGTAACCTTAGGTCTCTTTAACCGAACGACACAAAGCGGGTACGGTTCCATCTAACCCGTGCTCACATCGCAATGACAATTTAAGCCATTTGCGCGGGTCAAACTTCCGCCGAGTCCCATTCTATCACAAGTCACATAACCCGGTTATGTTCAAGTTGGCTCTCAGGCCACCAAGTTGGCAAGATCTCGTATCCGCCCAGTTTTCCGGGTGCACCTTTGGGTTAGTCCCCAAGGCTCCCTGCTGCAATCTACCGCGTAGAAAACCCGAAAAACAACCAATAACACGGAGTCTTCTCCGGCCTTATGCAATGCAACATCACCGATCCAGACTAATATGTCCGGGTAGGCTTCACACATCGTGCCTATGTCCGTTCTCGCATACGGACGCTAAACAACAGGGACTTTACATATCTACCCGAAGGAACGCCTCCAACTCTCCGCAAACTCGCGAGAGCGGGCTTCCTATGCTAGGAAAGAGAGCTATTCATGCTCAAGATGAGGATCGTTACCCTTGAGTTCCTCTTTGGCACCATTGAAAAGTAATCGGATGGAAATCACCGCACTAGCATTGCCTCCGTGGATCCGGAGTAGGCTTGCGATTCGGAGCTCCGAAGCTCCTCCAATGGCGGATCTAGCTCTTCTTCTTCCCTTAGCTCTCCTCTCTCTCCAAGGTTTTAGAAAGAGAACAAGGTATGAAAAGTGATGGATTTCTAAGTCAACTCACGGGTATATCCCTTCAGGAACATCCCCCAACCGTTGGATCTCAAAACAAGGAAACGAACGGCTTTGATTCGGGGCTGAAATGCCCAATGTGGACCGAACACGGCCTGGCACACTCCCGTGTCCAGGGCCGTGTGCCGCATTCGCCGTCAAAATCGAATCTCCTGGAACCTCACACGGGTATCGAACACGCCCGTGTTCGAGCTGACACGCCCGTGTTCCACCTCACACGGCCGTGTAGCCGGCCGCGTACCCCATGATTTTTCCCCATTTTCAACCCGAGCACTGCACGGGTTCTAGGACACGCCCGTGTCACATTGACACGCCTGGACCCCAGGTCGTGTACACGGGACATTTCGTCGAGGGAAGATCGACGACTTGATGGCACGGCCTTGGAAACGCCCGTGTCCTAGTCCGTGTGCCTTGTCTCGACGATCGTCGAGTGAATCTCGACGACTCCCCGGGACGATCATCGACACGGGTCGACACGCCCTGCGACACGCCCATGTCACAGGCCGTGTGCCCATTCTCGACGAATCGTCGAGTATATCTCGACGACTCACGGCTAAGTGTCGACACGGGTCGACACGCCCTGCGACACGCCCGTGTCGCAGGCCGTGTGCCCACTCTCGACGAATCGTCGAGTATAACTCGACGACTTCGCGGCTAAGTGTCGACACACGCTTGACACGCCCTGGGACACGCCCGTGTCCTAGGCCGTGTGCCTGCTGCCAGAACCCAAACTGGCCCAAAACATCCCCCTTTTGCTCCTTTGAGTTTCGGGGCGTTACAACTCTCCCCCTCTTAAAAGAATTTCGCCCACGAAATTACATAAATGAAAGACATGTAAAACCAAAATATGTACCTGAGCGGAACAACTCCGGATACTCGTCAAGCATAGTCTGCTCTCGTTCCCAAGAGATCTCCTCACGACCGCAATTGTCCCACCGGACCTTGACCATCCTGATCTCTTTATTGCGTAGCCGCTTGACCTCCGAGTCTTCAATCCGCACGGGCTTGACCTTTGTCGTTAGCCCACTATCCACCGGCACTTGATCAACCGCGATCACTTGCGTAGGCTCTTGTACCGCCTTCCGGAGTACCGAAATGTGGAATACATCGTGTAAACCACTAAGCTCCACTGAAAGCTTCAACCTATAGGCCGCTTCTCCAACTCGCTCCAGAACCTCAAACGATCCAAGGTATCTTGGGCTTAGCTCTTTTAATCGCCGCACCCGCGAGACACCCTTGAACGGCTTGATCTTTAAGTATACATAATCGCCCACAGCGAACTCCACGTTCCTGTGCTTGGCATTATAGTACTTTGCTTGCCGGTCCTGAGCGATAAGCAACCTCTCCCGAATGGTTCTCACCAAAGAAGTAGCACCCTCTACTTCCGATCGCTTATACAACTTTGACTCACCCGTTTTTATCCAAGACAACGGCGTGCGACATCTTCTACCATATAGGGCCTCGAAAGGCGCCATCTGTATACTTGCTTGGTAGCTGTTGTTGTATGCGAACTCCACCAAATAAAGGTGGTCTTCCCATTGCTTTCCAAAATCCAAGACACACATGCGAAGCATGTCTTCCATGGTTCTATTGACCCTCTCGGTCTGCCCATCCGTTTGCGGATGGAAGGCTGTGCTGAACTTCAACTTAGTTCCCAACATTTGCTGCACCAGCCTCCAATCATTGGACGTGAACCGCCCATCTCGGTCACTCACGATGCTGCGGGGCACACCATGAAGTCGTACTATGTTATCCACATAAAGCTTTGCCAGCTTCTCCACCGGATCATCCTTTCTATGCGGAATAAAATGCGACACCTTCGTTAATCGATCAACAACCACCCAAATGGCGTCGTTCCCCTTTTGCGACCTTGGCAAACCGTGCACAAAGTCCATAGAGATGTCGTAGAATTTCCACTCCGGAATAGGCAAGGACTTAAGAAATCCTCCCGGCTTTCGGCACTCCGCCTTTACCAAGGCGCAGGTTTGGCACTTCGCTACGTATAGCGCCATATCCTTTTTCAAACCTGGCCACCAAAACAGTTTCTTCACATCACAGTACATCTTCGTGCTCCCCGGGTGAATCGAGTACTTGGTATGGTGTGCCTCGTACAACAACTCCACCCGTAAATTGCCCACACTTGGGACGCTCAGACGACCGTCTTTCCAAAGCAATCCGTCCTCCACGACGAATTGGGAATTTGACCCATCCAGAGCCTCTATCCAAAGCATCCATATCCAAAGCCTGCCGAATCCGATCAGCCAGGTCATATTGGACTTCAGTCCAATTCAGAACTGCTTCAGCACTTGCTTGTCTGTCCACACAAACAATCTCCAACGCCTCCAACTCCCGCACCAACCGCTCATCATGCACCGATAGCCAATTGGCTTGAGCTGGGGCTCGGCGACTCAACGCGTCCGCAACCGCATTCCCTTTGCCAGGCACATAGTGGATCTTGAATGTATAGTCCCCCAAGAACTCCATCCATCTACGCTGCTGCATATTCAGATCTTGCTGATCTATCAAATATTTCAGGCTCTTGTGATCGGTGTAGATATCAATCTTCACACCGTACAAATAGTGTCTCCACAGCTTCAAAGCAAAAATCACGGTCGCTAACTCCAAGTCATGGACCGGATAATTCCTCTCGTGCACTTTTAGCTGTCTCGAGCCATAAGCTATCACGCTTCCGTGCTGCAGTAGCACGCAACCCAAACCGCTGCCTGAAGCATCGCTATATATCTCATAGCCTTCGGTTCCACATGGCGAACTCAGCACAGGCGCCGTGGTCAACCGACACTTCAACTCCTCAAAAGCTCGCGCGCACTCCGGCGTCCAAACGAACTTATGCTCCTTCCTCGTCAATGTAGTGAGAGGTAACGCTATCCGCGAGAAGTTCTCTACGAAGCGCCTATAATAGCCGGCAAGCCCCAGAAAACTCCGGACTTCCGCTACAGTAGCGAGCTCAGGCCACTCCCGTATCGCAACAATCTTCGCCGGATCCACAGCAATACCCTCTCCACTTACTATATGCCCGAGGAACGCCACTGAGGATAGCCAAAACTCGCACTTCGAGAACTTGGCATACAACTGATTTCTCGTTAGCGTCTCCAACACCAAATGAAGATGCTTGAAGTGATCTTCCTCACTTTGCGAGTACACCAAAATATCGTCGATGAATACGATCACAAAATGGTCCAAGTACTCCCTGAACGTCCTGTTCATCAAATCCATGAATACTGACGGCGCATTAGTCAGTCCAAACGGCATGACTGTAAACTCATAATGCCCGTATCTCGTACTAAACGCTGTCTTCGGGATATCACTCTCCCTTATTCGCAGCTGAGATCCAACTTCGAGTACACCGTCGACCCGACTAACTGATCAAAAAGATCATCAATCCGGGGGATCAGGTACTTGTTCTTCTTAGTCAGCTTGTTGAGCTCCCGATAATCAATACATAGCCTCAAGCTTCCGTCCTTCTTCTTAACAGAGAGGACCGGCGCGCTCCAAGGCGAAGAACTCGGGCGCACATACCCTTGCTCCAACAACTCTTGCAGTTGAACTTTCAGCTCCGCCATTTCCTTAGCCGCTAGCCGATACGGAGATCGTGACACAGGCTTTGCACCTGGCACTAGCTCGATCATAAAATCTATCTCCCGCTGAGGCGGGGCTCCAGGAAGATCTGCGGGGAACACATCAGGGTATTCCGATACCACTGAAATACAATCCAACGCGGGCTTCGACTTTGCAACCTCCACTAGTGTAAAGAACAGTTTTGCTCCAGCACGAACCGCCTTCACCACCTGAAGAGCAGACATCAACTTCTTGCTCGACCCCTTTAAGCCCGTAAACGTCGTCTCACGACTCGCTCCCAGCTTAACTTCCTTGCTACCGCAATCTATATGGGCCTGCTGCTCCGAGAGCCAGTCCATGCCGAATATGACGTCGAACTCCACTAACGGAAGTAAAGACGCCCGCAGGTCAAACTCCTGCCCCCCAATACGAATCTTAACATCGCAGATCCTATCCGCTCGCATCGAACACCCATTGGGCAACAACACATCCAACTTATCCTTCGCCATCGAAGAAGGGACTCCGATGCGTGATATAAATCCTTCGGACAAGAAGGAGTGTGAGGCTCCCGTATCGAAGAGTGCTCGTGCCGGATTTTCACAAATCAATACAAATCCTAAACAAGCAGTGGTAAGGTAACATGTGCATAACAAGTATTTAGATAAATTGACTTGCTATAAATTAAACCGTACCTGTCACCACATCAGCTTGTTTAATGGCCTCCTGTTGGCCAAGATTGTAGACCCTTGGTTGGGCCGGAGCATAGTGGGATGCGGTCGACTCCACCGCCTTTCCCTTCTCTTCATAGGTAGCTCCCGGCTTCCTCTCGGACTTAGGACGTCCGCTCCAACAGTCACGGGCAAAATGCCCCGTCTTGCCGCAAGTAAAACACGCACCCGGGGTCTGACCCGTAGTCGCCCCAGAAGCGCCAGAAGGAGCTGGACCCGAAGTCCTATGCTTCTTGAAAGCCCTCCGATAGCCGGACTTTGAAGTAGTCGGCACTTTAAATTCAGATTTTCTATCTCCCAAGCCTTTCTTCGCTTGCACATACTTCATGTCCTTCTCCAAGGACCGGGCAGTATTGACCAAGGTTAAGAAACCCTGCGTCATCGGCCCCGAGAGTAGTAATCGCAACTCATCTCTCAATCATTCATCGAAACGATTAGTCTTGCGCTCCTCATCCATGATGGTGGAGCTAGCATAACGACTCAGACGAGTAAACTCGTGGAGATATTCATCCACGCTCCTCTCACCCTGCACCAACCTCAGGAACTCATTCTCCATTGAAATCCTCTGAGTAGAAGGGAGGTATCTTGCTAAGAACAATTCCGAGAACTCTTCCATCGGAACGTCTATCAGTTGTCTACCTCTCAAATGATGCAGCTCCAATCCTTCCCACCACATCCTCGCTTCACCGTCCAAAAGGAACGTAGCGATGGTGGTCATTTGCCACTCCTCCGTCTCCGTCGCTGTCATGACTCTCTTCACCCTAGAGAGCCAGTCTTCAGCCTGAGATGGGGTTCCCAACCCCGAGAATAACGGAGGGTTAAAGCTCATTACATGCTTTAGCTGCCTCTCAGTTGCCCTCCTTGGCACTACCGGTTCCAAAACCACTTGCTCCACTCTCCTCGGCTCCGCCTCTTGCAGAGGTTCTTGCTCCATCACAGGAGCGGGCTGCTGCGCTTGCCTTCCAGGCTACGCATTTATCACGGCCAACACCGCTTCAGCCACCAATCGTATATTTTCAGCCGACAGAGGTGTTGCAGGAGCAACATCCGGTGCACTACTAGCCTCAGAAACTCGGCGTTCTGACGGCCCAACACCACTTCTGGTCACCTATAGTGGTACAAAACACCGTTAAGCGACCACATAAATTGCAAACAGCAATTATAGGAACACGCAGGTTCCTCAAACACGAGTATTTTCATTCCTAAGTGGACATTCATGGGTTCTTTTTACTGTTATAACGATGACGCACACAATGTGCTCACCACCACTTAAAAAGAATTCGCCCACGAATTCACTTTAAGCCCGACCAAAACCAGTAGTCTGATACCAAATTGTAACACCCCCTATCCGTCGCATAGCATATAGCAGGGGTCCGGTCGGGGCCCGACGCCATATACCACAGACAGACCGGGTGGTTACTTATTGAAACCATCCAACCAATCTCAACGTCCTACACAGAGCATTCTAGCGGAAGCAGTTTATAAGAGTTGTAAACAACAACCCAGCATCAAAGCACGAATGTCCACTAATACGAAACAGGAATGTTATTACAAAATACTCAAAACAAGCCTTAAGGCCTTACAAAATGTTTTACTTGAATATTACATGATTTACAAACCACGGCGCGCAGGCCGGTCATACATGAATAAAGCAGTAAACACTTCTACTTGGGCTTTCGAGGGCCAGCTTCGCAAAAAGGGCTTTAGCCCGCTATTGACCGCTTGGTCCAGCTGCACCTGCAAGCAACAAACCACCGCACGGTGGCAAAACAAGGCAACGGTCAGCAATGCTGACCAAATTATAACGATCCCGCCCCCAACTCGGGGCGGCGATGCTCCTTCCCTGCATTTCATTAGCATAAGCAAGCCATATATATAACCATAGTCATTTCATCACAGACGTTGGCTCGTACGGCCACACGGCCCGTGCACTCAGGGCACATTCTCGGTGAACCGGTCGATGTCACGTCAATTAAAGCCATTAACATTCCGGACTCACCACCGCCACTTAGACGGCCAAACCTATGAGCAATTTGTCTTCCTGGCCTGGGTCACGACAATTCAAGCCATTGACCGCCGAAGACTCACATCTATGCCAACGGCAAGTGCCACGTAACCTTAGGTCTCTTTAACCGAACGACACAAAGCGGGTACGGTTCCATCTAACCCGTGCTCACATCGCAACGACAATTTAAGCCATTTGCGCGGGTCAAACTTCCGCCGAGTCTCATTCTATCACAAGTCACATAACCCGGTTATATTTAAGTTGGCTCTCAGGCCACCAAGTTGGCAAGATCTCGTATCCGCCCAGTTTTTCGGGTGCACCTTTGGGTTAGTCCCCAAGGCTCCCTGCTGCAATCTACCGCGTAGAAAACCCGAAAAACAACCAATAGCACGGAGTCTTCTCTGGCCTTATGCAATGCAACATCACCGATCCAGACTAACATGTCCGGGTAGGCTTCACACATCGTGCCTATGTCCGTTCTCGCATACGAACGCTAAACAACGGGGACTTTACATATCTACCCGAAGGAACGCCTCCAACTCTCCGCAAACTCGCGAGAGCGGGCTTCCTATGCTAGGAAAGAGAGCTATTCATGCTCAAGATGAGGATCGTTACCCTTGAGTTCCTCTTTGGCACCATTGAAAAGTAATCGGATGGAAATCACCGCACTAGCGTTGCCTTCGTGGATCCGGAGTCGGCTTGCGATTCGGAGCTCCGAAGCTCCTCCAATGGCGGATCTAGCTCTTCTTCTTCCCTTAGCTCTCCTCTCTCTCCAAGGTTTTAGAAAGAGAACAAGGTATGAAAAGTGATGAATTTCTATGTCAACCCACGGGTATATCCCTTCAGGAACATCCCCCAACCGTTGGATCTCAAAACAAGGAAACAAACGGCTTTGATTCGGGGCTGAAATGCCCAATCTGGACCGAACACGGTCTGGCACACGCCCGTGTCCAGGGCCGTGTGCCACATTCGCCTTCAAAATCGAATCTCCTGGAACCTCACACGGGTATCGAACACACCCGTGTTCGAGCTGACACGCCCGTGTTCCACCTCACACGGCCGTGTAGCCGGCCGTGTACCCCATGATTTTTCCCCATTTTCAACCCGAGCACTGCACGGGTTCTAGGACACGCCCGTGTCCTTGCCCGTGTCACATTGACACGCCTGGACCCCAGGCCGTGTATACGGGACATTTCGTCGAGGGAAGATCGACGACTTGATGACACGGCCTTGGACACGCCCGTGTCCTAGGCCGTGTGCCTTGTCTCGACGATCGTCGAGTGAATCTCGATGACTCCCCGGGACGATCGTCGACACGGGTCGACACGCCCTGCGACACGCCCGTGTCGCAGGCTGTGTGCCCATTCTCGACGAATCGTCGAGTATATCTCGACGACTCATGGCTAAGTGTCGACACGGGTCGACACGCCCGTGTCGCAGGCCGTGTGCCCACTCTCGACGAATCGTCGAGTATAACTCGACGACTTCGCGGCTAAGTGTCGACACACGCTTGACACGCCCTGGGACACGCCCGTGTCCCAGGCCGTGTGCCTGCTGCCAGAACCCAAACTGGCCCAAAACGTCCCCCTTTTGCTCCTTTAAGTTTCGGGGCGTTACACGGAGGAGGATCGTTGCAAAGACCGGGTGGATGTCGGGACCCGAGGAGGGATCGGAGTGTTCCACGGGGGAGTGGGGATCGAGGCTTCCCACAAGGCAAGTCTCCACACCATGTACCGGCGGAGCGTCGCCTCTACGTCCCAGACCCCTCCACCGGAGGAGAGGATCACCATCTCCAGGAGTGATATGCCAGACCACGAGGATCCGTTCTGTGATGCGCTGGTCATCAAGGCCGCAATCGAGAATTTCACTGCCTCTCGGATCCTCGTGGACAACGGGAGCTCCGTCAACATCGTCTTCAAAAAGGCGTTTGACGCGATGAAAGTGGAGGCTAAGAGGGTGCTGGCCTCATACGGGCCCTTGTTCGGGTTCTCAGGAGAGAGGAAGGAGGTGGAGGGAGGAGTAGGCCTCCATGTCACCTTGGGGGGGGGGGGGGGGGGGCAGTCCCGAAACTGCAAGTTCGTCATTGTGGACGCCCCCAGCAACTACAGTGCCATCTTCGGGAGGCCTCTTATCAGCGCCTTCCGCTGCGTCCCCTCGTATTTCCATTAGTGTTTGAAGTTCAACGCTGAGGGGGTCCAGGTCAGGGTCAGGGGGGACCCAAAGGTGGCGCGGGAGTGTTATGTCACTGCGGTGAACACCATCTCCTGGAAGTAGGGAGCCGAGGAGATGGGGCGAAGGATGGAGGAGGTCGAGCAGGAAGCAGGAGGGGAGGAGCCGGAAGTGAAGGACCGCGCAGGAGAGGCAGCAGGAGGAGATCTGGAGGAGGTGGCCGAAGTGAGGGGCATGGGAGAAGAGATGGAGGTAGAGGTCCCCATTCCAGAGGAAGGGGATGCCAAAGGATGGGGGGAGCAATCCAGACTGGAGGCAGCAGAGGAAGTGGTGGAGCTGGAGGTGCTCACCCGGGGAGGCAGGATGGAGAAGATCCGTGTCAGCGGAGGGCTGACCCCGGAGGACCAAGGCAGGATGCTGGAGTGTATCTAGAAGAACGTGGACATCTTCGCCTGGAACGCCGCAGAGATGCCGGGGGTTGATGCGGATGTGGCTTGCCACCGCCTCAACCTGGACCCGGGAACACGCCCCGTTCAGCAGAAAAAGAGATCCACGGCAGACAAGCTGGCAGAGCCCATTAGGGAGGAGGTGGCAAAGCTTCTCAAGGCTGGCTTCGTGTCTGAGATTCAGTACCCCAGCTGGGTCTCCAACATCGTGATGGTTAAAAAAGGAGACGGCCGATGGAGAATGTGTATCGATTTTTCCTTACTTAATAAAGCTTGTCCTAAGGACTGTTATCCTTTGCCTCGGATCGACGCGCTGGTTGACTCAACCGTCGGCTTTTCTGTAATGAGTTTTTTAGATGCCTTTTCAGGTTATCATCAAATCAGGATGCACCCCCCAGACATCAAGGATGTCTCGTTCATCACAGGGGACGGATGCTACTGCTACAAGATGATGCCCTTCGGGCTGAAGAATGCTGGGGCAACCTACCAGAAAATGATGGATAGGGTCTTCAAGGAACAGAGGGGGAGGAACTTGAAGGTGTATGTGGATGACCTCATGATCAAAAGTCGGGATGTGGACTCCCACCTCCGGGACCTGGAGGAGACCTTCACCACCCTGCGCAAATACAAGATGCGGCTGAATCCACTAAAATGTGTCTTTGGGGCCAGCTGGGGAAAGTTCTTGGGGCACCTCCTACCCCCGTGGGGGTCGAGCCGAATCCAGATAAGGTCAAGGCCATCTTGGAGCTGGGGTCCCCGCAGAATGCTAAGGAGGTCCAACGGCTGACGGGAAAGCTAGCAGGGCTGAGTCGATTCCTTTCTCGGGCGGGGGAGAAGTGCTCCCCCTTCTTCAAAATGCTGAGGGGTGGTCAGACGTTTGAATGGACCAAGGAGTGCGAGGAGGCGTTCCGGGCCCTCAAGGTGCAGTTGACACAGGATCCGCTGCTCCAAGGACCGAAGGAGGAGGAGGACATGTTCCTATATCTCGGGGTCGGGGAGGAGGCCCTGAGCTCGGTTTTGGTTCGTGAAGAGGGGAAGAGACAGCTCCCTGTTTATTATGTGAGCCGGGTCCTGAGGAAGGTCGAGCTCCGGTATCCAATTTTTGGAGAAATTATCCTTCGCACTGATCATCTCGGCTCGGAGGCTGCGACCTTACTTCCAAACACACTCAATCCGAGTGGTGACCGACCATCCTCTCCGCAACATCTTCGAGGGGGTGGAGCATTCAGGCAGGCTAGCTAAGTGGTCAGTGGAGCTGAGCGAGTTCGATGTCTCCTTCGTTCCGTGGCTCTCGATCAAAGCTCAAGCGATGGCCGACTTCCTGGCCGACTACGTGGTTGAAGTGGCGGAAGAAGAACTCACCCGCCCGACTCCTTGGAAGGTGAGGGTGGATGGCGCCTCGGGAAGGCATTCGCTAGGGGTAGGGGTGATCTTGGAAAGCCCTCAGGGGACTCGAATTGAGCAGATGGTGGTGGTTCACTTTCCCATTACCAACAAACAGGCCGAGTACGAGGCCGTGATAGCGGGGTTACGCCTGGCCAGGGAGCTGGGGGTGTCGGATGTGGAAGTCCTTACTGACTCCATGGTAGTAGCTTCCCAGATCAACGGGGTGTTCGAGGCAAGGGAGCCCACCTTGCGATCGTACTTGGCCAAGGTGAAGGGGGACATTGGCACTTTTCAAACTTTCGCCATCTGACACGTGCCCAGGGAAGAGAATGAACAAGCCGATCAGCTAGCGAAGCATGGTCCGCAGGTGGGGGGAACCATCACCGACCTGTTCCGCCCCTCCATCGAAGAAGGAGAGCTTATGGAAATCGATCAACAAGCTTCGTGGATGGATCCAGTGGTGGTTTTCCTCTACACGGGGAGGTATCCGGAGGGGGTAGATAAGAATAAACTAAGGCACAAGTCAGCATATTACCTCCTAGAGGACGGGCAGCTATATAGGAAGACTCTCTCGGGGATGCTGGCCCGCTGTGTGACCGAGGGAGAAGCGCAAAGGATCTTGGAGGAAGTCCACTCCGGGGAGTGTGGGAGTCACTCCGGAAGTCGGACCCTGGAAGGGAGGATAGTCAGGCAAGGGAATTTCTGGCCCACCCTGGGCCGAGACGCTGCAGAGTTCGCAAGAAGATGTCATAAGTGCCAGTTGTTCGCCCCTCTTCAGCTACAGCCAGCCCAACGACTCAGGAGTATCGCGGCCCCCTGGCCCTTCGCAATCTGGGGAATGGATTTGGTTGGACCATTTCCCCAAGCCAGCGGTCAGAGAAGGTTCCTCCTAGTGATGATTGACTACTTCTCCAAATGGATGGAGGTGAAGGGACTGGCCAAGGTGACCTCCTAGGCAATCAGGAACTTTATTTGGGGTGCGAGCATCTGTCGCCATGGGCTGCCCCAGTCGATCGTCACGGACAACGGGCCCCAGTTCGCCAGTGCCGAATTCTCCAGCTTCTGCGAACATCTTGGAATCGACCTCAGGTTCGCCTCGGTCCACCACCCCAGGAGCAATGGACAAGTAGAGGCCACAAATAAGATCATCGTCAACCTCCTCAAGAAGAAGGTGGAGAATTCGAGGGGAAGCTGGGTGGAACAACTTCCCGTAGTTCTTTGGGCCCTGAGAACCACCCCCAACACGGTTATGGGGGAGACCCCCTTCAAGCTCTCCCATGGGTGCGAGGCAGTGCTCCCCGTGGAATTTGAAGTCCAGACGCCGCGAGTCGTGGCGGCCAAAGAGGGCCGAGAAGAATGGCAAGCCGAGAACGAGGAAGAGCTAAGACTCTCCCTTGATATGGTGGAAGAATTGAAGGACCTCTCGGTTGTCCGACAGGAGGAGGTGAAAAGAAGGATGGCCAAATACTTTGACAAGCATGTCCGGATCAAGCAGTTCGTGGAAGGAGACTTGGTGCTGAAGAAGGTGGATGTGGCAGGGAGGTCGGCATCTGTGGGGAAGCTCAATCCCAGCTGGGAGGGACCATTTATTGTAAAGGAAGCTCTAAAGTCAGGAGGCTACCGACTCCAAAATGTAGAGGGAGAGACCCTGAGTCACACCTGGAGTGGTGACGAATTGAAGCGTTTTTTCCCCTAAAGCATGTAAGTGACACTTTCGTTATAGTAAATTCCTTCAACGCTCTAATACTGTCATAGCCAGCCCGCGTGGAGACATGGAATGTGTTTGGACCCCGAGAAGATCCCGCTGCCAGGCTCTCACCTAGCTGGCAGGGCCGGAAGTCACTCGGTGTCATCCTTGGCCTCGAGAAGATCCCGCTGTCAGGCTCTCACCTAGCTGACAGGGCCGGAAGTCACTCGATGGAATGAGTTTGGACTCCGAGAAGATCCTGCTGCCAGGCTCTCACCTAGCTGGCAGGGCCGGAAGTCACTCGGTGTCATCCTTGGCCTCGAGAAGATCCCGCTGTCAGGCTCTCACCTAGCTGACAGGGCCGGAAGTCACTCGATGGAATGTGTTTAGACTCCGAGAAGATCCCGCTGCTAGGCTCTCACCTAGCTGGCAGGGCCGGAAGTCACTCGGTGTCATCCTTGGGCTCGAGAAGATCCCGCTGTCAGGCTCTCACCTAGCTGACAGGGCCGGAAGTCACTCGATGGAATGTGTTTGGACCCAAAGAAGATCCCGCTGCCAGGCTCTCATCTAGCTGGCAGGGTCGGAAGTCACTCGGTGTCATCCTTGGCCTCGAGAAGATCCCGATGTCAGGCTCTCACCTAGCTGACAGGGCCGGAAGTCACTCTATGGAATGTGTTTGGACCCCGAGAAGATACCGCTGCCAGGCTCACCTAGCTGACAGGGCCGTAAGTCACTCGGTGTCATCCTTGGCCTCGAGAAGATCCCGCTGTCAGGCTCTCACCAAGCTGACAGGGCCGGAATTCACTCGATGGAATGTGTTTGGACCCCGAGAAGATCCCGCTGCCAGGCTCTCACCTAGCTGGCAGGGCCGGAAGTCACTCGGTGTCATCCTTGGGCTCGAGAAGATCCCGCTGTCAGGCTCTCACCTAGCTGACAGGACAGGAAGTCACTCAATGGAATGTGTTTGGACCCCGAGAAGATCCCGCTGCCAGGCTCTCACCTAGCTGACAGGGACGGAAGTCACTCGGTGTCATCCTTGGCCTCGAGAAGATACCGCTGTCAGGCTCTCACCAAGCTGACAGGGCCGGAAGTCACTCGATGGAATGTGTTTGGACCCCGAGAAGATCCCGCTGCCAGGCTCTCACCTAGCTGGCAGGGCCGGAAGTCACTCGGTGTCATCCTTGTCCTTGAGAAGATCCCACTGTCAGGCTCTCACCTAGCTGACAGGGCCGGAAGTCACTCGATGGAATGTGTTTGGACCCCGAGAAGATCCCGCCGCCAGGCTCGAATCTTGCTGGCGGAAGGGGGTGGGGGGAGCCGCTAGATGGAGATTGACGAGCGGCTGGAGTCACGAAGATTAACCAAGAAGGGGCCTAACATAACCACCCAGCCCCAAGAAAGATGGCCAAACGGAGGCGAGAACCTAGGCGAGAATCCACAAGAGATTTGATAACTCAGGCGAAGGACGAGCAGGCTCGCCTTGCTTGGTGGGCGAGTGGCCACCTCTGCGGGGCTGGGCCGCATAGGCGGGTCGCCCCGCGCGGTAATAGCGAATATACGAACGAAGCAGGCGAGGAAGAATTTATAAGAGCAATAATAAATGAAAATCACAAAGTCTAGGCGCGGCTCGCGCTTACACCTCAAAAACAACTAAAAATACATGCGGCATACATCTAACAAGCAGATGACAAAGAAGCGAAGGTGATGCGGGATCCCGGTCGGGGAGTCCTAGATGGGCTGGAAGGACTTATCCCCGGGATCCGGCACAGGGAGGAACAGCGCCGGCACCACGTCGCTCACCGAGAGTTCTTCATCGTGTACTTCGCGGCGCTGGCGGCGTTTTTCTGCATCAACACTTCCAACTCGTGGTCAGAATGGTGCTCGAGCGGGCAGCCCCTGTTATCAGGCGGAGGGACTGCAGCGGCAGCCTCCAGCTCGCGCACCCGCGCCTCCAGCGCCGATTTGTCCTGACCAAGGGTGGCGATCTCGGCACCCATTCGGCTCACCGTCGCCGCGTCCTGGGCAAAGGAGAGAGAATCGTAAGGTTAATTCGCGAGAAGGGGCGGTTATTGAAGGTGAACACGTACCACCCCATCCAGGTACTGCGCGAGGGTCTCCTCCGCCGCATAGGCCCGCCTCCTCTGAAGATCCGCGTCCTCCTGAGCAAGCTTTCAGGCCTCCTCCCTCTCGTCCGCCAACTTCTTGAGGGAGGTGGCGTTCCGCTCCAGTTGGGTGCAGCGCCTCCCAACCATATGGGCTAGCTCCAGGCCGCGCAGCTGGGCCCGCGCGCTCTCGTGAACCAGTACTCGTGTCGCCTCTTTGTCGTAGATAGAGGCGTCCTCTCGCGAGTAGAGGCTGAACGAGAAGTTGTAGGCCTCCCCGCCGATGGTGTCCTGCTCCATCCAACTCGGCAATAGGGTTGAGACCACCGCGCGATTCGAGTCCTTGTCCCATGACAGAAGCGGAACGCCAAGCTCGTCCAAATACTTCTCGCCGTAACCAAAGTTGCGGTGCCCTCTCGGCACCGGCTTCGCAGCGGTTTGCGACCCGTCCGGCGGCGCAGAAGTGCCTGCCACCCCGCCGGGGGCGTCACTGGACGAGGCGACCATAGGGGGGGGGGGGAACCCTCGGCCGGAAGAACCGCCGGGGCCTTGCCTTTCCTTTGGCCACCAGCGGGCTGCTGGCCCGTAGGCTTCGCCATCTTGGGCGGAGGAGCGGGCTGACTGCTGCCCGACCGCTTCTTGGCAGGGACCGACGGAGCGTCGCGCTGAGCGGCGTCTGCGGCCTGGGCTCGGGAGAGGACCGCGGGGGCGATCCGAGCGCTCTCGTAAGGGGGATGAAGGGGAACGTCCCGCTCTCCTGCCAAGAGTAGGGGGTGAGACAAAGAAGAGAAGGGTAAGGCAGAGCAGTAGCGAGTGACAAACCTCCCCCAGGCGGGACGGCGGCAAGGTTATCAAGATGGCGGCGCAAGTACGCGACCTCGAAGTTCTTCCCGGCGAAGAACCTGCACAGGTCGTCCTCGTGGCCCCCTAGGCTGGGCGGGCGGTAACTCGCCTCGCTGAGCTGCACCGGTGAGAAGCGTACGTTGCCGAAGTACCCTTTGACGAACAGGAACTTTTTGAGCCAGTTGTGACTCTTATTTACGGTCTCCCGCACCTTGAGGTGGGCGCTGGAGAAATAGGCGGTCCTGTCCCGGTTCGCCCGGAAAGAGAATAGCTTCCGGAAAACTGCGAGACTGAACTCGATTCGCTCTTCCCGCAGAAAACAGGCGAACCCCACCATAACGGCTATGGAGTTCGGGGTCATCTGCCCCAGGACGACCCCAAAGTACTTCAGGACTTGGCGTACCTCGGGCCACAGGGGAAGCCGCAGACCCACCTCAAAGTGAGCTAGGGGTATGGCAAGCTCGTCCCTGGATAGGTCGTTGATCTTCTCTCCTTCCCCGGGCCGTCTCGCCGAAAAGCCCGGTGGGACGTGGTCGCCGAGGGCATCCAAGTACTCGCGCTTTGAGATGACTGCGTGAGGAAAGTCGTGCTCCGAGAAGGTCCAGGAGCACTTGCTTCGCCCGTCTGCATCGCCGCTGCCGCTGCCCATCTCCACCGAATTGCCGCCAGACATGCGAGACAGATCCAGAAGGCAAGCACGAGCCGTGCTTCGCGGATAGCAGGAAGCGGGAGAGTGTTTAGAACCGGTGAGGGAATAAGAGCCGACAAGACCTATTTATAGGGAGAAAGAAAGGGCGGGAAACTTCCCGCTGAATGAAGGGGTGCGTGTAGCAAAAATCAGCCCGATGGTTCGACTTCTCGGCGCGCGACCGCACCACTCCGGCCGATCAGGCGCGGTTCTCGCCCGATCACATCCGCGCAGGACTTGAGCGGGCGAGTCTCGGCCCGCACCCGCCCGGGATTCCGCGCGAGTCGGGGAGACTCCCGGCTGGCGAGCCCCTCGGCTCGCCCCTGCCCCGATCGGCAGGACGGGTAGAGCAAATCCATTCCCTGACCTGCCCTCCCCCCAGAGGGAGGGCGAGCAAAGTACGCGAGTACCCTCGAGCCCGCCACGCGGAGAATAAAAGCTACGACATGGTAATTTCAACATACATCAGCAGCAAAAAATTAGGCCCATAGGCGGGCAAAGAGAGTTGCAAATCGTTACAGATACAGGATAACTTTGAAATAGTAGCGACCCGGCGATATCCCACAGGCGGGGAGAAGGGAGGGTGGATCAGTACTGAATCCACTTCCACCTGCCCCGTCGTTGCGTTGCGGATCGCGGCGGCACGCGAGGATAGTGATAGTCGCGCACCGCCACCAGCTCCTGCTGGGCCAGGCCAACTTGCTCCGAGGCATTCCTTAGGCGCTCCTCGGCCCGCGTGATGAGCACAACAGGCGAAGTGACCTCGCCACCTTCTGCAGCGCGAGTGGCCCCCTCCAGGGCCGCGAGCCGAGCCTCGGTGTCGGCCTTGTCTTGGTCGACCCACTTCACGAGCTCCTGGAGCAGCAAAGTATGTTTTTGGAACAGCTGCGTCACCTGCCTCTTCATCCCCACCGCATCAGCCGGGTTGCCCAGGTAATCTGAAACACCCTCCACGTCAGGCGGAGGCGAGTACCCTTCGCTCATCTCCGTTTCGGAGGAGACCATGTTGTAGCCTACAAAAAGGGGCAATTCATAAGGAACAAGCGAGAACAAGGGCAAGCGCTAAGTACAAACTTACCTGGGGTTGGCACGTCATCCGTACCAATAGAAGGGCAAGAGGCGCCCGGCTGACCCTGAAAAGGTTCCCGCTCGAGGGCCGTGAGAGATTTCCCTAGTCCGGGGGGAACTGGCAGACGAGGGGTGTTCGGGGGTGGACGGTCCAGACCTGAGGGACTACCAGCCCTCTCAGACGACAAGGGAGGGGGGCGATCCTCCCCCCGGTCCTCCTCGTCCTCACGAGGCGGTGCCTGCAAGACGAGGGGTCAGAGACGTAGCAACAAGCCGAGGAGGAAGGTCGCATACCTCAGGAGCGACCTCATCGCCAGCCGCCGAGCTAGAACCCGGGAAGTTATTTGCCGGGGACCGCCTCACGATCTTCCCCTTCACCGGCCTGAAGAGAGGGCCGGGAGACCCGCGCGCTAACCAAGGGTCAGCCTCGAGAGCCTCCTCTAGAGTCTTCTGGCCCGCAGCCGCCAGGCGAGCTCGCACCTCTTCGCTGACCGGCATCAAGAAACTGTAGTCTGTTCAGGAAAAATTTGAGGGTATGGGGAGCCCCCCTGGGCTCAGCGATATATTTATAGCCGAATAGTGGGGCCCCACCAGAAGATTCCCTGCCAGCTCAGCACAGTACTCGCCGAACACGCGGGTTGGATGATTCTTTCCGAGCTTGTATCAAGCTCAAAAATAGTGTGGATTGTGTACAACCCCGTGTTCGTCGAGCGGATCTAGCCCCGCGACCCGCACCCAAGCAGCGAGCAGACATGCGGCAGGGGGCTGGTCCGCTCCCGCTCATTTCAGGCGAGCGAGCCGGGCGAGACGGCTCCCCTACTCTCCCGCTCGCTCAGAGAATCGCCGACCAGAGCGGGGGGTGCCCTTCGTCGCACCAGTACTAGCGGATGGGCTCGACAACCCATGACCTGCGAGCTGGTCAGAGGGTCGCGATGGCCACCAGCCCGCCCCCTACACGCGACCTGGTCGCCTGTCCGCCCCGGCAGAGGACTGGCGGGTCCCGGCGGTCCGGATCGCGTTCGCCCAGGAAGAATAGGCGGGCCGCTAGAGCCAGGTCGCGCCAGCCTCCCGCGGAGGGGGATTGGAGGCGAGCTGACTCCCCATGGGTGCGAATAGCCTCTCAGAACAGCGGAGCCACGCTGTTGGCAGACCAGGTTGGACTGCGCATAGCTGTTCAAGACAACGGAGTTTGGCTGTTAGCAGACCCAACCCAGGGCTTTTTGGTATTTTCAGGTCAGTTCTTCTTGTTATTGGCAGTTCGGATTCCAAAAAACTATAAATAAGACCCAAGGGGTACCTCAGAAGGGAGGCTTTTAGTGCCTCCCTGCTCCTGTTTTCAAGTGCTTTCTGAGGGTACCTTAGCTCGGCTTCTGGCTAAGGAGGGGAAGCGCTCAGAGATCTTCCGGGTTTGTGGTGGGACCTCCCTGCCGAGCCCTTGGGTCTGTTTCTTCTTGCCTTCTTTGTCGTTTTTCTTGCAGGAGAAAAGTAGGTGCGAGACCACCCCTTCGCCAAGAGTCGAACTCCACTGTTGAAATTTGTGAAGTGGAAGTGGTTGACGGGACAGGCCGGGCGGCCTAGGCGGACAACTTTGGCGGACTAGGCGGACTGGGCGGACTGTGATGTGCGGCCTGGTGGAAGGTCTAGTGTAAAGCCGGCTGTCTTCTGAGCGAGTTGTTTGCATGGAGTCCGCGGTCTGTGCGGCCTGGTATCTGTGGATAGAGAGGCTTGCGGACTAGTGCTTTGCTCAGTGGACGTGGTGCAAGCTTGTGCTGATAGGCGGTTTGGCTCGTGTCCGAGGGAAGCTTGCGGACTGATGTGTCCGCGGTGTGGGCTGTTGCGGACTGCGCTTAGAGCTTGGCTGAGGCCTTGTCGAGCTCTGGTGGCACAGCAGGTGCTTTGCTGTGGAGGTTTTTGGCGGTCTGGTTTTGGAGTCCGGGAAATGGCTGCTGCGATTGGACAGGAGTGCGAGGGGCTTGCGGACTGCTGGTGGTCTGTGCTATGGTGTTTTGGCGGACGGGAGTTTGCGTCCGCCATGCTCGCATTAGCCTTTGGTGGTTTTGGACTTGGTCACACTCTATGCCAAGACCATGGTGTCCGCCGTATCCGCCAAGTCCGCTGTTGACTGGGCGGACTGTTGTTGTCTGCCTTTGGTCGTGGACTTGTGGTGGATTGAGGCTTGAGTCTTGCGGACTACCTCGGGTTGGTGCGGACAGCCATTAAACGGGGTTGCTGTCCTGGAGTGGTTGGAAGCTTTGCGGACTGATGCCTTGTCCGCATAGCTTGGGCGGACTGGAGCATGTTCGCAAATGTTGCCTTGCTCCTGGCGGTTTTCCTTGGTATCTGGCTAAGTCCTTGCAGACTCAGCGGATAGTGTTTTACTATCGCGCGGGCTGGGGCGCTGTCTCTATCTCTAGGGCGGTGACCACACTCCTCACCTTGCCTATAAATAGGACCCCCTGGCAGGTCTACAGTAACCTGAGTAACTTGAGTGAACAGTAAGTTGGGTTGGGCAAGGAGCTGTGGTCTGAGTTTTTCTGTCCGTGTAGATTGATTCAGTGCTGACGTTTGCTGTGTGTAGGTCGCACGGGTTGCTTCAAGGAGCCAGGAGTTTGGCTTTGACTTCGGTCAAGTACTTGGAAGTGTGCGGTCTCTGCAGACTCAGCAGGAGGTCGCTCTGCGGCTTGTCAGTTCTATTTCGTCTTTGCCAGCTTCAATAACCTGTCGGCCGGCTTCAGGCGGGTAGGGGGTGTTCCTCAGTTCAGCTTCAGCAGGAGACGAATAACGGTGTCTCCGCGCGGCCTCGCGGCTTCGGTGGACTCCATGGCTATTCGGCAGATTGTAGCTTAGTTCGGGCAATTTTAGCGGACTCGGCGACCTCGGCGACCTCGGCGGTCTCGGCGGACTCCGGTGCTGTCCGCCCGGCTTGGTTTTTGGTGCTTTCTGTTCTCAGCTATTTGTACTAGCAAAATCATGTCTCGCTGATGCTATAGATCACGGCAGTGAACCGGTCGCACAAGTAATATAAAATGAGGGTTTTTCCAAGTATCGATCTCACAAGGAACACAGTAAGGTGGAGTTAATTTTGAGGAGGACTTGAGATTGAAGTCCTTAGGGTCGGCGGTAACGATGGGGGCTTTGATATATGCGGAAACAAAAAATAAAAGGCTATCAACTACTCCTATGCAACGCCGCTATGCGATGCTTTGCCAGGCGGGATGGAAGAATAGTCGGGCCGCTATGAACCGAATCACTAGGCGGATGGACGAGAAGGCTAGCGGATGAGGTGGTTAGAACGGCGGAATGAGGGTCGTAAGCACCTCTTCGCAACGCACGCCACTAGCAATTGCTAGTGCGACAAGGGTGGATGGTGGTGGATGGATATATGGCGCAACTCAAGCAACTAAAGCGTAAACAAACACAGAATCACATGGACATGAATCTAGTAAAGTTTACATCTAAAGTGCAACAACATCAATATAAAAAAAGTTTTAACACACATATACAACAATAAAGCAAGTACAAGTCAAGAGATCGACCGAATCCGAAGCCTTGCTGAGGATTCACGGTTGGAATCGTCGGGTTGTCATTCCGCGTCCAAGCTCGGTCCTCAACTGCGTCCGGGGTAGAGAAGGGTTGTCACCACCTTCCAATGGCCCGTCTTCTTCGTCTCACGATAGCGGACGAAGTTTGCTAGCTTTCCTTTGCTTGATGGCTATGGTGTCAAACCCTACTTGAAGCTCATGGATGAAGGAAAAGGCCGAGAGGAAGCTCCAGCTTGGATTTGGCGGTGAAAGCTTGCCCGGAGCACCTCCCTAGGGTGGAAGATGAAGGGGAACGGCAAAAATGGCGGAGGAAATGGGCGATCTGCGGATCTCCGGATTAGGGCGAGGCCTGCACTATTTATACAAAAGCAGAATTGAACAATGCGCACGATCACAGGCGCACGACTAGTGGTTGTGCGCACTATGTCCTGTGCTAGTGCGCACTGGCATGGAATAACAGGAAGAAGAAGTGGGATAATGCGCACGCGCAGTGGCGCACGACTAGTGGTCGTGCGCACTAAGTCCAATGATCGTGCGATTACCCAGACATGACTCCAGAAATGAGGAATCAATGCACACGATCAGTGGCGCACGACCGATGGTCGTGCGCAATATGTCCAGTGGTCGTCCGCTTACTCCAGGCTGATTCTGGAAAACAAAGAGTAGTGCGCACGATCGGGGGCGCACGACCAGTGGTCGTGCGCATTAGATCCTATGATCATGCGCAGTATTCCTGTTTCACAACCACCCCAGAACACGCACACGACCCCTGTACCAAAAGGAAAAACCAACCACTAATCTGTGCAGACATTCCAGACAATCACAAAAGGGAGTACAAACTATAAAAACAACAAAATACACAACCACAGGCAAAAATGTGCACTTTCTATGGAAATAAAGACAGGATGAAATAAATATGATAATGAACTAAAAGTGAAGTGCAAACGCGTGAAAACTAGCCCAGATGAGTCCGAAAATAGGTATATAAAGTGGACTCATCACACCCCCAGACTTAACTGTTTGCGCGTCCCGAGCAAACGAAATCTAAGCAGATAGGGAAAAATACTAGTTAACAAAGAAATTGCGATACGAAGTACGATGCGAAGTCACATGCTCGCGTGCGTAAAAATATAATAGAAGAAATTTCTAAGTATACAAAATAGTTTATACTTTTCACAATGCGTATCAAAATTTTATTATTACTCAAAAATGGAATCACAGTGAATCATTCTATCACGCATAGGGAGAAAGTAGACTAATCGCTAGGCGAGCATTGCCAAAGATCAGGGCTCAGGATAACCTCCAAAGGAATCCACCAATGTCGGTGACCATATGCTTGCCCTTTCGCATTCTCTCCACGGCACTGGTTTGGTTCACACACGAATCAGTAGGACTTTAAGTGAAGAGATGGGGCTTGGGTTTCGGTGAGGTAACAAGGATAAACAAGAAGGCTATGCACCTAACCCAAAGGAGCTAGTATGAAGGGAATCCATCAGCAAACCAAAAGATATGCGGGTACACCACACCCCCCAAACTTAACTTTTAACATATGGGTGTGTGCACCGCCTACTCCAAATATAATCACATTTCCAAAAAGATTTTCAATTAAACTTTTTCTTTTCACTTTTTTTTCTTTTCTTTTTCTTTACAAATATTTTTCTTTTTCTTTTGTTTTTCTTTTTCATTTTATTTTCACAATTCAGCAAATATAAACTTGGGGCACATCCACATAATCACAAGTAAAATCACATCACATCCCAACATGAAAATGTAAACACTAAAGCTTAACTTGGATGTGCGACTAGGATTGGCTTGGAGGCTTTGGTGAAATCATGGTGGAGCTGAATCAAAAGGAGGGGTAGGCACAACGGGGCTAGCGAGGATAAGACGTTAGGAATGGTACAAAGCTCAACCAGGCCAAAATGATGGCCTACATCACGATCATGCATGACTAACCTATACCCATGCTTCAAGAATAGCTTGGGGCAAGTTCTTAGCCAACGAGAAAGACTATCCCTCCTCCCGACTTGAGCAATACAAAACTAACGACCGTCTACACACATCCCTAAGCTACCGTCGGATTCACACCGGATTCACCAACTTTTGAGTAGAATAAAAAGTATTTACGCAATTATAAAAATATAAAACTAAAAGCATACAGAAAAATTAAATTTACTCCAATTTTTACACGAGACGAGAGCAGTTGACTAGGATCACAACAAGGCCAACATTTTACTCCGTCTCACAATTCTATGTCAGCACCATAATTTTCCCAAATCTAACGAAGAAATGAGTTTAACTCGCGGCACGCAAAAAGCTAAGCACGCGCTCATGTGGGTGCAGTGGTGTGTGATGCAATGAACTAATCAAAATATAACAATAAAAGCTTCTAGTATGCACAAGAAATGTGTACGTGCAATAGGCAACAGATCTCTCCCCCAGACATAAACTAAGCAATACAGTATATGATATAGAAATTACAATCAGATAGAAACAAGGGGAGAGGTTACCCAATGCTCAGCTAGTGAGCATACCAGAAGACACGTGAAAAACCGAAGCAGGTCCGCCATACGAAGAATCAGAACCCCGCCAATGCGATTGGCTATGAATACCTGCAGGGGTGAGCTCCGCAAAAACAAAAGAAAAATATACAAAAAGAAGTGCTAAAATAAAATAGACATGAAAATAAAAATGCAGGAAATAAAAGATAAGTACTGGGGTTATTGTCATCCCAGCACGACTTATTCAGCTACAAAAAGGTTCTAGCTAATGGGCCTATGAAAAGAAAAATGCACAGGTAACTGTTCCAATATCCGTTTCGGTAATGGGTACCGATACGGTGATAGAGCAGTTACCCCTCTACCTAAATAATAATACCTGCCCAACACAGGTAGAGGAAATAGGAAGTAGGATGAGGAGGAGGCCTGGTCCTCACTCATCTCACCACAAAACAAATCCTTGCCTAGCAAGGTATCGTCTATCACAGGCCTGCAGGAGGCGATGGCAACAGCATCAGCACAAAGCACATCATCATCCCAACGTACCTGTGGAGACTCATCCTGCACAGGCTCAGATAAAGAAGGGGTTCAAGAAATAAAGGAGACGAAGAACTAAAATAATCAGAAAATGGGAGAGTGATCCCGGTGTCACTCTCAGCAGGATCCAAGTAGAGATCATCATCGGTATCATACGAGTCGTACCGAGGAGAATCCGAGAACTCAAGGTCCGCGGTGGTAAGTGCAACAGCCTCATCTAATAAGGAGGTGCAAACCTCCGCATCGGAAATAGGGTATTCCTCATCCCACCGGGGTGCGTAAAAATGTTCCGAAGATCCACCGTCTCCGTCGGAGATAGAGGAATCATCATCCCACTTCGGCGCGACCTCGGGCACCGAATCATCCACAATCACAGCATCATCAACCGACTTACAAAAAAGAGGAATAGCACAATCCAACAAAAAATGCGGAGGGGCAAGGCTGCTCTCAAAATCAAGCACTGAATGAGCAGGCCCCATCGCAAAATCATTCGTCGACGCCACCCCGTCGATGACCGGAACAATCTCGTCGTCCCATACAGGAGCATCCATGAGTTCCTGCTCCTCTTTTAGTTGGCTAACACCAGAGTGATCATCATCACTCAAGGTATGTAACGTCCCGAATCGCTCTAGGCCCCTAGTGTGTGTGTTTTTGAGTCAGGAGGATTGACTCAAGTCCTGAGAAGTGCAGGGAATTGGACTGCACTTGTGGAGAGGTGGAGAAATCAGTGTAAAAAGACACGGGCGTGACACGGGTAGTGACACAGGCGTGTCCCTACCCGTGTGCGTCGAGTTGAGCTCGACGAGCCGTGTCGAGATCGTCGAACTGTGTCGACACGTGCATGACACGGGTAGTGACACGGGCGTGTCCCTACCCGTGTGCGTCGAGTTGAGCTCGACGAGCCGTGTCGAGATCGTCGAACTGTGTCGACACGGGCATGACACGGGTAGTGACACGGGCGTGTCCCTACCCGTGTGCGTCGAGTTGAGCTCGACGAGCCGTGTCGAGACCGTCGAACTGTGTCGACACCAGGTGACACGGGTAGTGACACGGCCATGTCCCTACCCGTGTGCGTCGAGATGGTCTCGACGAAGCGTGTCTAGATCGTCGAGGTGCGTCGAGATAGTTGAGCGGGGGACACGGGTAGTGACACGGGCGTGTCCCTACCCGTGTGCGTCGAGTTGAGCTCGACGAGAAGTGTCGAGATGCAACCCGAGAAGTACACGGCCAAGGCCACGGCCAGGCACACGGCCGTGTCATGTGAACACGGGTCGGGACACGGGCGTGTCCCTACCCGTGTCAAACATTGAACCGACATGGAAACCGCCACGGCCGTTTTGCGGAAGCGGGACACGGGTACGGACACGGCCGTGTCCCTACCCGTGTCATATTTTGTATATATGGGGCAGAGAAAACCCTAGCCGTTTTTCACTCTCATTTCCTTCCCCTATTTCCTGTGAGAGCTCCTGGTGAGAGGAAAACTGCAGGAGCAAGTTCTACCGAAGGAGATCCGCCATCGCCGTGAAAGAGAAGATGCCGCCAAGGAGAACTACGCGATCCATGGCCGGAAATGGTGGTACCGCTGGAGCCAACGTGAGTTTCCTACCCTCTCCCTTGGTGCTAGATCTATAGTTATTTTCCTAGGAGAGACATCGACTCAAGAGAGTCTTGATGGTGAGGAGGAGTTTTCTAGGAAAGGTCATGCTAAGACTTGTGTCTTAGGTTTTAGATCTCTTCAACCACGCCCTTCTTCAATGTGATGATAAGGGATGGTTTCGTGAAGGGTTTTGGCCTCTTGAGGGTGAATAAGGGAGGAGGTTTTCTGGAATGATTTGGGATGATCGCATTGAGGAGGAAGATGAACCGATGCCGTTCATTCCGCCTTAAGATGCGTGCAGAATCTGCATTCTGCGCGCAGCGAACTTCATGACCATTTTTAAGTATGCTATGGCCAGATCTGGGCTTTCGGCTTAACACGAAAGTTGAAGCCCTTGCAAATACCTTTCCAACGAATGGTTGCACGACTTCTGGTGAATTCTGTAGCCACGGGAAAGTTTAAACGAATATATTCAATAAATCCTGTATGCAGAAACTGTGTTCTGTACGCAGCGGACTTCATGTCCGATTTCAAATAGGATAATGTCAAATATGGGTCGAGGTCTGAACACGAGAGTTGTAGACCTCGGAAAGACCTTTCCATCGTGGGGTTACACGTCTTCACCGGATTCCTGTAGCTTCGGGAATCTCCGGTCGAAGTTGCTGTCTAGTTTCAGCCTGTACCTAAATTCTGGGCTTAATGGAAAATGGATTTTGATTCGGTGGAATTAATAATGCAAGACACTTGACTTGGATGAATGATTAATCATTTGTTGCAGATTTCATATTATCAAATTGAGAAACAATATTATTTAAACGAACTGAATTGGTAGGAATTGAAAGATTGATAATTATGCACTTCATGTTTATATTATGACATTATCAAATGAAAAGTGTGATAGATCTTTATATGCGCATCATGTTTATATTACATTGTCATCATTTGGAAGGTCATATAAATGAATAGATTATGATCATGGACATGTTTGATTAATGAAATGAGTCTTGTAGTTCAATACTTAGAGAGTCGTCTCCCTACGGGTAGTATTGTGAAGGGATGTAAGTGCGGTGTTGACCGTCACTTATTTTGGTTGTGTTGAGATAAGGTGTGGATGGATGGTTGGGCTGTGTCCTCGTGTTTACTTCCGAGGCCCCTTCCATGATATGTTGATGTAGTATTTGCATGTGGTGTGAGTCGACACGCGGTGTCGTAATCCTGGGTTAAGGATAGTGTGGCAGGTCTACGGGCTCGCCAGTCGTCACACCGACGGGAGTTGGCAGTTAGACTTGGTCGGTTTGGGCTGTGTCCTCGGTGTTCACGTCCCGAGGCCCCTTCGGCCATGTGAACGGTTGGGCTGTGTCCTCGTACTTTCTTCCGAGGCCCCTTCTGGGTCACACAAGGCCAGTTCGGGCTGTGTTCTTGGTGCACATCTACCCAAGACCCCGCTGGGCCATAGTACGCATGGGCTCCGCTGTTGTGTTCTTAGCATTGAGGCGTACGGAGGCCTAGGTGAAGTAGTGTGATACCCGCCTAGTAGTAGAAGTGCCCGTTCTACTGTCACCGCCTGGCCACGGCGGCTGATGCATGAGAGGTTAGCTACCTGCTCGAAAAGTGGGAACTATAGTCTGTGTCGACATAGCAATTGCATGGGTGTGCATGGGTGAGTCATTGCATAGCATTCATAGCATTTCATAACATTGCACAACAAGATCCTCATCGTATAAGTTTGTATGGGCACTCTTATACGATGAGTTACTTTTATGTAACCCGATCCTTAACTTATAAGTTTGTATGGGCATTCTTATTAGTTAAGTTACTTTCCTGCTGTTACTTATACTTGCTAGTTTAGTGTAGCTTTTACATATATGGTGATTATGATGTTGTTACTCTTACACTACTGCCACCTGCTTGTACTTCCTTTACTTGCATACTTGTTATATACTATACTCTTGTTCCTTTTCTCCGCCCGGTGCCGAGGAGTCGCCGGGGGAGCGGATGTGAAACCACTTAGTCGTTTCGACTAACGGTTGCTATGTCTTCCTTTTTAGGAGGTCACGCCGCAGGTGAAGCAGCAGCAGACTACGCAGCAGGACAGCCAGGCCAGGATGACAGGGCCTGAGGTGACGGTGCCGTCGATACCGTCAGTTACCGATGTTAGTTCTATTTGTAACAGCCCAAAGTTCAGAAACAGGCAATTTTTGGGTGACACGGCCTGGGACACGGGCGTGTCCCAGGGCGTGTCAGGTGACACGGCCTGCGACACGGGCGTGTCGCAGGGCGTGTCGAAGTTGTGTCGACGATGGGGCTTTGTCTCGACGATTTTTTCTTTCGGCGATTCGTCGAGAGGAGGCACACGGCCCAGGACACGGGCGTGTCCAAGGCCGTGTCGCATTCTCGACGATTTTCGCTCGACGATCGTCGAGTATCGAGAAGTGGGTGTCGAGTGTTGAACACGGCCTGTGACACGGGCGTGTCACAGGGCGTGTCAAATCAGGCGATGAACGCAGCCCGCCGAAGAAATTCGACAGGGCGTGTCTTTGTGTCGTGTCTGGGCACACGGCCTGGGACACGGGCGTGTCACAGGCCGTGTGAAGTCTCGGGATGATTTGGGATTTTTTTCCCCAGGTACACGGCCACAGACACGGGCATGTCTGAAGGCGTGTTGGTGACACGGCCCATGACACGGGCGTGTCCCATGGGCGTGTCACTGGTTTGGATAAGTCGGTTGACCACCGCTTGAGGCACACGGCCAGGCACACGGCCGTGTTCGAGGCCGTGTCAGGTCAAAATAGGTGTTTTTGGCAGAATCGTGGCCGTCCATTCCTTCAGTCTAGATCCAAGGGCTGGAAGCTCTTCTTCTTTTTCCTTAAGGGCCGAAATCAGAGAAAGGAATCTCATTTTCCTTAGCCTTCATCTTTCTTCAAGAGAGAGAAAGAGAGAAAGAAAGGAAGAGGAAGAAGGAAAGGGGGCTGCTGTCGGTGGTGCTGCGGTTTCCCGACGAGAGATCCGAAGCCAGCGTTGCGGAGGAAACGCTCTCGCGAGTCGTGCAAGCTAGCTTGGAGTCCATGGCACCGAAGCGATCGTCAAGGGTAACGACTTTTCTTCCTAGCCATGTGAAGGCTTCCTTTTTGGCATATCTTTTGATTCCCCCACCAAGAGGTGGCTGCTTTTGGGAGTCATTTGGGTGATTCTTGAAATCCCCTTTTTGTTAGCATATAGATCCGGAAATGGAGTACGGAATAGGCATGTTGTGTGAAGCCCATCTGGACAGGTTGGTCTGGATTGGTGATGTTGCATACGAACCGGAGACGACTCCGTGATAAACGTGTAGTGTTCAGGAGTCTACGGGTTATGCCTGCGAAAAGGAGTAGCAGGAAGTACTGGGGTGGTAGCCCAGGAAAATAGCCATGTTATGGTTTTGGGTCCAACCTGTGGTTATCCACACAGGATGTACTGGTGGGATCAGGAAAGGCCCTTTTTGTGATGCTTGATGTCATAGGGTGTCCACCTGTGGAGCGAGTCACAGGAAGTACTGGTGTGCCCAGGAAAGACCCCTGACATTTGTAATTTGCGGTGTCCACCTGTGACGGGAGTCACAGGAAGTACTGGTATGCCCAGGAAAGACCCGCTGTTGTTGTGAGGAAATGGGTATAGTGACATACCCAGGCTTGAATGCCAGAACAGGATTGGTGAGACCGACCCGCGCCTTTGCTATAGCCATGAGTACGCTGCACGCGGAAAAGGCAAGGCGATTTGAGCAACGGGGGGATGGAGGATCCGACCTGCGCTATGTCCGTCTGACGTGAGACCAAAAAGTGCGGTCTGTTGGAGCGCATAGCAAGAGTCTTCGGCCTGCGCGCCATGACACAACGGGGGGCTACGGGCCATCCCAGTGTCCGAGGACTAACTCCGGCTGCACGCCATGGAGTAAATGCTCAAGAGTGTTACCGTTGGGTGATAACCCTGATACGGTGGTGGGCAAGAGGTTGCCAGAACACCAAGAATGTGCCCTGAGTGCACGGACCGTTGGGCCGGGCGGCGAACGGTTGTGATGGCTTGTGTGCGTGAAAGCACCTTTTGATGATATAGTTTGCCATACTTGTGATATGATATGCCTGCAGGGAAAAATACCGCTGCCCCGAGAGAAGGGTAGGGTCGTTATAATTTGGTCAGCTGAACGCTGACCGTTGCTTTTGTTTGCCACCGGTGGGTGGATTGTCCTTGCACAGGTGCTGGAGAACCGAGTGGGACGCGTTGAGGTTGATGTTCCTGCTGGTGCTGCTGCTGCTGCTAGCCCTCGAAGGCTAGTTGTGTTCTTTTGAGTGTTTTCTTTTATTGTGGCCGGCCTGCGCGCCAATCTGTTTTAGGCCACTGTTAGAAAGCCATGTAAGGCCATAAGGCCAACACTTTTGACATGTTGTAAGACATTCCTATATGTATATAAATGTGGAGTTTTATGTTTGGACATTCATGAGGAGTTCATCCTGTACCTTCACCGACTGTTTTGTGGTATATCCTGTGGGGCCCCGGCCGGACCTTCTAGAATATATCATATGAACGGATGGGGTTGTTACATTTTTGGTATCGGTTGTCTTGGTCTTTCCCTCTCGAAGTCGTGGTCGACTTCTTTTGTCGGGTGGCGAGCACGGGTTTGTGCAAACTAAAGTCTACGATTGAACTCCTGAATGTCCATGATAGGAATGCAAAGTTTTGTGTTTGAGGAACCTGTGTGTTCCTATCTTGTTGCTTACTTGTGTCTTTTTCTATTTGTAGGCGACGAGTGCGATGGTTTGGCAGCAGGAACCCCAACACTCGGTAGGAAGCATGACGTCCACTGTGGTACCAACCTCTCCTTCATCGATAGAAACAGCTCGACTGATTGTCGATAGGGCTTTTGCAACGCTCAAGTCTTACCATGAAGGACAAGTTTCACCCTTTGATCCAGTGATGCGTTCCATGCCGGGTAGGGAACTTGAGCAGCTAGCAAGGGGAAGTGCCTCAGCCTCGTCGGGACATATGTGTTTGAGCCAAGGAGAGAACACGGTTGCGGACTATTTTCATGCATTTGTTGCAATGAGCCAACAACCCGAGTTTATGTTTGAGACCGAGGAGATGAAGATCAATCGGTTTTATGGTGGGCTACGTCAGGAACTCCGTTTCTTGTTGATGGGTCCTAAGTTCTTGGGCTTCCAACCACTGGTGGAGGCAGCGAGACTGTTGGAAATCGACTTGAGGAGAGCCCAGCAGATGCCTGTGACTCGGAAAGTGCGCACTCCAAGGTTTGGGAAGTCGGCTCACTGGAAGAGGCGGAGACAAGAGAAGCGTACTTGTTATGCGTGTGGTCAGGTGGGACACCTTGCTCGTGACTGTGGGGATGGTGTTCAGCAGCCAAAGAAGCAGTCCAAGTGTTATTCGTGCGGGAACGCAGGACATAAAGCCCGAGATTGCCGCGTTGGCGCGTAGCAGGCAAGAAAGGGCGACAGCACGATGTAGATAAATAAGGAGACTCCTCATGTACATAACTAATGGTGACTTATATATGTTCGATGTACAGTAAGCCGTTTTGGATGAAAATGTTATGAGGACCTGTGTCCGATATGGATGTGTGGGACCAACGTGTGTTGTCAATTGTTGATGTTTTCTACCATGGGGACATGTGTGCCCAAACTTGGCAAGAGTCGTCGATGTTTACGCTGATCGTCTTGCTTGTTTTTGTTTGCATCTTGTGACTGTTGTTTGTATATGTTAGGTGCACCACAGGCGCCGTTTACGAAGGATGTTTCGTCTTCTTTTCTGTCTCGTGAGTTTCTTACGCGGCTTGGGATTCCCAGGATCGCAAAGACAGATAGCGTCACCATGGTGTTGCCGAATGATTGTTGGATGCTTGCGCATCAAGCTTGCGATGTGGCGGTTCAGTTAGGAAGTCGGGATCTCAGGTTAACTGCATTTGTTTTGCCAATATCGGAATTGACGTGATTTTGGGTTGGATTGGCTTGCGGAGCAGCACGTTATGCTTGATTGCCAGTCCAAAGAAATCACGTTAGGCCAGAATACCGAACAGGCGGGACGTTGATGTCTGCACTCGAGGTAGTCAAAGCTGTTCGGAAGGGTGCGGAGTGTTACTTTGCACTCATTCGGGCTGTTGAGCCTAAGGCCACGTTGTGCGAGGTTCCGATTGTGGCAGAATTTACAGATGTGTTTCCCACGGATCTCCATGGGCTACCACCCCAGCGGGAGATTGACTTCACAATTGAGTTGGTGCCAGGTGCGAAACCCGTGGCCCGCTCGCCATATCGCGTTGCGCCTAAAGAGATGGCGGAGTTGCAGGTTCAACTACAAGAAATGCTAGAGCAATGTTATATCCGCCCAAGTATGTCACCTTGGAGCGATGTATTGATTACCGTGAATTGAATAAGCTGACCGAGAAGAATAAGTATCTTATACCTCGGATTGATGAAGTATTTGATCAGCTAGTTGGCTCGACCGTCTATTCGAAGTTGGACCTGACGTCTGGTTAGTACCAGTTACGAATTTGGGAAGGTGACATTTCCAAAACCGCATTTGGAACACGCTATGGGCACTATGCGTTCACAGTTATGCCCTTTGGCTTGTGCAATACGCCTTCGGTGTTTATGGATTTGATGCACCGTATTTTCCGTGAGTACCTGGATCTGTTTGTGATTGTGTTCATTGATGATATCCTGGTGTACTCGAAGTCTAAAGCTGAGCATGAGATTCATTTGCGGTTGGTGTTGAATACATTGCGGTAAAATCAGCTCTATGCCAAGTTCTCGAAGTGCGAGTTTTGGCTATCGTCAGTAGCATTTTTGGGCCATGTGGTGAATGGAGCGGGCATTGCAGTGGATCCAGCGAAGATAAGAGCCATACAAGAGTGACCAAAATTGTCTTCCGTGGCCGAAGTCAGGAGTTTCCTTGGACTTGCGGGCTACTATAGAAGATTTGTAGAGAATTTCTCGCGGATCGCTTTGCCGCTAACCACACGAACGCGAAAATATCAGAAGTTCGTTTGGACGCCAGAGTGCGCACGATCTTTTGAAGAGCTGCAGATTCGGTTGACCACGGCGCCGATGTTGTCTTCGCCATGTGGAACCGATGGGTTTATGATGCCTCAGGAAGCGGCTTAGAATGCGTTCTTCTGCAGAGCGGAAAAGTGATTGCTTATAGCTCACGCCAACTGAAGGTGCATGCGCGAAACTATCCCGTCCAGGATATGGAACTAGCGGCGGTGCTTTTTGCACTCAAGTTGTGGCGACACTACCTTTATGGTGTGAAGGTGGCGATCTATACCGATCATAAGAGCCTAAAGTATCTGTTGGAGCAGAAAGACTTGAGTATGCGACAACGACGGTGGTTGGAGTTCCTTGGGGATGACACGTTCGAGATTCACTATACACCCGGGAAAGGGAATGTTGTCGCGGATGCCTTGAGTCGGCGAGTTCCGGCTAGAGCGAATTGGTTGCAAAGGCATAATAAATGTCTTATCCAGGAGTTGGAAGCATTGGAGATCTATTGTGTTGACAAGAGTTCCACTGCCACTGCATGTTTGAACTGGACCGAGGTGCAATGTGACCTTGCGGACCGCGTTCGACGGGCAACGGAGTTGGATGAAAATCTCTTACGATATGTGAAGTTGAGGGAAGAACCGATGTATGAAGCACATTATACGAAGTATTCCATTCACCCCGGGAGCACAACGATGTTCAACGATATGAAGAAATTTGTCTGGTGGCCAGGGCTCAAGGAAGATGTTGTCCTGTATGTAGCCAAATGTCAAACATGTGCGATGGTGAAGGCGGAATGCCAAAAGCCGGACGGTTATTTGAAGTCACTACCGATCCCAGTGTGGAAATTTGATGATATTTCCATGGATTTTGTGCATGGCTTGCCAAGATCGCAGCGAGGAAATGATTCCATTTGGGTGATAGTTGACCGGCTAACAAAAGTAGCACATTTTCTCCCGAACAGACGGGATGATTCGGTTGAAAATTTGGCAAAGTTATATGTGATCCGATTGTACGGCTTCACGGTGTTCCTCGGAGCATCGTAAGTGATCGAGATAGGCGATTCACATCAAATGATTCGAGGCTAGTTCACCGACTGTTGGGCACGAAGTTGACTTTCAGTACGGCCTTTCATCCCCAAACGGATGGCCAAACGGAACGTACCAACAGAACAATGGAGGACATGCTCCGAATATGCGCCCTTGACTTCGGAAAGAGATGGGAAGATCATCTCTATATGGTCGAGTTTGCATGTCATAACAGCTACCAGGCAAGCATTGGGATGGCACCATATGAAGCCCTATATGGAAGGACGTGTCGTACTCCCTTAGCTTGGGTAAACGCGGGTGAAGCTCGGGTTGTTAAACCAAATGAAGTGGAAGAAGCAAACTTAACCATTCAGACTATTCGAGAGAGATTGCTAATTGCTCAAGATCGACAAGCGAAGTACTACAACGCCAAGCACCGGAATGTCGAATTTGCGGTTGGCGATTGGGTCTACTTGAAGATCAAGCCATGCAAAGGGGTCTCCAAGATTCGACGATTGAAAAAGTTGAGTCCGAGATTTTTGGGTCCTTTTGAAGTGGTTGAGCGAATGAGCGAAGCGGTTTATCGGCTAGCTCTGTCGACGAACTTGGGTGGGTTACATGATGTCTTTCACATCTCAGTGCTTCGGAAGGCCGTGAAAGATCCCGCTCAAGTGATCGCGGATGATCGTGTGCTGGTGAAGTATGGGCTAACAACGAGAGTTAGACCCATTCAGATCAAAGATCGAGCCGAGAAACAGTTGCGGAACAAAACGGTCGGTATGGTAAAAGCCCGGTGGAACAACTGCGGCCGTGACGAGCTGACATGGGAGCGCGAGCAAACCATGCGAGCAGAGTTCCCAGAGCTGTTTGTGTAATTTATAGCGCGAATGTTGTAACATAAAATGTTAGATGTTGTTACCTTTTATTGCTGGTTTCTGCTACTTTCCTATCTCTGAATTTCGAGGACGAAATTTCTTGTAGGAGGGGAGGATTGTAACAGCCCAAAGTTCAGAAACAGGCAATTTTTGGGTGACACGGCCTGGGACACGGGCGTGTCCCAGGGCGTGTCAGGTGACACGGCCTGCGACACGGGCGTGTCGCAGGGCGTGTCGAAGTTGTGTCGACGATGGGGCTTTGTCTCGACGATTTTTGCTTTTGGCGATTCGTCGAGAGGAGGCACACGGCCCAGGACACGGGCGTGTCCAAGGCCGTGTCGCATTCTCGACGATTTTCGCTCGACGATCGTCGAGTATCGAGAAGTGGGTGTCGAGTGTTGAACACGGCCTGTGACACGGGCGTGTCACAGGGCGTGTCAAATCAGGCGACGAACGCAGCCCGCCGAAGAAATTCGACAGGGCGTGTCTTTGTGTCGTGTCTGGGCACACGGCCTGGGACACGGGCGTGTCACAGGCCGTGTGAAGTCTCGGGATGATTTGGGATTTTTTTCCCCAGGTACACGGCCACAGACACGGGCGTGTCTGAAGGCGTGTTGGTGACACGGCCCATGACACGGGCGTGTCCCATGGGCGTGTCACTGGTTTGGATAAGTCGGTTGACCACCGCTTGAGGCACACGGCCAGGCACACGGCCGTGTTCGAGGCCGTGTCAGGTCAAAATAGGTGTTTTTGGCAGAATCGTGGCCGTCCATTCCTTCAGTCTAGATCCAAGGGCTGGAAGCTCTTCTTCTTTTTCCTTAAGGGCCGAAATCAGAGAAAGGAATCTCATTTTCCTTAGCCTTCATCTTTCTTCAAGAGAGAGAAAGAGAGAAAGAAAGGAAGAGGAAGAAGGAAAGGGGGCTGCTGTCGGTGGTGCTGCGGTTTCCCGACGAGAGATCCGAAGCCAGCGTTGCGGAGGAAACGCTCTCGCGAGTCGTGCAAGCTAGCTTGGAGTCCATGGCACCGAAGCGATCGTCAAGGGTAACGACTTTTCTTCCTAGCCATGTGAAGGCTTCCTTTTTGGCATATCTTTTGATTCCCCCACCAAGAGGTGGCTGCTTTTGGGAGTCATTTGGGTGATTCTTGAAATCCCCTTTTTGTTAGCATATAGATCCGGAAATGGAGTACGGAATAGGCATGCTGTGTGAAGCCCATCTGGACAGGTTGGTCTGGATTGGTGATGTTGCATACGAACCGGAGACGACTCCGTGATAAACGTGTAGTGTTCAGGAGTCTACGGGTTATGCCTGCGAAAAGGAGTAGCAGGAAGTACTGGGGTGGTAGCCCAGGAAAATAGCCATGTTATGGTTTTGGGTCCAACCTGTGGTTATCCACACAGGATGTACTGGTGGGATCAGGAAAGGCCCTTTTTGTGATGCTTGATGTCATAGGGTGTCCACCTGTGGAGCGAGTCACAGGAAGTACTGGTGTGCCCAGGAAAGACCCCTGACATTTGTAATTTGCGGTGTCCACCTGTGACGGGAGTCACAGGAAGTACTGGTATGCCCAGGAAAGACCCGCTGTTGTTGTGAGGAAATGGGTATAGTGACATACCCAGGCTTGAATGCCAGAACAGGATTGGTGAGACCGACCCGCGCCTTTGCTATAGCCATGAGTACGCTGCACGCGGAAAAGGCAAGGCGATTTGAGCAACGGGGGGATGGAGGATCCGACCTGCGCTATGTCCGTCTGACGTGAGACCAAAAAGTGCGGTCTGTTGGAGCGCATAGCAAGAGTCTTCGGCCTGCGCGCCATGACACAACGGGGGGCTACGGGCCATCCCAGTGTCCGAGGACTAACTCCGGCTGCACGCCATGGAGTAAATGCTCAAGAGTGTTACCGTTGGGTGATAACCCTGATACGGTGGTGGGCAAGAGGTTGCTAGAACACCAAGAATGTGCCCTGAGTGCACGGACCGTTGGGCCGGGCGGCGAACGGTTGTGATGGCTTGTGTGCGTGAAAGCACCTTTTGATGATATAGTTTGCCATACTTGTGATATGATATGCCTGCATGGAAAAATACCGCTGCCCCGAGAGAAGGGGTAGGGTCGTTATAATTTGGTCAGCTGAACGCTGACCGTTGCTTTTGTTTGCCACCGGTGGGTGGATTGTCCTTGCACAGGTGCTGGAGAGCCGAGTGGGACGCGTTGAGGTTGATGTTCCTGCTGGTGCTGCTGCTGCTGCTAGCCCTCGAAGGCTAGTTGTGTTCTTTTGAGTGTTTTCTTTTATTGTGGCCGGCCTGCGCGCCAATCTGTTTTAGGCCACTGTTAGAAAGCCATGTAAGGCCATAAGGCCAACACTTTTGACATGTTGTAAGACATTCCTATATGTATATAAATGTGGAGTTTTATGTTTGGACATTCATGAGGAGTTCAAGTAGTTTAGGCTTCCGCTAGAATGCTTTGTGATAGGTGCGATTGCGCTACTCTGGTATCATCCTGTACCTTCACCGACTGTTTTGTGGTATATCCTGTGGGGCCCCGGCCGGACCTTCTAGAATATATCATATGAACGGATGGGGTTGTTACACTATTACTCTGATGTAGCCCGTTTGGGCAATGATTAGCTGTACTCTGATATATTGTAGAAGCATGTTTTAGCTTCTCATTATTGATGTATTTGGATGTTATAACTTAGTGTGGATTTTGACTTCTGGATGTTTATTTATTTGGTTGGGTTGGCATGTTATATTGATATTGTTGTAGCCGGCGGAATAGGCGTCTTGTGGTACAGGTTAGCCCGTGTGCTAATGCTACCGCAAGGCGGCTGTTCCGGGCATAAGACTCCCCCTTCGTGCCGTGTTTTGGGATCCGGGGAGGGGGGGTCTTACAAATGGTATCAGTTTGCCACGATCCTCAACTAAGAAGTCATTTAACAATGGTGCCACCCCCGTTTGGTTAGTCAGTTTGGGGACAAACTGACTTAGCGGAAGCAGTGGTGTGCCCATATGTAATTCACATTAAGTTTGTCCAACTTTGACCTTAAGTTTAGCCAACCTGACCACAAATTTGTCGTGTATGTGTAGGTTCCACTGCATGTTGAGCCGATGGGGGGTACTCCTACCCCTCCCATACCCACTCAGTTCGAACAGTCTGAGTTGGGGCAGACGCTCACCGCCATTCTTGATGCTTTTAAGGCACAGCAGGCTCCGGTGCAACAACAGGCCCCGAGCTCCAACTGGCTGAGCACCTTCCGGGCTCTCTCCCCTCCCGTCTACCTTGGGACGGAGTCAGCCGTACGTACAGAGGAATGGCTAGACACGATACAGGAGTTGTTGGCTGGTATCCGTTGCCCAGCCAACATGGCAGTGACATTGGCAGTGTCCGTCTTGGACTTACATGCGAAGAGGTGGTGGAAGTCCCTCATGGGCTCTACCTTCCAAGGCCGGATCTACACAGAGATAAGTTGGAGTGAATTCTCGGGTGTTTTCTTGGAGCACTTTATCCCTACATCGGCCCGAGATGAGCTTGAGCAGAGGTTCCTTCTACTAAAGCAGGGATCAAAGTCGGTTACAGAATACCAGCGGGAATTCCAGCATCTCGCAAGGTTTGCGGACTCTTATGAGTTGGATGACAGAGGTTATGCCAAGCGCTTCTATAAAGGGTTGCGAGATCCCCTAAGGCAGTCCCTTTTGTTTATAGCGGATGGTAGCTTAGCGGAGATCATTGATATGGCGAAAAGATTGGAGGCAGACCACCTGGGATGTAGTAAGAGGCCTGCGGAGGACGTGATGGAAGCCGGCCCAAGTAATAGAAGGAGATGAGACTTCAGAGGAGGAAGAGGTTATCAAAGAGGTGGAGGGCGTGTCCACCGAAACTATAGGGTGGAGCATCCAGTTCCGCCGCCGCCTGCGTTGCCTCCACCCCCACAGCCTCAGCGATTTCAACAACCTGAAGGGCGTCGTGGTCTGGTATGCTTCGAATGCAACCAGCCGGGCCACATCCGGCGTTTTTGCCCGCAGCTATATGGGAACGCCCCTCCTGCTCTCCCTCCTGCTCTCCCTCTTGCTCTCCCTCCACCAGCTCTACGAGGACGGGGATACATGCGTGGTCGAGGACGAGGACCGCCAAGAGGTAACCCCGGTCCTGCTAGGGATCAGGTGTACGCGCTTGACATGGCGCAGGAACGGAACCCCCAAGAGGTGATTGCAGGTATAATTTAATTAGTTTGCATATTTGCATGGTCTAACTTGAATTGATTAGAACTTACTAGCCACTAGCAATAAGTTTTGGTTGTTGGTACTTAGGCAATGTGATTATTGGCGGGAAGACAGCCTATGCGCTGTTTGATACCGGTGCCTCACACTCATTTATGTCCGAGGATTTCATAAAAGACGTGGATGATGTACAGTACTTCACTGGCATAGCCCGACGTGTACGCCTTCCGGATGGCTCGGAGATGATCGCAACTGCCAAGTGCGAGTTTGAGTTATTTATTGATGGGAAGTCCTTTGATACGCCGGCCACGGTTCTGAGAATGCCGGAGTTTGACATCATTTTGGGCATGGCATGGCTGGATTGGCACTTCGCGAGGATCGACTGCGCGGAGAAGCGGATCTATTTGAGACATGGAGACTCTGACGTCATCTTCCAAGGTATTGGCTTCGTGCCTCGTATGATATTATCTTCTATTCAGGCTGTAAAGGCTCATATGAAGGGGGATGATGTTTTCATGATCTGGTTCGAGTTGAAGGAGGAAGCGTTGGAATTAAAGGATGTACGGGTTGTGCGGGATTTTCCCGAGGTATTTCCTGAGAAGCTACCAGGATTACCTCCGCATAGAGAGGTCGACTTCCAGATCAATCTAGTACCAGGTGCCAAGCCTATATCCAAGGCTCCATACAGAATGGCTCCGAAAGAACTCGCGGAGTTTAGAGTTCAATTGCAGGAACTGGTGGATTCAGGGTTCGTTCGCCCCAGTTCATCACCATGGGGAGCCCCTGTGCTGTTCGTAAAGAAGAAGGATGGAACCCTGCGATTGTGCATAGATTATCGGGAACTCAATCGGTTGACGGTGCGGAACACTTATCCACTACCTCGGATCGATGAGTTGTTCGATCAACTAGTGGGAGCACATTGGTTTTCTAAACTGGATTTGCGCTCTGGATACTATCAGTTGAGGATACAAGAAGGGGACATCCAGAAAACGGCCTTCAGTTCGAGATATGGTTTGTATGAGTTCACAGTAATGCCGTTTGGGCTCACAAATGCCCCTTCGGCCTTCATGAGTTTGATGAACAAGGTGTTTGAACCATATTTGGACATCTTCGTCATTGTTTTCATCGACGACATCTTGGTCTACTCAAAGACGGAGGAGGAGCATGTCGAGCACCTGACCTTGGTTTTGAAGAAATTGAAGGAGCACGCCTTGTATGCCAAGTTTAGCAAGTGTGAGTTCTGGCTTAAGGAGGTTGCCTTCTTGGGGCATGTGATCAGTGGAGCAGGGTTAGCAGTGGATCCAGCAAAGGAGCGGGCCGTGAAGGAGTGGTCTCCCTTAAGGTCGGCGGCCGATGTCCGAAGCTTTCTTGGACTTGCTGGCTACTACCGCAAGTTCGTGAAAGGATTTTCCAAGATTGCCCTTCCTCTTACCTCCTTGACGAAGAAGGGTGTGCCATTTGAGTGGACACCTCAATGTGAAGCGGAATTTCAAGAGTTGAAAGATAGGCTTACCTCCGCCCCCATCCTTGCACTTCCGTTGGGGAAGGAAGGATTCCAAGTTTACACGGACGCTTCATATCAAGGGATGGGAGCGGTATTGATGCAGCATGGGCACGTGATCGCATATGCTTCAAGGCAGTTAAAGAAACATGAAATCAATTACCCGTTCATGATTTGGAGTTGGGAGCAGTGGTCTTCGCTTTGAAGGTCTGGAGGCATTACCTGTATGGCGTACACTGCGAGATCTTTTCCGATCACAAAAACTTGAAGTATGTTCACACTCAGAAGGAGTTGAACCTGAGACAACGGCGGTGGTTGGAATTTCTATGCGACTATGAGTTCACCATGAACTACCACCCCGGGAAAGCGAACTCGGTAGCCGATGCCTTGAGTAGAAAAGCGCCAGGCTCTAGCCCAGAGTCTCAGTTGATGAGTATGGAGTTGGCTTGGATGATCGAGGAGATGGAAATTACTCTAGTATTCAAGGCTCCTTCGGCCGAGTATGCGGAGTATTTGGCCAACATGAGCATAGTTTGTGATATCCGAGACCGGATTCGGGTGGAGCAAGGAATGGATGCGGTCTTGGCCCCGGCAATCAAGGCAATTGAAGATGGGACCACCGATGAGTACACACTCAAAGACGGCCTTGTTTATTTTCGTGGCCGACTCTATATTCCCAAGGGCGGCAAAATTCGGGAGGATATCTTGAGAGAAGCACATTCCTCTCAATATTCAGTGCACCCGGGTATTGCTAAGATGTACGCCGGATTGCGGAAGACCATGTGTTGGCCGGGAATGAAAAAGGATGTCCGGTACTATGTTACTCATTGTGAAGCATGTAAAAGAGTGAAGGCTGAATGCAGGAGTCCCGGTGGTTTGTTGCAGTCGCTGCCCATTCCCGAATGGAAGTTCGAGGATATCTCCATGGACTTTGTTCATGGGTTACCTCGTTCCCGCTCCGGGAATGATTCAGTGTGGGTTATTGTGGATCGACTAACAAAGGTGGCCCGGTTCATCCCAATGAAGAAGGAAGCACACGTGGATGTTTTGGTACGCCTTTTTGTGGAGCAATTTGTACGGTATCATGGTGTGCCCAAGACAATTGTTTCGGATCGGGATGGTCGGTTTACATCCAATGAGTGGAAGGCGGTACAGGCGTATTTGGGCTCACGCCTAACCTTTAGTACCGCATTCCATCCTCAGACGGACGGGCAGTCAGAGCGGACCATCAGAACACTGGAAGATTTATTGAGGATATGTGTGCTGGACAGAGGAGAGCCATGGGAAAGGCTCTTGCCACTAGTGGAATTCTCCTACAATAATAGTCATCAAGCGAGCATCGGTATGGCGCCCCATGAAGCCCTTTACGGAAGAAGGTGTAGGACCCCCTTGTCTTGGGTGCAGGATGAAGATCCGAAGGCATTGGGAAATGAATTTATAGATGATACTGATGTGGCTGTCAGATTGATAAGAGACCGCATGTTGGAAGCTCAAAGTCGACAGACAAAATATTACAATAAAAAGCACCGGATGGTGGAATTCCAAGTGGGCGAAAAAGTGTTCCTTAAGATTCGGCCGATGCATGGAGTTTCGCGGGTGCGTGGAGTGAAAAAGCTCAGCCCAAGGTATGTTGGGCCTTATACTATATTGGAAAGGATTGGCCCGTTGGCCTATCGGTTGGAGTTACCACCGGAACTAGAAAATCTTCACGACGTGTTCCATGTATCGTCGCTTCGAAAAGCACTATTGCGGCCCGACCAATTTATTCCCACTACTGATGGTGCGGTGGCGTCGGATAGGTCTGTGCGACTAGAGCCGGTACGAATTGTTGACAGCGAGACAAGAACATTACGCCGCAAAAGTGTCCCCTTGGTGAAGGTGCTATGGATGAATCATGGGAAGGAGGAGTACACCTGGGAGCCTATGGATTTGATGCAGCAACGCTACCCGGAGTTGTTTGCCCAAGGTAATTTTATTTAAAAACATATGATAAATTTCCTGTTAAGCTTTTCTCCACACAGCCTAAGCCTGATTTCGGGGACGAAATCTTTTATTTTGTTTATAGGATTTGTAACGTCCCGAATCGCTCTAGGCCCCTAGTGTGTGTGTTTTTGAGTCAGGAGGATTGACTCAAGTCCTGAGAAGTGCAGGGAATTGGACTGCACTTGTGGAGAGGTGGAGAAATCAGTGTAAAAAGACACGGGCGTGACACGAGTAGTGACACGGGCGTGTCCCTACCCGTGTGCGTCGAGTTGAGCTCGACGAGCCGTGTCGAGATCGTCGAACTGTGTCGACACGGGCATGACACGGGTAGTGACACGGGCGTGTCCCTACCCGTGTGCGTCGAGTTGAGCTCGACGAGCCGTGTCGAGATCGTCGAACTGTGTCTACACGGGCATGACATGGGTAGTGACACGGGCGTGTCCCTACCCGTGTGCGTCGAGTTGAGCTCGACGAGCCGTGTCGAGACCGTCGAACTGTGTCGACACCAGGTGACACGGGTAGTGACACGGCCGTGTCCCTACCCGTGTGCGTCGAGATGGTCTCGACGAAGCGTGTCTAGATCGTTCGAGGTGCATCGAGATAGTCGAGCGGGGGACACGGGTAGTGACACGGGCGTGTCCCTACCCGTGTGCGTCGAGTTGAGCTCGACGAGAAGTGTCGAGATGCAACCCGAGAAGTACACGGCCAAGGCCACGGCCAGGCACACGGCCGTGTCATGTGAACACGGGTCGGGACACGGGCGTGTCCCTACCCGTGTCAAACATTGAACCGACATGGAAACCGCCACGGCCGTTTCGCGGAAGCGGGACACGGGTACGGACACGGCCGTGTCCCTACCCGTGTCATATTTTGTATATATGGGGCAGAGAAAACCCTAGCCGTTTTTCACTCTCATTTCCTTCCCCTATTTCCTGTGAGAGCTCCTGGTGAGAGGAAAACTGCAGGAGCAAGTTCTACCGAAGGAGATCCGCCATCGCCGTGAAAGAGAAGATGCCGCCAAGGAGAACTACGCGATCCATGGCCGGAAATGGTGGTACCGCTGGAGCCAACGTGAGTTTCCTACCCTCTCCCTTGGTGCTAGATCTATAGTTATTTTCCTAGGAGAGACATCGACTCAAGAGAGTCTTGATGGTGAGGAGGAGTTTTCTAGGAAAGGTCATGCTAAGACTTGTGTCTTAGGTTTTAGATCTCTTCAACCACGCCCTTCTTCAATGTGATGATAAGGGATGGTTTCGTGAAGGGTTTTGGCCTCTTGAGGGTGAATAAGGGAGGAGGTTTTCTGGAATGATTTGGGATGATCGCATTTAGGAGGAAGATGAACCGATGCCGTTCATTTCGCCTTAAGATGCGTGCAGAATCTGCATTCTGCGCGCAGCGAACTTCATGGCCATTTTTAAGTATGCTATGGCCAGATCTGGGCTTTCGGCTTAACACGAAAGTTGAAGCCCTTGCAAATACCTTTCCAACGAATGGTTGCACGACTTCTGGCGAAGTCTGTAGCCATGGGAAAGTCTAAACGAATATGTTCAATAAATCCTGTATGCAGAAACTGTGTTCTGTACGCAGCGGACTTCAAGTCCGATTTCAAATAGGATAATGTCAAATCTGGGTCGAGGTCTGAACACGAGAGTTGTAGACCTCGGAAAGACCTTTCCATCGTGGGGTTACACGTCTTCACCGAATTCCTGTAGCTTCGGAAATCTCTGGTCAAAGTTGCTGTCCAGTTTCAGCCTGCACCTAAATTCTGGGCTTAATGGAAAATGGATTTTGATTCGGTGGAATTAATAATTCAAGACACTTGACTTGGATGAATGATTAATCATTTGTTGCAGATTTCATATTATCAAATTGAGAAACAATATTATTTAAATGAACTGAATTGGTAGGAATTGAAAGATTGATAATTATGCACTTCATGTTTATATTATGACATTATCAAATGAAAAGTGTGATAGATCTTTATATGCGCATCATGTTTATATTACATTGTCATCATTTGGAAGGTCATATAAATGAATAGATTATGATCATGGACATGTTTGATTAATGAAATGAGTCTTGTAGTCCAATACTTAGAGAGTCGTCTCCCTACGGGTAGTATTGTGAAGGGATGTAAGTGCGGTGTTGACCGTCACTTGTTTTGGTTGTGTTGAGATAAGGTGTGGATGGATGGTTGGGCTGTGTCCTCGTGTTTACTTCCGAGGCCCCTTCCATGATATGTTGATGTAGTATTTGCATGTGGTGTGAGTCGACACGCGATGTCGTAATCCTGGGTTAAGGATAGTGTGGCAGGTCTACGGGCTCGCCAGTCGTCACACCGACGGGAGTTGGCAGTTAGACTTGGTCGGTTTGGGCTGTGTCCTTGGTGTTCACGTCCCGAGGCCCCTCCGGCCATGTGAACGGTTGGGCTGTGTCCTCGTGCTTTCTTCCGAGGCCCCTTCCGGGTCACACAAGGCCAGTTCGGGCTGTGTTCTTGGTGCACATCTACCCAAGACCCCGCTGGGCCATAGTACGCATGGGCTCCGCTGTTGTGTTCTTAGCGTTGAGGCGTACGGAGGCCTAGGTGAAGTAGTGTGATACCCGCCTAGTAGTAGAAGTGCCCGTTCTACTGTCACCGCCTGTCCACGGCGGCTGATGCCTGAGAGGTTAGCTACCTGCTCGAAAAGTGGGAACTATAGTCTGTGTCGACATAGCAATTGCATGGGTGTGCATGGGTGAGTCATTGCATAGCATTCATAGCATTTCATAACATTGCACAACAAGATCCTCATCGTATAAGTTTGTATGGGCACTCTTATACGATGAGTTACTTTTATGTAACCCGATCCTTAACTTATAAGTTTGTATGAGCATTCTTATAAGTTAAGTTACTTTCCTGCTGTTACTTATACTTGCTAGTTTAGTGTAGCTTTTACATAAATGCTGATTATGATGCTGTTACTCTTACACTACTGCCACCTGCTTGTACTTCCTTTACTTGCATACTTGTTATATACTATACTCTTGTTCCTTTTCTCCGCCCGGTGCCGAGGAGTCGCCGGGGGAGCGGATGTGAAACCACTTAGTCGTTTCGACTAACGGTTGCTACGTCTTCCTTTTTAGGAGGTCACGCCGCAGGTGGAGCAGCCGCAGACTACGCAGAAGGACAGCCAGGCCAGGATGACAGGGCCTGAGGTGACGGTGTCGTCGATACCGTCAGTTACCGATGTTAGTTCTATTACTCTGATGTAGCCCGTTTGGGCAATGATTAGCTGTACTCTGATATATTGTAGAAGCATGTTTTAGCTTCTCATTATTGATGTATTTGGACGTTATAACTTAGTGTGGATTTTGACTTCTGGATGTTTATTTATTTGGTTGGGTTGGCATGTTATATTGATATTGTTGTAGCCGGCGGAATAGGCGTCTTGTGGTACAGGTTAGCCCGTGTGCTAATGCTACCGCAAGGAGGCTGTTCCGGGCATAAGACTCCCCCTTCGTGCCGTGTTTTGGGATCCGGGGAGGGGGGGTCTTACAAGGTAAGCTCGTAAAAAGGGATCGAGGGACCCATGAAAGAGCTGTATGCGGCTAAAGATTCTTCAGTAATCTCAACGGGTAAAGAATGAGCAAAGTGCGTTATGTCAGTGTATGGGCCAGGCAACACCATGGTAGGCCTGTCCACTACAGTCTTCCGCGAACGGGAGGTTGTTGTGCACACACCCTCAGAGGGAGAAGGGTTGCACAAACGAGGGCAATCCTTCAACATGTGGCCCACACCTTGACATAACAAACACCGAATGCAATGCTCGGCATTCATAGCAGCAATGGCATCGATGGATTGGCGCAAAGTGTCAAGGATACGACACTCAGCATCAGGATCCATCACGAACAAAAATAATTGCTGAAAAAGTGCTACACAACTAAAATGAAAATAGCACAGATTTGCTATCTAAATCAAAAATCAGAAAAAGGGCAAAAAGGAATAAGCAAAATAAAAATTCTAATAACAAAAGCAAATAAAAAATAAAAAAAATGATATGCACAAATGGAAAAGGGCTTCAATCTATTATCTCTCTCTCCAAAAACTCACACGATTGTATTCCCCAGCAACGACGCCAAAAACTTGATGCTATAGATCACGGTAATGAACCGGTCGCACAAGTAATATAAAATGGGGGTTTTCCCAAGTATCGATCTCACAAGGAACACAGTAAGGTGGAGTTAATTTTGAGGAGGACTTGAGATTGAAGTCCTTAGGGTCGGTGGTAACGATGGGGGCTTTGATATATACGGAAACATAAAATAAAAGGCTATCAACTACTCCTATGCAACGCCGCTATGCGATGCTTCGCCAGGCGGGATGGAAGACTAGTCGGGCCGCTATGCACCGAATCACTAGGCGGATGGACGAGAAGGCTAGCGGATGAGGTGGTTAGAATGGCGGAATGATGGTCGTAAGCACCTCTTCGCAACACACGCCACTAGCAATTGCTAGTGTGGCAAGGGTGGATGGTGGTGGATGGATATATGGCGCAACTCAAGCAACTAAAGCGTAAACAAACACAAAATCACATGGACATGAATCTAGTAAAGTTTACATCTAAAGTGCAACAACATCAATATAAATAAAGTTTTAACACACATATACAACAATAAAACAAGTACAAGTCAAGAGATCGACCGAATACGAAGCCTTTCTCAGGATTCACGGTTGGAATCATCGGGTTGTCATTCGGCGTCCAAGCTCGGTCCTCAACTGCGTCCGGGGTAGAGAAGGGTTGTCACCACCTTCCAATGGCCCGTCTTCTTCGTCTCACGATAGCAGACGAAGTTTGCTAGCTTTCCTTTGCTTGATGGCTATGGTGTCAAACCCTACTTGAAGCTCATGGATGAAGAAGAAGGCCGAGAGGAAGCTCCGGGTTGTATTTGGCGGTGAAAGCTTGCCCGGAGCACCTCCCTAGGGTGGAAGATGAAGGGGAATGGCGAAAACGGCGGAGGAAATGGGCGATCTGCGGATCTTCGGATTAGGGCGAGACCTGCACTATTTATACAAAAGCAGAATTGAATAATGCGCACGATCACAGGCGCACGACCAGTGGTCATGCGCACTATGTCCTGTGCTCGTGCGCACTGGCATGGAATAACAGGAAGAAGAACTGGAATAATGCGCACGCGCAGTGGCGCACGACCAGTGGTCGTGCGAACTAAGTCCAATGATCGTGCAATTACCTAGACAGGACTCCAGAAATGAGGAATCAATGCACACGATCAGAGGCGCACGACCGATGGTCATGCGCAATATGTCCAGTGGTCGTGCGCTTACCCCAGGCTGATTCTGGAAAACGAAGAGTAGTGCGCACGATCGGGGGCGCACGACCAGTGGTCGTGCGCATTAGATCCCATGATCGTGCGCAGTATTCCTGTTTCACAACCACCCCGGAACACGCACACGACCCCTGTACCAAAAGGAAAAACCAACCACTAATCTGTGCAGACATTCCAGACAATCACAAAAGGGAGTACAAACTATAAAAACAACAAAATACACAACCACAGGCAAAAATGTGCACTTCCTATGGAAATAAAGACAGGATGAAATAAATATGATAATGAACTAAAAGTGAAGTGCAAACGCGTGAAAACTAGCCCAGATGAGTCCGAAAATAGGTATATAAAGTGGACTCATCACTCGCTATGTATGCCTCGTGTTGTAAAGAAGTGAATGCATAAAAGACCTGCTTGTGCTTTCATTGTTTGTTGGGTTTAACCTTTGTCCCTTGGTTTTCCGCTGTTTCAACGTGAGAACTGGGTAGTTCCAAAGATATTAATTTGGTGTTTGGGCTATCTTGCTGACCACGTTGAGAAAATTTAACATGGTATCAGAGGGAGGTTCAGTTGCGTGAGCGAAAGTCATCCAGTGTTGTTACTCAGTGATTGAGTGGTGATCAACCTGTGTTGTTGCTCGGAGCTTCTGAAAGGTGCCAACAGGTGTTGCAATGGAAGGGAGCTTTACAAGAGGTCTGGGTATTGAACTCTTAACGCCGACTAACTTCAAGAAATGGAAGTCGTGCATGAAGAGCTATCTTCTTGTCGAGGAGCTGTGGGAAGTCGTCGGTGGTGACGACAGGCAGGAAGTCACTGCTGCTTTCGGTACTGCTGAGCAGGTTACGCTCTGGAGAAGAACAAATACTAAGGCGGAGTTCATTCTGAAGAGAGCCGTGTATCCAGAACTGTTTGATCACATCGTTGGATGTGAGTCGGCTGCTGATATTTGGACAACCATTGATGAGTTGTTCAATAGGAAGAATGTGGCGCGGCTTCAGTTCTTGGAGAATGAGTTTGCTAGGGCAACTCAGGGAGACCTTTCCATCTCCAAGTACTTCTTAAAGATGAAGCGCTTGTATGCTGAGCTGTCGGCACTGGATCCTGATGAGCCTATCTCTGAGGCAAAGATGAAAAGGCACATTATCTGCAGCTTGCGGAAGGAGTATGTGGCCTTTGTAACATCTGTTCAAGGGTAGGCTACTCAGCCGTCTTTGCTGGAGCTGGAGAATCTGCTTACCTCGCAGGAGAGCTTAGCAAGGCAGATGGCTGGAGTGAACCTGAATCAGAAAGGCAGCGAAGCTCTCTTCTCATGCAAGAAGAAAGAATGGGAAGGGAAGAAGAAGAAGAAGGTGCAGGTCGTTGGTGAGAAGGAGACTTCAACTTCATATCCACCGGAGAGGAGCAATGCTCCTAAGGACTGGAAGAAGAATTTGAAGTGCTACCGGTGTCATCAGCGAGGGCACTTCAACCGTGACTGCAAGGTCAAACTGCAGCCTGGGCATGCTGCGGGAAAGGAGGAAGCTTGCTCGAGAAGTGAAGAAGCAGGATGGGACGGAGCTTTTATGACGGGAACTTGTGTCCGGGCCTTGTCTGTTGAGGACTTCAACAGCGAGTGGATCGTGGACTCCGGGTGTGGTCATCACCTCACCGGAGATAATTCGAAGTTCACCTAAATGCAGACTTACTCAGGTAATGAAGCTATTATCACTGCTGATAATACTGTTTATGCAGTAGAGAAAGAGAGGGTCGTGTATTTGGGTAGTGATCAGGGGCCACTCACGTTAAGGAGTGTGTATCACGTGCCGGGCATGAAGAAGAACCTCTTCTAGGTGACCAATGCGATGGACGCTGGTTATCACGTTCTGTTTGGGCCAACAGACGTGAGGTTCCTTCGCAATGTATCAACGGTAAAGGCTGATGTTGCTCATGTTGGGAGGAGGGTGAAGAACTTGTTTGTTCTTTCCACCAGTGCTTATGTTGATAGAATGAGAGCCAATGATAGTGCTGCTATCTGGCATGAGAGGTTGGGGCATGTTGGCATGGACAAGCTAAAGGCGATGGCAAGTAGAAGTTTGGTGAGGGGGTTGCCGAAGTTGTCCTCCTTTGGTGATGGGCATGTTTGTGCGGACTGTCAATACGGTAAGGCACATCGTCTTCCGTTTGATAAATCACAAACAAGGAGCAAGAAACCATTGGAGTGCATTCATGGTGACCTGATGGGACCGACGGTTACTGCCAGCCTTGGTGGAAGCAGATACATGCTTGTCTTGGTTGATGACTACTCAAGGTATACTTTGGTGTACTTCTTAAAGGAGAAGTCGGAAGCCTTCCATTTGTTTGTGGAGTTTAAGGAGTTGGTAGAAGGCCGGCTTGTCTTGCGGATTAAGAAGTTTAGAACTGATAACGGGGGTGAGTTTGTCTCCTCCTAGTTTTCTAACTTCTGCAGGAAGTACGGGATCCAACGGTAGCTTACTTGTGCTCACACTCCACAACAAAATGGGGTAGCGGAGCGGAAGATCCGTCATCTAACGGAGACTTGCAAATGCTGGCTTCATGCGAAAGATATCCCAAGGTCCTTTCGGGCGGAGGGAATGTCTTGTGCTGCTTACGTCATCAACCGGATGCCACTCAGCCCTATCAACATGAAGACTCCTATTGAGCTATTGCTGAAGGAGAAGCCGACTGTGGGACACCTTCGGGTGTTCGGTTCAACTTGCTACGTGCATGTCCCGGATGCTTCACAAACAATGCTGGATGCGAAGGCATGGAAGCTTGTCTTTGTTAGCTACGATGAGCGAAAGAAGGGATGGAAATACATGGACCCTGTGACGAAGAAGTTCGTGGTGTCAAGAGACGTTGTCTTTGACGAGCTGACGTCATACGGAGGTGGCTCGGTTGAGCTAACCGGAAGTAGCAAGGTTGATAAAGCACCGGTGGCGGCTGCTGAAGGCTTGGAAGAGGAGCTTGCTGTTTCACCAGCAGCTCCTGTTGCTTCGAACTCCGAGACCGAGCCTTCTGGCTCAGGAAGCAGGGGTAGCACTGCTCAATGCTTGCCCCAGGTAGGAGTGGAGCCCGAAGAAGCAACGGAAGCAGTGAGCAAGGATCCGATTCTTCGGAGATCGAAGAGGGTGGTTAAGCCACCGGCTCGGTACTGTGATGGGAATGCAGTGAGCTTTGTCTCCTACTTCTTTGCAGGTCCTCTGGATGAGCGAGAGCCTGCAAACTTCAACGAGGCCACTGGAGTGAAGGAGTGGGAAGGTGCCATGAAAGAAAAGATTGATGCTCTGAAGAAGAATGAAACCTGAGACCTTATGCCCAAGGTTGATGGCATTACTCCAGTTACTTGCAAGTGGGTGTACAAGTTGAAGAAGAAGGCTGATGGGAGCATTGATCGGTTCAAGGCTCGCCTGGTCGCTAGAGGATTCTCACAGCAGTATGGAGAAGACTATGAGGAGACATTCAGTCCAGTTGCGAAGATGACTTCAGTAAGAGTGGTGATCGCCTTGGCTACTAGCAAGGGATGAAGGTTGTGGCAACTCGATGTGAAGAATGCCTTTCTTTATGGAGAGATTGACAAGGACATATTCGTGGATCAGCCGCTTGGTTTTGTCTCTGAAAAGCATCCGGACTATGTCTACAAACTCAGGAAGGCTCTCTATGGGTTGAAGTATGCTCCTAGAGCGTGGTATGGGAAGATTGCAGAGTACTTGCAATTCTGTGGATACCTTGCTTCCAACTCGGATTCAAGCTTGTTCGTCAAGAAGAAGGGGGAGCTATGAGTCTTGGTCCTGCTGTATGTGGATGACATGATCATCACAGGGAATTCGGAGGGGGAAGTAGCAAGGCTCAGGGTTGATCTTGCTATACGCTTCGAGATTAAAGACTTGGGAGATTTGCATCACTTTCTCGGTCTGGAAGTGGAGAGAAAGGAGTGCGGGGTTCTCATTTGCCAGAAAGGGTATGCTGATCGCATTGTGATACGTTTCGGCATGGGCAAAGGGAAAAAGTGCTCTACTCCACTGGAACCTGGGCTGAAGCTTCGACAAGATGAGGGAAGGGTTCTTCATGATCCCTTGGTGTTCAGGGCTCTTGTTGGGAGCTTGATTTACCTGACGATTACAAGGCCGGATATTGCTTATGCTGTTGGCCGAGTAAGTCGGTATATGGATGAACCAAGGCAATCTCATCTAGTGGCGGCGAAGGGTATTCTAAAGTATGTCAAGGCTTCTTCTGATATGGGACTCCTCTATAGAAGGGACTCGGAGTTTGCGTTGCTCGGGTACACGGATGCTGACTATGGCGGTGATTCGGATGATTGGAGGTCTACTTCAGGTTATGTGTTCACTTGCGGTTCAGCTAGCATCTCGTGGTGTAGCAAGAAGCAGGACTCGGTCTCGGTTTCAACCACGGAGGCGGAGTATAAGGCTTCGGCCTTGGCTGCTCGGGAAGCCGTTTGGTTGAGGAGGCTTATAGAGGATGTTCATGAAGAAGTGCAAGGGCCTACTTTACTCCGGGGTGACAATAAGAGTGCTCTCAAACTGGTTAACAATCCAGTGTGTCACGCTAGGACCAAGCATATAGAGATTGATCATCATTTCATCAGGGAGAAGGTGTTGGAAGGATCTCTGCTGGTCGGGCATGTTCGGAGTGAAGATAATCTTGCTGACATCTTCACGAAGCCACTGTCGAAGGGGCCCTTTGAATGCTTGCGCAGCTTGCTAGGCTTGGTCACCACTTCCCACTTCAAGGGGGAGTGTTGAAATTTGTGAAGTGGAAGTGGTTGACGGGACAGCCGGGCGGCCAGGGCGGACAGCTTTGGCGGACTAGGCGGACTAGGCGGACTGTGATGTGCGGCTTGGTGGAAGGTCTAGTGGAAAGACGGCTGTCTTCTGAGCGGGTTGTTTGCATGGAGTCCACAGTCTGTGCGGCCTGGTATCTGCGGATAGAGAGGCTTGCGGACTGGTGCTTTGCTCAGTGGTCGTGGTGCAAGCTTGTGCTGATTGGCGGTTTGGCTCGTGTCCGCGGGAAGCTTGCGGACTGATGTGTCCGCGGTGTGGGCTGTTGCGGACTGCGCTTAGAGGTTGGCTGAGGCCTTGTCGAACTCTGGTGGTACAGTAGGTGCTTTGCTGTGGAGGTTTTTGGCGGTCTGGTTTTGGAGTCCGGGAAATGGCTGCTGCGATTGGACAGGAGTGCGAGGGGCTTGCGGACTGCTGGCGGTCTGTGCTAAGGTGTTTTGGCGGACGGGAGTTTGCGTCCGCCATGCTCGCATTAGCCTTTGGTGGTTTTGGACTTGGTCACACTCTGTGCCAAGACCATGGTGTCCGCCGTATCCGCCATGTCCGCTGTTGACCGGGCGGACTGTTGTTGTCTGCCTTTGGTCGTGGACTTGTGGCGGATTGAGGCTTGAGTCTTGCGGACTGCCTCGGGTTGGTCCGGAAAACCATTAAAGGGGGTTGCTGTCCTGCAGTGGTTGGAAGGTTTGCGGACTGATGCCTTGTCCGCATAGCTTGGGCGGACTGGAGCGGGTCGCCAATGTTGCCTTGCTCCTGGCGGTTTTCCTTGGTATCCGGCTAAGTCCTTGCGGACTCAGCGGATGGTGTTTTACTATCGCGCGTGAAAGTGCAGCTAGATCTGATATACTCTAGAGTGGGGGGGGGGGTGAATAGAGTATATGGTGCTTGAAAACTTTTTACAACAATTGTTGTAATCTAAGTGAACAGGGAAGCAACTATTAATTCTAATCACAAAACAACCTACAACAGAGATTAATCACAGATCTAAACTAATCACAAAACAATCACAGCCAGAAACAAAAGATAAAGACAAGCAAGCCAGAAGACACAAGGAGCTATAATGGTTCCCCTAAACTTGGGTACATCCACTCTTCTACCACCCTAGGTAGGAATCCACTGCAGGATGAGTTGATCAGGTGTCCTGGGCACCAATGAGCTTTTGATAAGGTGCTCAAAAACCAAATCAGATTTTTTGATCAGGTGTCTTGCCACCAATGAGCTTTTGACAAGGTGCTCAAAAACCAAGTACAAACTTTTGAAGTGAGTTTGAAAAACCCTTTACAGAGATGGGGATGAGAGAGTTATGGAAGTCTTCTCTTTCTCAGAGCAGCTGAGAAGACTATGTGGATTTGATGTTGTCAAAGCTCCCCCTGAGTCCTTGAGATGTTCAGGAAATGAAGCTTTGCTGTAGGGTGATAGGCCTTCAGAAGTTGATCTCCAGCAAATGATGATTTCAGCAACAGCTAAAATGTTAGGTGTCTGGAGTCTTGAAAGATGTTGGCCTTGAACACTTGAATCATAAGAGATCAGAGGATTTCAGAAGGTTTGATCTCCTTGGATGTGTGTTCTTGAGAGAATTCTTTGAGACAGAGAATATTTAGTTCTTGTTCTTCTTATCTATGTGCTGAGTGATAGAGAGATTCAAAAATCTTGTATTTTATTCTCTAGTACTGAATAGAAAATCATCCTCTGTCAAGAATAGTCGTTGGCCTGACATTAATTGCATCCTTAGTTGCAAATGTCTTCTAGGGGAAAGTCCAAAGAAACATTCCTGGAAAATCCCTTGAAACTTGGTCCAGAATAAATGAAAACGGCTAGAAAATCTTCTGAATTAATTACTGAATAACTCCTGAACTTGAATCTTTAAAAATCCTTTAACTCATTAGAAAACGTCGATCTGAGCTCTGCTATCGTCGAACTGAGCTCAGCGATTTGGACTTATACAACAACAAAAATCGTCGATCTGAGCTCAAAGATCGTCGAACTGAGCTCAGAGATAGAGATCCAATACTGAGTCAAGATCGTCGAACTGAGCTCGTAGATCGTCGAATGGAGTTCGACGAATTTGTTGAAGTTGAGCTCAGCGATCGTCGAATGGAGTTCGACGATCTGTCGAAGATGAGCTAGACGATCGTCGACTGGAGCTCGATGATTCGTCGTACTGAGCTCGACGATAAGACTTAGTCTCCAAACTGAAAATCCTTGGTCTTGAGGGCAGCTTCCAAACCTAGACTTCTAACCCTTAGACTCAATTCTAATTGACCTTTAGATCTATACAGGAGGTCAAAAGCAGGTTTCCTAAAGACATAGTGATCCTGACCCAAATAAGTAATAGGGTGTTCCAACAATCTCCCCCTATTTGGGTTAGGATTACTATTTACAGAATTTGGAAAACTTAAATAACAACATGCAAAGCAATAATACAGAAAAGTAATAAGATGGACATTGTAGAACCACAGATATATATCATCCCAGACAGAAATCAGAAATCATCAAAATGATTGTCACCTTACATAGTTATTTCTTCTCCTTGCTCTTTATAAGTTTGATTTCTCTATTGGGGTTAAGAGCTTCCTTTTTGGATCTGGTATCATCTGCTGCACCTAAAGAGGTTTGCTGTTTTGGCCTGGGAACCACAGCTTCAGGATGCAGCTCCATATATCTATCAGAGTCAAAGAATTTGCTTGAGCCATATCTTTCCAATTCTTTCTTTCTCTGTTCAGACAATGTAGTGATGTTGGAGGAGTCTCTTCCTTGCTCTTTAGCTTTCTTAATCTGGTCCAGTGCAGCAAGCTCTTTCATCCTGGCAGTCCAAGCAGTTGGATTATTTTCAGGATATTCAAATGGCACTGGTGGCTCATATCTATTTGATGGATTATCTTGAGGAGGCCTGGATGAAACTACTTCCTTCAGCTTATAGGGAAAAGGACCTGAGGTTGTGTCTGATGAGGTTTTTCCTTCCCTGGAGTAAGGATGTTGCCTTGAATAACCTTTTGAATAAACCTGGACTTCCCTTTGATTTCCTCTATTGTTTCCTCTTCTGGATTGAGAACCTCTAGACTGGCTTCCCCTATGATAAGATCTTGCATGTGGCTGATAGGGGGTTTGGCTTTTAGCATGAGGTTGAGCAGCTGAACTTCCACCTGCACCTGCATTAGGAGGAGGTGGTGGAGGAGGATGAGAATGATGAAACTGGGAAGATCCTTTTTCATACTTCCTCTTTTTCTTCATGGCTTTAAGTTGGTTCTTTGAATACTGCATCCAGTGCTCAGTTATGGGAAGTCATGAAGAATATAGTATGGAATGTCATTGTTGTCCTTGACTTTGGCTGGAGGTACTCTTTTCATGGCTTTGTGATGCGTGTAATACGGCAAGCGCACCGGTCGCACAAGTAATAAAGTTTTGGGAGTAAATCCCCAAGTGTCGGTCTCTTGAGAAATGCAATTAGCGTAGAACGGCAACAGTACCGAGAATATCGTTATGAGAGTTAAAAATACAACAAAAAGGAAATAGCGGACTCGGGAGATTGTGGATGTTTGATCTACTGAACTAGTAAAAGCTATGCGGGTCGACGGCACCGCTTCGCAAGGTGAAATGTGTTTTGTCGGCCACTATGCCGAACTTCAGTTGGGCGAGTGGAAGGGAAACTAATGGATTGCAGCATTCTTGTGTGGATTGCAATCGGACAAGGCACAAGAATGAAGTGGATGTGGGGTGAGTGAGGCGCATTCATAGACAGAACTCACAAGCATAATAAGAGACTAACATTCCATTAACTAGAAAGTAAACTTGATGTTCAGGGATGGAAATGTTCATTACACTGCTCAAAATATTCATAACACAGAGGAAGGGGAAGTGGAGTAAACCAAAAGAGAATGAAGATCCACCGCGGGTCGTGGCTGGAGTAGCGAGTTGTCAATCCGCATCCGGGCTCAGTCCAAGGAGGCTTCCAGTACCAACAATCTATCACCTCGAAGGCCTTTAAGTCCGTTCTCTAGGTTATCTACTTCACCAACTCTGCAGGAAAGCTTGGAGTTGAAGTCACCAATGGCCGAGGGCTTCGCCGGGGTGTTGAAAAGCTACGGAGTAAGTGGAAATGGCTTCCCGACGAAGGTGGAAGTGATGGAGCAGCTGGAGAGGTGAAAAGGCGATTCCCGCGCACTCTCCGATCGCAGCAAATGACAGGCGTTGACCTAAAACGCGGAGCAGGGCCTTTTATACGGAGGCAGCAAAAGCAGTACGCATGATCAGTGGCGCACGACCACTTGTCGTGCACACTGTAGGTCGATGATCGTGCGGCTTTTCCAAATAAACCTGCAACCTGGACAAGAAGCATCAGCATAAATGCGCACGAGCAGTGGCGCACGACCAGTGGTCGTGTGCACTATGGCCAGTGCTCGTGCGATTACCGAGACAGGGTTATGAAAAAGGGGGTGTAATGCGCACGAACAGTGGCGCACGACCAGTGGTCGTGCGCAGTAAGTCTAGTGGTCGTGCGCGTACCCCAGGCTGATTCAATAGAAAACGTAGAGTAGTGCGCACGATCGGGGGCGCACGACCAGTGGTCGTGCGCATTAGATCCCCTGATCGTGCGCAGTATTCCTGTTTCACAATCATCCCGGAACACGCACACGACCCCTGTACCAGCAGAAGGGGCAGAAAGGCCACCAGAACGTGCACACCACATCCCCGAGATAGGGCTAGAGAATAACAACAAAATGGAAACACATAAAGCACACAGAAGCGGGCCTACAGTGCACTTACTCGTGAAAAAGGTACATAAACACAAATAAGCAATAAAGGCTCTCAAGTGTAGTGTTAAGGCGATAAAACTAGCCCAGATGAGTCCAAAAATTAGTGTAAAATATGGACTCATCACACCCCCAGACTTAACCATTTGCACGTCCCGAGCAAATCATCACTCCATGGACTCGAAGATAGCTAACTGGCTCAGAAATTTCAAAAAGAAGTAAGACGTGAAATCAAAAATATCATGAGTATAGAAGATATAATAGAAAAACTTTTTAATTATACAACGTAGTTTAAACTATTCGACAGACGTAAATAGATATTGTAATTGCTCAAAATTAGAATTTTGGAGAATCGTGCGATCATGTGCAGGAAGAAAGTAGGCAGGCCACTAAGGTGAGCATTGCCAAAGTTCGGGACTCAGGATCACCTCCAAAGGAATCCACCAATGTCGGGTACCATACACTTGCACGTTCACACTCTCTCCACGGCGCGAGTTAGACTCAAGCGTGAATCAGTAGGACTTGTAGGAGGAAATGGGGCTTAGGCAACGGCTTGGTGGTCAAAGATAAACATGAAGGCTCTATGCAACCAAAGCGAGCGAAAACAACCCAAACCAAAACAGCCACTTAAAAAAGAATGGGGCACACGCCCCCAGACTTAGCTTGAAATCCGGGTGTGAACACGGCTGAACCCGACCAAATTCAATAAAGAGGATGTGGATCGAAATCTCAAAGCAATTCTTTCACATAAATATTTGTTTTTTTTTTGATTGCGCGAATCAGCTTTTTATTTTCATAAACTGTTGTTTTCTTTTCTGCGCTAGCAATCCCCAAACGAAGCAATCAAAACGGGAATAAAATCAGCACCCCCAAAAACAATGTCCACTAATCACAACCTCGGCAAAACAGTAATTACAAATCAGCTCAAGCATTTGGTTGCGAAGGTTGGGTTTAGCTTCAGGCCTTGGTGAAAGTGAGAGGAGCTGGATCAAAGGAAGGGTAGGCACAAATTTGGCATGCAATGGTTAACAGGTAGGAATGGCTAAACAAGGCTCAAACTAGCCAAAAAGAAGGCCTACGTCATGCTCACGCTTAACTAACCGTGCACCAATGCTTCGAGAGTAGCTTAGGGCAAGTTCTTAGCCACCGAGAAAGATGATCCTTCCCCCCGACTCGAGCAATACGAGTCTAGTGGCGGCTACACACATTCCTACACTATCGTTTGATTATCCCAGATTCAGATTTTGAGCAGTACAAACAATATTGACGTGAGCAGAAAAGAATAATTCTACGAGCATAAAGAAAAATTAGTTCTATCCTAACTCTACACAAACCATGAGTATTCGATTAGGAGCACTGCATGAGTTTCGAACGACTCAATCCTGAAATCCTAAGCCAGTACCACTATTTTAAAGTGTACACAAAAGCAATAAATTTAACTCGGGTTGTGCGCGTGGGTAAGAGCGCACTCGTGTGGGTGATTCAGTGTGTGCAACCAAAAAAAACAAGAAAGAAGTAAATAAGAAACTGGAATGCAACAGAAGGTGCGGTGTAGGGACCACAGGCAGACTACCCCCCAGACTTAAAGTTGACAACGAATAAAAATAAACATTCCAAATAGGAGAAATAGCTAGGGTAGGAAGTTACCTATGCTCAAAATTGAGCATACCAGTCGGGCAATGAGATGTCCAAGTGCGGCCACGTTGCCGCGCCTCGAATAATCCTGCACCTGCGATTAAAGGATGCAAGCCAAACAAAATCTGGACACATATATATATGAAGAAATAAACCGAAATCAAAACACAGCATAGGACCGAACGGTCCAACTTGGTTGTCTCCCGAAAGCCCTTTTGTTTACCGTCCTTAAGGTGGACCAAATACCTGTATTAGCAGTTCAAATAGAGAGTTCGATACATAAAAAAAAGAAAAGACAACAGTCGGCTCCCAGATGGGCGCTCACAAAAATATAGTAGCTGTCTTGCTCAGAAAATATAAACAAAAGAAAAGAAATAGAAGGCGTGGTAGACTAGCTCTGTGGTGAGTTCCACTCAGTCCCCCTCACTATCACTGTCGTGGATCTCGATGGGCGACGGACATGGACCAGGTGCTGATGGGGCGACGCGAGTGCGCGGTGGTTGAATGTTCATCCCGCACCTCGCACTGCTTGCTGATAAATAAAATCCTGCATCCAAAACTGGGAAGCTTCCAAATCAGCAATGGCGCTCGGACAAATACGGGACTCCCCTCTCTTGAACTGAGCTGGACTGGCGGCTAGATTGCCCCTCATGCTTTATGGGCGGCCTCAGTTGTTGTTGACTCTGCTGCGGTGGCACTCCTGCACTCTGCCTGCCCATAGCGGAAGATTCACCCGGCTCTCCTTCATCTTCCCCTTCATCTCTACCCGCAGGCGCATCACCAGGCATGCGGACAATAAACTGCCGGCCACCTTTTCTCCCTACCACACGTAGCAAATGGCAACTCACCAGGTTGGCCCTGGAGATCATGGATGGAGCAGTGACCTGCACCATCGGAGGTAGCTGGCTCCAAACTCCCAAACTTTTGGCAATGCGGGTAATGTAGTAAGCACCCCCGATCGCGCCCGCGAGACCATAAGTGGCCTCATGGTGAAGCAATAGGCCAGCATATACCCCAAATGGAGGGGGTACTGCTGCTGCATGCTAGATAAGGAGATCAAATCCTACCACCCGACCACATTCTTGCTCAGGGCCCTAGCGGTGAGTGAATGACTAAGCAAATGCTGCATAAACCTGAGAGCGGGGGAGACAATTTTTGTTGACTTGGCACGGCGGGCTACATACTCCTCATGCCCTCCGGTTAGAGAATGCCAAGCGGACCGCGGAGTAACACCCTCTGGAAAATCAATGCACAATGCGGGGAAATTAATCTGGGATGCCTCTGCCTCGAATAGACACCTGCATGGATGGCAAGCTCGGGCAGTGTGACCGTGAAGACATTGCCCATTATCTGAAAGGAACAAGTGGGGAGAAACTGGTTGTCTGCCGTTGTCTCCCAAGTGAATGTGGAAAGGAATTCCAAAGTCAATTCCCAGAAGCCAAGCTCGTCGCACTCGAATAACTTGCTCCAACAATCGAAAGAGTAGAGAATGAGCACGGCCTCTGCTAATGCACCGTCATCCCCAATGGAACGCAGCTCGTTCCAGTCAATAAGCCGCTGAGAGAGGAATGGCTTGTCCTTCAGGGAATTATAGCGTTGAGTATGCTCTGCCTTAGCAAAAGTTCCCATTCTTCCCAAAATCTGCGCAGGGCCTGCTGAAGCTCGACCGGATCTCTGATAGGCCTTGACTATAGGGCGGCGCCTAGGTTCCATTACAGCAAAGTAAGGAAGGGAGATATGAAGTTGAGGGATCCTACCGGAGGAGAGAGAGACGAACCACCAGGAGAGGAATCGGAAGAAGATGAGCGCCGACAACGCACGCGCAGCGGACCAAGCGGGAGATTAGGGCGCACGCACAGTGGACAGCGGCTGGAAAATAAAAAGAAACCGGGCATGCGCACGATCAGTGGTCGTGCGATTATAAGTAGTGCGCACGACCAGTGGTCGTGTGCCGTGAAATTTTTCGCACGCCTGAGTTTTCAGTCTATTTCACACTGCTGACCACGTGGTGCAACAGAGAGCTCAACACACAGCTGGGCTACCACACCCAAATAATGAAATACAAACAAAAAATTTTAACAAAAGAAACACTATCCTAGATAACTGTTGGGTTTATTGTCTCCCAACAGGACTTATACAAAATCTGAGCATCTCCTAACTGATGGGCGAATGAAACTGGAAATGCTCAGGCAGAGGTTCATGGTCACACTGCGGTAGCGGGTACTGGAATGGAGATAGAACATAAGCCCCAATACCTGTATACGTATATCTATCGGACGTTTCAGGCATGGGCAGAAAGTAACTTGGGAAGCTCATCGGCTCCAACTCCATCTGCATCTGGTTACAATAAGTCCGAGGCCGAATTACAGGCCCTTGTACTGATTGGACCAATTCCACAACGTGGTCCTGCATGGGAGTAGACACGAGAGCAGGGTCAAGAAATAAACTAGAAGAATAACATAAACGGACCTCGATCTTGGGGATGATCCCGGAGTCATCCCCCGTCGGCGGAATTGTGGATGCTTCCAAACAGCTGTCTAAGCTAGTGCATGAATGTTCTGAAGCTGCATCTGCCTCGTCCATGCCTCGGGCATCCTCACATGGGATGGAGGTCACAACCTCTGCCACGGAGTCGTCCTTCTCGACTGGATCTAACAGAACGCGGGAAATGCTAATTTCCACCTGCGATTCAATCTCAACAGCACTGTCAGAAGAAGAAATAATGCTATGCAAAGAGGAAGGTGAAGATACGAAGCTTGGTAGGACGTTGAGCGCTGGCTCTTCACAACTAAAAGATTCTATGCTAGGTGAAGTATGCACTTCAGGAGTATAAATAGCAGTGTCGGAATGGGGATAAGCACATGTATTGGTGCACATACCTGGGATGTCTTCTCCATAACATAGAGATGGCAATGGTACATACCCCGATACGGAAGGGGTGCTGCCCAAGGTTGAAGTGGAGACAATCCGAAAATCCGGCTCGTCATCCACCGCTAGCTCAGCTAGGTACGCGGCGCAATCCTTCAATGCATGATCCCAGCTTCGACAAAAAAGGCACTTCTTAGCCGGCTTTGGCGGTGCAACGGGTGCTGAAGCTGAATAAAAGTAGTGCGGCAATGGCTCCGCAGGTCGGTAGCTAACCGGCTTATGTCGACGATATGTCGATTCATAAATTTCCTGGCTACTATACTTCTGAGGGCATCTGTCGCTAGCATGAGAGATGTCTCCACAATGACGGCAATTGATATTGAAATTGGCCCACATTGCAGCGATTTCAAATATAAGGGATACAACTACTTGGCATAGATTCTGCGAATAAAACTAACAATTCTATCTGACGGAATAACAACACAAGAGAAAAGGGATCAAAAACAACAAAACAACTCGTATCACGAAATTCTCAGTCATCTGGAGTTGCTCTACAGTTGCAGTCCCCGGCAACGGCGCCAAAAACTTGATGCGTGTAATACGGCAAGCGCACCGGTCGCACAAGTAATAAAGTTTTGGGAGTAAATCCCCAAGTGTCGGTCTCTTGAGGAATGCAATTAGCGTAGAACGGCAACAGTACCGAGAATATCGTTATGAGAGTTAAAAATACAACAAAAAGGAAATAGCGGACTCGGGAGATTGTGGATGTTTGATCTACTGAACTAGTAAAAGCTATGCGGGTCGACGGCACCGCTTCCCAAGGTGAAATGGGTTTGTCGGCCGCTATGCCGAACTTCAGTTGGGCGAGTGGAAGGGAAACTAATGGATTGCAGCGTTCTTGTGTGGATTGCAATCGGACAAGGCACAGGAATGAAGTGGATGTGGGGTGAGTGAGGCGCATTCACAGACAGAACTCACAAGCATACTAAGAGACTAACATTCCATTACCTAGAAAGTAAACTTGATGTTCAGGGATGGAAATGTTCATTACACTGCTCAAAATATTCATAACATAGAGGAAGGGGAAGAGGAGTAAACCAAAAGAGAATGAAGATCCACCGTGGGTCGTGGCCGGAGTAGCGAGTTGTCAATCCGCTTCCGGGCTCAGTCCAAGGAGGCTTTCGGTACCAACGATCTGTCACCTCGAAGGCCTTTAAGTCCGTTCTCTAGGTTATCTACTTCACCAACTCTGCAGGAAAGCTTGGAGTTGAAGTCACCAATGGCCGAGGGCTTCGCCGGGGTGTTGAAAAGCTTCGGAGTAAGTGGAAATGGCTTCCCGACGAAGGTGGAAGTGATGGAGCAGCTGGAGAGGTGAAAAGGCAATTCCCGCGCACTCTCCGATCGCAGCAAATGACAGGCGTTGACCTAAAACGCGGAGCAGGGAATTTTATACGGAGGCAGCAGAAGCAGTGCGCACGATCAGTGGCGCACGACCAGTGGTCGTGCGCACTGTAGGTCGATGATCGTGCGGCTTTTCCAAATAAACCTGCAACCTGGACAAGAAGCATCAGCATAAACGCGCACGAGCAGTGGCGCACGACCAGTGGTCGTGCGCACTATGGCCAGTGCTCGTGCGATTACCGAGACAGGGTTATGAAAAAGGGGGTGTAATGCGCACGAACAGTGGCGCACGACTAGTGGTCTTGCGCAGTAAGTCCATTGGTCATGCGCATACCCCAGGCTAATTCAATAGAAAACGTAGAGTAGTGTGCAGGATCGGGGGCGCACGACCAGTGGTCGTGCGCATTAGATCCCCTGATCGTGCGCAGTATTCCTGTTTCACAATCATCCCGGAACACGCACACGACCCCTGTACCAGCAGAAGGGGCAGAAAGGCCACCAGAACGTGCACACCACATCCCCGAGATAGGGCTAGAGAATAACAACAAAATGGAAACACAGAAAGCACACAGAAGCGGGCCTACAGTGCACTTACTCGTGAAAAAGGTACATAAACACAAATAAGCAATAAAGGCTCTCAAGTGTAGTGCTAAGGCGATAAAACTAGCCCAGATGAGTCCAAAAATCAGTGTAAAATGTGGACTCATCTCTTTGCGCCTTGCCTTTCTCTTTCTGGCAATAGTGGCAGAGGAGTCATCAGAATCAGTCTTGAACTCATCACTTTCAGAACTTTGCTCATCATAAAGAGCATCAATCTTTTTCATCAAGTCTTTTTGTAGTTGAGTTGAAGCAGATGAAACAGCAGAGGTTGGAGCAGCAGATACATCACTTGTAGCAATTGAAGTTGAAGCAGAAGCAGTAGCAACAGACACAGAAGGTTCTGGAGCAGCACTCTTAGAAGGTATGGCAGCAGTAATATCAGCAGAAGTTGGGGCAGCAACAGTTTCAGATACAACAATATCAGCAACATCAGGAATATAATCAGCAAACATAGAAGGCTCAAAATCATGTGCCTCTGTTATAAGGATATCATCAGAAACTGGAACAACAGTAGCATCATTATTGACAGCAGCAGCAACAGATACATCAACAATATCTTCAGCAGGAGGGGCAACAGCATTAGTGGAAACAGACAGCTCAGCAGTGAACACTGTATTTATGAATGAATGAATGATGCTGATGTCACAGCTAGAGAAGGGCACAATGGCCTTGGACAAATCCTCTGATGGATGGAGAGCAACTGTCTCAGGAAGACAACTGAAGTAGGCTGAATCAAATGCTGAAAGTAAGGACCTGATGACCACTGGGAAGACTACTGGAGGTGGAACTGGAGCTTGAAGAACAGCAGCAGCAACAACAACACTAACTGAAGAAACAGCAGGCAAGCTCACTTCATAGGGCATCTCCCCATGCCTAGATTCAGATAAGGCTGGATCAAGGCATACTGATGAAGGGGTTTCCTGAGGGAATAAGGAGGAGAGCCTGGCAGAAAGAGCTTCCACTGACTGGAGTAATGGAGCCAAGGAGGTCTCCAATAGAAGAGATAGCCTGGGGGCTAGCAATTCATATATCCTGTCAGCTACGGCTGGAAGATCTACTTGCTCAACAGTGATGTGAGCAGAGGTAGAGGATGGAGGTGGAGCTACTAGAGATGGTGGTGGAGAGCTGGTGGATGGTAGGAGTGATGGTTGAGGTGTGGGTAAAGTGGTGATGGAAGACAATGGGATTGAGATAGATGGTGTGAAGATGGGTTGATCAATGATCTCTTGTAGAAGTTCCTGGTAAGATGCTGATGAGGAGGGTAGCTTAGGAGGAGAGGAGGGTGAGTCATCCATGAAGGAATCATCAAGAAGATTGAAGGATGGAATTGTGGATGTTTCAATATCTGGTGGAGGGTAGGAATATAATGGATGGAATGGTTCCTCTGTGACAGTTGGAATTGGAGATGGTATTGATGTTGGAGAAGGGCTGAAGATGATGATAGTGGATGGAGGTTGAATGGTGGATGGAACTGGAGAAGATGGAATTGGAGGAGGAGGAAAGGCAGCAGCAGGCAAGTCATCTGCAGGGGCAGAGACTTGACGGGAAGTGACTATTACAGTCCTGGTGCCTGAAGGTCTGCTTGAAGAGGGCCTGCTGGGCTTGGTGATCTGCCTGTCCCATTTACCAAATAGGGCACAGGACAATCTCTTAGATGCATTAATGTGTATCCCTGATGATACAAGCAGAGTAGGGCATTTGTTCTGTATAAAGATGCCTAGAATCCTCCCAAAATTCACAAAATTCTTATTAATTTTCTTTTTAATCAGGTCAAAGAAGACCTCTCCCCAGTCCAATTGTTTCTTGTCCACTATGACTCCCATTAAGCATAGCTGATACCTAGAAATGGTATCATGTGCTGAGTGCTTAGCCAACAAAACCTTCCCAACTACATCAGCCAAGAATCTATATTCCACAAACAGGTTCTTCTTCAGCAACTTGCTAGGGCTAGCCTCAGAGTGACCCATTCTTGCGAGTAGATCAGCAAATTCCTCTCCAGACAAATCAGCAGAATCTCCACCAGAACTTAACTCAAAAACTTCTGTCAGAATAGTTGGGGTCAAGGGTACCTGGGTGCCAGAAATTGATCCAACTATAGTGTTTTGATCCTGGTTGTGGGCAGTGTAAACCCACTCTTTAATGTCATCAGCAGCAAGTTTGATCCTGGTGGACATAATAGTAGCAAGTTTCTGCTCCTTGAACAACTCCAAAATATCTTGAAAGACTTGATCAGTAGTGCTGAAGGATTCCATGTCAATGTCAAAGCCGGCATCAAATTTCATTGCGGAAAGAACAGCAACAGAAACGACCATGGTTACCTGCAAAGAATCAACAAACAAAACGACTAAGTGTAGAAATGTTTGGGGGAAAGAAAGTTTTTGCAGAGAAATCGAAAGCGCAAAAGGAGAACGACGACGAAAAATGAATTTTATATTAGGGTTCAACGCAGAAATGGAAAGATCGTTGAACTCAGTTCGACGATCGGGGCTTCTAAAGGAATCTGAAGAGTCTTCAATATCGTCGATCCCCGTTCGACGATATTGGAGAGCGTCGAGCTCTGTTCGACGATCGTTCAGAGAACAAAATCGTCGAGCGCCGATCGACGATCGTTGACCGGAAGAGATAGTTCATACTATCTGAGAAGCGCTGAACTCAGGTCGACGATTTCGGAAATCGTCGATCTCCGTTCGACGATCTGGGGGAAAATCATCGAGTGCAGCTCAGAGACCAGAAAAACACTCTAGACACTAAGAAAAATCAAGATGTTTGCCTAGTCTTGGTCAATTTTTTAAACTTTTAAAATCTTGGAACTTATTTTAGACTTCCTCCATCTAACATTCCTAACTGATTTAGGAAGAAGTTGTGTTTCTTTTCATCCAAGGGCTTGGTGAAAATATCTCCCCTTTGTAAATCAGTTGGGATATATTGCAGTTCAATTTTATTCTTTTCAACATTATCCCTTAAGAAGTGATGCCTAATCTCTATGTGTTTTGTCCTGCTATGGAGGACTGGATTTTGAGCTATAGAAATAGCACTGGTGTTATCACAAAAAATTTTAGACTTCTCTAAGTTGTAGCCATAGTCTAGGAGTTGGTTTTGAATCCACAAGATTTGTGAACAACAACTGCCTGCAGCCATATATTCAGCTTCAGCAGTTGAAGTTGACACAGAAGTTTGTTTCTTACAAAACCAAGAGACAAGTCTGCCACCAAGGAACTGACAAGTTCCACTGGTGCTTTTCCTGTCAATTCTGCATCCAGCATAATCAGCATCAGAAAATCCAGTTAAATCAAATGCTGAATCTTTTGGATACCAGAGACCTAGATTTGGACAACTTTTAACATACCTGAGAATCCTCTTTACTAATGTTAGGTGTGACTCTCTAGGGCTTACTTGGAACCTAGCACATATACATGTAGCAAACATTATATCTGGTCTACTGGCTGTAAGGTATAGTAAAGAGCCAATCATTGCTCTATATGTTGTCTGATCAACAGGTTTCCCATGTTCATCAGCATCCAATACAGCATTAGTAGGCATAGGTGTTTTCATACAAGATGCTTCAGACATGCCAAATTTCTTAACCAATTCATTTGCATACTTGGTTTGAGAAATAAAGATGCCTTCAGCATGTTGTTTCACTTGAAATCCTAGGAAGAAGGATATCTCACCCATGCTACTCATTTCAAATTTGGAATGCATTAGGTTGGAAAACCTTCTGCACAATTTTGAGTCAGTAGAACCAAAAATAATATCATATACATAAATCTGTACTAGTAGGGTATGGGACTTATGAGTTCTAATGAAAAGAGTTTGGTCTACTCTACCCCTTATAAATCCATTTTCCAAAAGGAAGCATGCTAGGGTCTCATACCATGCTCTAGGAGCTTGCTTGAGACCATATAATGCTTTGTTCAACCTAAAAACATAATCAGGATAAGTTGGAGAGATAAAACCTAGAGGTTGTCTGACATATACTTCTTCTTTGATGTCTCCATTTAGAAATGCACTTTTGACATCCATCTGATATATCTTGAAGCCTTTATGTGCTGCATAAGCTAAAAATATTCTGATGGCTTCCAATCTTGCAACTGGTGCAAAAGTCTGTTCATAGTATATTCCTTCTTCTTGAGAATATCCTTGAGCAACTAGCCTTGCCTTGTTCCTTACAATTACTCCTTGATCATCCAGTTTGTTTCTGAACACCCACTTTGTTCCAACAATGGAGTGATCCTTAGGCTTTGACACTAGTTCCCAAACTTTGTTCCTTTCAAATTGATGCAACTCTTCTTGCATTGCAATGATCCAGTGTGGATCTTGCTCTGCATCTTGAATGGACTGAGGTTTAATTTGAGATAGGAAGCAAGTGTGCAACAGGTTTTGGTTGACCTGATTTCTGGTTTGCACACCAGCTGAGATGTCTCCAATTATTTGGGAAATTGGATGGTCTCTTGATGTTACTAAATCAACAGGGGGTGTTGATTGTTCACCAACATGTGTTATTGTTTCCTCTTGTGGTACAACAACTGGCTCTTCAAGTTGTTCTTCAATATGTTGAATGCTTTCTTCATCTTCACTGCTTTCCTCTTTTTGAGTAACCTGTAACTTGTTCAAGTCTTCAACAAGAGAATGTTCCTGCAAAGGTGCTATGGTAGAAGTGTTCTTCTCCTTGAAAGACATGTTAGATTCATCAAATGATATATGAACAGATTCCTCAATTTTTAGAGATGATTTATTATAAACCCTATAAGCCTTACTGATCATGGAGTATCCCAGAAACACTCCTTCATCAGCTTTAGCTTGAAATTTTGCTAAATATTTCTTGTCATTATTATGTATATAGCAGATACAACCAAAAACTCTAAAATAATCAACTTTAGGTTTCTTCCCTTTGAGTAATTCATATGGAGTCTTGCCCTTTAGTTTATGTATCAAACTTCTATTCAGCACATAGTTGGAGGTGTTCACTGCCTCTGCCCAAAAGGATAGAGGAAGATGAGCATCTGACAACAATGTAGTGGCAGATTCAATAAGGGTTCTATTTTTCCTTTCAGCTACCCCATTTTGTTGAGGAGTTCTAGGAGCTGAGAAAGTATGCCTGATCCCTTCACTCTGACAGAACTCTTGCATAAGAAGAGAATCAAACTCTGTCCCATGATCACTTCTGATCAGGGCAATGTGAGTATTGAACTCAATCTGTATGCATTTGAGAAACTCTGTCAAACACTTAAAGTTATCAGACTTCTTCCTCAGAAAGAACACCCATGTGAATCTAGAGAAGTCATCTACAACTACTAAGGTGTAAGATTTCCCTCCTAGACTTTGTACTGTGATGGGTGCAAAAAGATCCATGTGTAACAGATACAATATCCTAGGTGAATCACTCTTATTAAGTGACTTAAAACTATTTTTAGTTTGCTTGCCTAATTGACAAGCCCTGTAGAGTCCTTCCTTCTTGTAGGGGCCAGAAGGTAGTCCTCTAACAAGGTTGTCCTTGGATAGCCTAGTAATAGTTCTAAGGTTTAAGTGTCCTAGTCTCTTATGCCATAAAATATTTGGTCTACAAACAGAATTGAACAGGCAAATATCTACATCTGTTGAAAGAAAATCTACTAGATAGATGTTACCTTTCCTTTTACCTGTCAACACAGTTGTGTTGTCCTCTGACTTGATCTTGCATAAAGCTTTGCTGAAGGTCACCTGGTAGCCTTCATCACACAGCTGACTGATGCTTATTAAGTTATGCTTCAGTCCTTCCACATAAGCTACCTTCTTGAATGTCACTGATCCAATCTGGACTGCACCATATCCTTTAGTTTGTCCAAAGTTTGAATCACCAAAGATAACTTTGGGTCCAAGCTTGGATTTAAAGGATGTGAGGTTATCCTTGTTTCCTGTCATGTGCTTAGAGCACCCACTATCCAAGTACCATTGCTGGTTTGATGTTGGATAGGTCTTCACCTGCACATAATGTAATTCATTTGTTTTTGACCCAGTTTACCTTGGGCCTAGGTTGATAACCTTTAAACTCAGAAATAAAAGACATCCCAGGTTGACTCTTATAACCTTCAGGATGATATCTCCTTGGAGGTATAATCCACTCAGTATAAGGGTTACAAATTTGGGATGAAGGACCCCTAGGATTGGATTTTGATTTTCCCTTGAAAGAGTTTCCAGAGCTCTGATCTCTGTTCGACGATCGTGGAGCTGCGTTCGACGATCTTGGGTCAGATCGTCGAGCTCCGTTCGACGGTCGACTGTGGCAGAGTTCGGGAACTTGAGATCGTCGACCTGAGTTCGACGTTTTTGCCTGAGATCGTCGATCTGCGTTCGGCCATCGTCGAGCTCCGTTCGATGATTTCTGCTGGAGCTTAGTTTTCTTGGGCAGATCAGAATTTTTCATAGCTACCTCTACAACTCCCTTTCCTTTATCAGAAATGAACTTGATTGGAGTTGTTAGAACTATTGGTTGGCTGGATGAAGCACCCAAGCCCAGTGTACTATTAAATCTGGAGTTCACTGTGCTTGTGATGTCCATCAGCTTGATACTTCTCCCATTAAGGGATTCTTCAAGCTTCTTGGCCTCAGATAGCTCACCTTTCAGTGAAGCTATCTGCTCCCTACAGCACTCCAACTCCTGAGAGAGTTTGAGGTTTTCTGACTTTAAGGTATTATGTTCAGATAAATGATTTCTGAGAGAGATAATTTCTTTCTCAGATTTTAGCAGGTCTAAACATAAAGCTTTAAACTCAGATTTAAAGTCCTCTGAATTGAAATCAAATGAACTAATTACCTGGTCTTCTTCAAGTTGAGTCTCTGAATCTGACTCTGAGTCTTCTTCATCTGAATTATGTTGTGAGGCATTGATTGCCATCATGCAGAACTCCTTCTCTTCTGCATCATCTTCATCATCACTGGAGCTGGATGAGGCTTCTGATTCCTCTTCAGTTTCACTTCAGGATTCAGCAACAAATCCCTTCCTAGTGTGTTTGTTTTTGCTTGAGGAGGGTTTCCCATTTCCATTCCTCTTGAAGTCTTTCTCCTTTCTTCTTTCATTCTTGTCCCTTCTGTCCTTGTTCTTGTTCTCTGGACAGTCAGGTACAATGTGCCCTGGTTTCCTGCAACCAAAGCAAACAATTTATTTATTATTAGACTTATCAAACCTTGGCTTATCATGCTCCTTGTATGATCTCTTTCTGAAGTCCTTTCTGGCCATCTTGTAGAATCTTTTGGCCAACAGACTGAGCAGTTCATCATTGCCTGTGGCTTTGTCTTCAGACTGATCTTCAGTTGCCTTGAAGGCTATTGTCTTCTCTTTTCTTGTGGTTGGTGAGGCAGCCTTCTGTTCTTCTTCTCTATTCTTAATGAGTAGCTCATAAGATTTGAGCTTACCCAATAGAGCTTCTGTGGTGATTTCATTCAAACTTCTGGCATCCTTGATTGGCCAGATTCTTGAATCCCAAGTGCTAGGGAAGCACATTAGAATTTTGTCATTAAGTTCAGTCAGTGATATCTCCTTATCCAAAGTCCTGAGTTCACTGACTATCAGACTAAGTCTATTGTACATATCTCCAACTGATTCAGCTTCTCCCTTCTTGAAATTCTCATATTGAGATATGATATGGGATCTCCTGTCCTTTCTCTCATCAGCTGAGCCTGAGACTATTTCAGAGAGTTCATCCTATATTTCCTTTGCTGAATTGCATTCAGCCACCTTTTGAAAGATGTCATCAGACATGGTCTGGTCTAAGATGTTCATAGCCTTGGCATCAGCTACCTTCCATTTCTTGATATCAGCATCTGTTCCTGATGGAGGTGGAACAACATTTGTACTTGAGTTCTCTGGAGGTCTTGGACAAACTGTCAAAACAGAATTAAAAATATCCTCGTCAATAGAATTCATGTATAATCTGATCCTTGCTTTCCAAAGTGCAAACTTGGATAGATTGCACACTGGAGGTCTGGTGCTAGCATAATCTTTATTTTGGGCCATGATTTGTGAAAACAAAATGTAATAATGAAATCTACAGCAAGCAGATCTAACTAGGGATCTTTGGGTTCAGGTGTTAGCCTGTGCAACCACCAAGGTGTGGTATGTTTAACCAACCTCCCTCTGATACCAATTGAAAGTGCAGCTAGATCTGATATACTCTAGAGGGGGGGGGGGTGAATAGAGTATATGGTGCTTGAAAACTTTTTACAACAATTGTTGTAATCTGAGTGAACAGGGAAGCAACTATTAATTCTAATCACAAAACAACCTACAACAGAGATTAATCACAGATCTAAACTAATCACAAAACAATCACAGCCAGAAACAAAAGATAAAGACAAGCAAGCCAGAAGACACAAGGAGCTATAGTGGTTCCCCTAAACTTGGGTACATCCACTCTTCTACCACCCTAGGTAGGAATCCACTGCAGGATGAGTTGATCAGGTGTCCTAGGCACCAATGTGCTTTTGATAAGGTGATCAAAAACCAAATCAGATTTTTTGATCAGGTGTCTTGCCACCAATGAGCTTTTGACAAGGTGCTCAAAAACCAAGTACAAACTTTTGAAGGGAGTTTGAAAAACCCTTTACAGAGATGGGGATGAGAGAGTTATGGAAGTCTTCTCTTTCTCAGAGCAGCTGAGAAGACTATGTGGATTTGATGTTGTCAAAGCTCCCCCTGAGTCCTTGAGATGTTCAGGAAATGAAGCTTTGCTGTAGGGTGATAGGCCTTCAGAAGTTGATCTCCAGCAAATGATGATTTCAGCAACAACTGAAATGTTAGGTGTCTGGAGTCTTGAAAGATGTTGGCCTTGAACACTTGAATCACAAGAGATCAGAAGATTTCAGAAGGTTTGATCTCCTTGGATGTGTGTTCTTGAGAGAATTCTTCGAGACAGAGAATATTTAGTTCTTGTTCTTCTTGTCTGTGTTCTGAGTGATAGAGAGATTCAAAAATCTTGTATTTTATTCTCTGGTACTGAATAGAAAATCATCCTCTGTCAAGAATAGCCGTTGGCCTGAACATTAATTGCATCCTTAATTGCAAATGTCTTCTAGGGGAAAGTCTAAAGAAACATTCCTTGAAAATCCCTTGAAACTTGGTCCAGAATAAATGAAAACGGCTAGAAAATCTTCTGAATTAATTGCTGAATAACTCCTGAATTTGAATCTTGAAAAATCCTTTAACTCATCAGAAAACGTCGAACTGAGCTCTGCTATCGTCGAACTGAGCTCAGCGATTTGGACTTATACAGCAACAAAAATCGTCGATCTGAGCTCAAAGATCGTCGAACTGAGCTTAGAGATAGAGATCCAATACTGAGTCAAGATCGTCGAACTAAGCTCGCAGATCGTCGCATGGAGTTCGACGATTTGTTGAAGTTGAGCTCAGCGATCGTTGAATGGAGTTCGACGATCTGTCAAAGATGAGCTAGACGATCGTCGACTGGAGCTCGACGATTCGTCGTACTGAGCTCGACGATAAGACTTAGTCTCCAAACTAAAAATCCTTGGTCTTGAGGGCAGCTTCCAAACCTAGACTTCTAACCCTTAGACTCAATTCTAATTGACCTTTAGATCTATACAGGAGGTCAAAAATAGGTTTCCTAAAGACATAGTGATCCTGACCCAAATTAGTAATAGGGTGTTCCAACAACGCGGGCTGGGGCGGTGTCTCTATCTCTAGGGCGGTGAACACACTCCTCACCTTGCCTATAAATAGGACCCCCTGGCAGGTCTACAGTAACCTGAGTAACTTGAGTGAACAGTAAGTTGGGATGGGCAAGGAGCTGCGGTCTGAGTTTGTCTGTCCGCGCGGATTGATTCAGTGCTGACGTTTGCTGTGTGTAGGTCGCGCGGGTTGCTTCAAGGAGCCAGGAGTTTGGCTTTGACTTCGGTCAAGTACTTGGAAGTGTGCGGTCTCTGCGGACTCAGCAGGAGGTCGCTCTGCGGCTTGTCAGTTCTGTTTCTTCTTTGCCAGCTTCAATAACCTGTCCGCCGGCTTCAGGCGGGTAGGGGGTGTTCCTCAGTTCAGCTTCAGCAGGAGACGAATAACGGTGTGTCCGTGCGGCCTCGCGGCTTCGGCGGACTCCGTGGCTATTCGGCGGATTGCAGCTTAGTTCGGGCGATTTCAGCGGACTCGGCGACCTTGGTGACCTCGGCGGTCTCGGCGGACTCCGGTGCTGTCCACCCGACTTGGTTTTTGGTGCTTTCTGTTCTCAGCTGTTTGTACTAGCGAAATCATGTCTCGCTATGTATGCCTCGTGTTGTAAAGAAGTGAATGCATAAAAGATCTACTTGTGCTTTCATTGTTTGTTGGGTTTAACCTTTGTCCCTTGGTTTTTCGCTGGTTCAATGTGAGAACTGGGCAGTTCGGAAGATATTAATTTGGTGTTTGGGCTATCTTGCTGACCACGTTGAGAAAATTTAACATCCACAAGAGGCCGGATTCCAGTTTCAACAACCGTCCCGAGTTAGGGGCGGGGTCATTATAATTTGGCCGGCTTTTGGCTGACCGTTGCTTTGATTGCCATCGTGCGGTGGAATGTTGCTTGCAGGTGCTGTGGAGCCGAGTACCAAATAGCGGGCTGGAGCGCATGTTGCTGTGCTGGCCCTAGAAGTCCAAAGCGAATAGTTGCACATTATTTTGTCATGTGTGGCCGGCCTGCGAGCCAATGTATGGAAAATATTATATTATTAAGTGAACTCATGTAAGGCCATAAGGCCGTGTATCTTTCAGTGTATTTGTATTTCATTCCAGTGGTAGTGGTTGTGGACATTCATGCTTTTTTGGATTCAAGTTTGGGTTCTTTCAACTGTTTAAAAGCTTCCGCTAGAATGCTCTGTGTTAGGACGAGTAGTCATAATTGGATAGTTTGGTTATTCATACGTAACCCTTCTGACTGTCTGTGGTATATGGTGTCGAGTTCCAGCTGGACCTTCTACTATATGCCATACGACGGATGAGGGTGTTACAATTTGGTATCAGACTTCTGGTTACGGTCAGGCTTAAATGAATTCGTGGGCGAATTCTTTTAAGGGGTGTTGAGCACATGTGTGCGTCATCGTTATAACATCAAAAAAGAACTCATGAATGTCCACTTAGGAATGAAAAATACACTTGTTTTGTGGAACCTGAGTGTTCTAATGATTGCTTTTAGCAATTTGTGTGTCGTCTAATCTAGGTTCTTTGCTATTATAGGCAGCTAAGAGGGGTGCTGGTCAATCGGAGCGTCCGCAATCGGCGGAAAGTAGTGTACCGAGGGATGTTCCTACAACACCTCCTTCAGCGAAAACCATCAGGTTGGTGGCTGAAGCAGTTTTTGGCATGATAAATGCCCAACCTGCAGGGCAAGTGCATCACGCACCTCCTGTGAATGAGCAAGAACCGGTTAGGGCGGCAGAGCCGAGAGTGGTGGTGCGCTTGGCAGTGGATCAGGTAGAGCCGAGGAGGGATACGGAGAGACAGCTCAAGCATGTAATGGGCTTTAATCCTCCGAGGTTCGATGGGGTTGGAACGCCAGCTGTAACTCCCCCGATTTTTCTGCGATTATTTAATCCACGTTTGTCGTTACGTTGACGCGTTTCCGGCAGGTGCCATTTGTTAGAGCGTAGTATTAGCTCTTTAGGTTCCTTGTGTGGTTGTTGGTAGCCTTTTTGGCAAGATCCCCTAGCAAGTCGGGTCTGTTTTGTTGACCGGTGAGGCCTCTCGGGGGATGCTTGTGTTTTGGCTTCAAGTAGTGATAACCCGAGTTTTGTTTGTCAAAAGTTGATTTCGACTTCGCTGTTGCGTTCGTAGCATGGGTATTTAGCTACGCTGTGAATTTCTTCGAATTCCGAGGATGTTTGGGTTCGAGTCATTTTGTATTTTATTTATAATAATGAGATATTATGTATTCTATATAGGTTCTTTTTTTAGAAGTAGCAGTTATGGTGAAAGGGTGGCTGGCAGCTTTTGGGTTGGCTAGGGAGAGAAAGTATTTGGGATTTAGCCACTGCTTATATATTTATAGCCTCAGGTTTAGAAATTAGGACTGTTCATTGTCTCTTGAGAAACCGTCGCCTGTTCGAGAGGAAGAAAAACCGCCAACCCTGCAACCCTTCAGACGCCGATTCTGGGAGCGTTAGTGGACGGAATTTGATTCCGAAAGCGGATTTGGATTACTCTCGCCTAGACCTTCATTCCTACGGTAAGAAATTCAATTTTCGTGTCGTTTCTAGGGGTCTCGGAATTTTTGGTTTGATCCTTTTCCGCAATTAAAACTTTAGAATCCTGTTTAGGTGCTGTTGCGGCTGAAGCCGAGAGAGAGAGAGAGAGAGGAAGTGTTGTGCAAGATAAATCGCTGGAATTTGAGGCAAGTGGTGCTCCTACCCTTGCCAAGTTTTTCTTCTCCTTTTCATGGTCATATTTGCTGTAATCATTCATGTTTCCCGAGATTGTTATTTTGCTCTGTTTTTCCGTCAAAATCATGTGGATCTTAAACCATAAATGCTCCTTTACGTTTTTTTCGTTTTTCCTCAAGTTCTGAAACTCCAAGTCTTCGGCCGGATTGCTGTAGTCTTGTCTTTTATCAAATTTTTCCCTGTTGATCTCGGATTGGGTAGTATTTATCCTTTCAGCCTTAGAACTAGTACCAGGGGGTTTTTATACTTATATTACGAATAATAGGATCGAATTAAGCTAAGAAGATTGGTCGGAAACGAAGTTGGAGGTACAGGATTGATGTGCACTCAATACAGCCAGTTCGACGAAGATCGTCGATCTGTGTTCGACGAAGATCGTCGAACTGAGATCGACGATGTCTGGTTTCTTGCGATCGAAGAAGATCGTCGACCTGAGTTCGACGAAGATCGTCGAACTGAGATCGACGATCTCTGGTTTCCTGTGATCGACGAAGATCGTCAATCTGAGTTCGGAGATTATCGTCGAGCTGAGCTTGACGATTGGCCTGAGTTCTGGGTCCGACAAGAATCGTCGAACGGAGTTCGACGATTTTCTCGTGGACTGTTCGACAAAAAGGAAAAATCGTCGAACGGAGTTCGACGATTTTCCCGTGGCTTGTGTTCGACAAAAGCAAATCGTCGAACGGAGTTCGATGATTTTCCGTGATCTGCGCTCGACGATTTTCCTGAGAGCTGAGTTCGACGATTTCCTATGGCTGGAGATCGACGATTCCTGTAAGCTGGGATTTATTCCTTTTCAGTTTCTTTTCTTCCCGAGTGATTACCTCCTATAGGGGGGATGTCTTGTCGGCCATTTGTTCTTCCTTTGTTTTGAGGGCTGAATCGTGGGTTATGGCAGGTAGTGGTATTTTGACGCTCTAAAGGAGCGGGATGTTTTGTGTGCGAGCTGTGGCCGCCACTTCTGTAGTCCCAGGTACGGGCTGGGTATTGCTGTGGCCGCCACCTTTTAATCCCAGGTACGGGTTGGGTTTGTGGTGGTTTTGTGCTGACACAGTGAAATTTTATTTTTAGTTGGCACTGTTTTGTTTGGGGGACTATTTTTGGTCACCAACTCAGGTCCATGCTGTTTACTACTGCCATTAACTCACAAATTAGGATTGTTAGGTGTTTTTTTCCTTGTAGAATGCAGCATATTGTGACAAGTTTTCTTGTCTTTTGCCTTGTAGCCTCTGCAGGATTTGGGCAGGGCTCCTTGTTGTTACATGGTACTTGGTGTACTTTTGCTTACTTTGGGCACTATTTGCTTTTACTGTTATATTTACTTACCTTCTTTTGTTCCATTTCGATATAATGCTCTAATTCAGAATCTCTTGTTTTACTTGCTGAGGTATTCGTTTCTTTTCTGAATGCCTCAGGTTCTGATTAGTAGCCGGGTAGGCGGCTAGATTTGCTGTAGTGTTGCTGGTGATCCCTTGAGTTGTAGGAATCTTTTCTCTTGCTCTTGTGAGGTAGTTTTTCTGTTTTCTTATATACGTACATACTTGTCAGTGGGTTCATATCAGTTTGTTAGCGCCCACTGGTAGTTTTACCTTATGATACTGGATATGTTTTCTTAACTGCTACCTTTCTGGAGATAGTCTACTTGCTCTTAGGAAGATTTATGCTAGGTTGCTAGTTACTTTTAAATCTAAAAACAATATTACTATTATATTTCATGACCAGCATGTTTATAAAACTCATACATTACTTTCCAAGCAACGTAAAAAGATCGTTTTCCTACTTATAATATAATATAAATCTAGAGTCTTGCATAGTATAAGTTGACCTCGGGGGTCACTTATGCACTCTCATAGGATGTCAAATATAAATAAAGTATTTTTCCGCCGCGTATAAGTATAGTTTTTAAACCGTGGACTAGATGATCCACCGAGCCGAGGGATACGGCCTCTAAAATATAACTGATTTTCTAATCATTAAACTTATGAATTTTCATAGTCTAGTTAGATGGTGTTTGCCTGATCGTCAACAGTTATCCCCTATTCGACGTGGCATCACGATGCGTGTTTTCTCATACTCTGATACTTCTTAAATTCGGAGAAAATGCGGGTTGTGACAGTTGGTATCAGAGGGAGGTTGCTTGACAATTTGTCGGGCAACCTTTCCTTGTAGGTATTAGATGTTTAGCATCATATCATACACACACCGATATCTCATCAGCACGTCTTGGATGAAGTACGAACACTACACTCATAGCATAACATGAAGTATACGGGGCATATTATGTAGTATTGGATGCATAATATGTGTCTGTATATGGATCCACTATAGGGGCAACATGTGAGGGTTATGTAGTATGGGATGCATAACCTCACCACATGAATGCGACTAGCACGTTTCTTTTTCGTTGCATGAGAATGTTATGTAGTATGAGATGCATAACATTTTCATGCATACGCCACTCATGACATACATTAGGTCCTTTTTAGAATGCATAGCACAATCATGCATAGCATAACATTGCATAAGCACAACGTGACAAGCTAAAGTTTTGCAGGATGACATATGTACACACATGGTTTTAAATCAGAAAAAGAATATAAATTCATGCATTCCCGATCTAGGCATAAGAGTTAGTTGATGGTGGTTAACCATCCTAGGTGAGGCATAACATCACTTTTGTTAAACAAATAATATCCCAGAGCAAGTATAGCAGTTAAAAGTTCATATTTATGTATGTATTGTCTGTACTGGTAGTTTGTTCCAACTGTTGAACTAGGTTTTGACCTCAGTTTTTATGGTTTTAGGATGGAGAGACGCCCTTCGACTAGGTCGACTCCCCTGCTTAAGGGAGAGTACTCAGGAGCGCAGAGTGATGTGGTGATCGAGAGCCTGCGGAGCAACGATTCCTTAACCAGGCAGATGGTAGAGATGCAGGCCCGGATCCATTCTCTGGTGGCAGTGGTGGCAGGACAGACTCAGGGTGTGCAAGCCCCTGCAGGGGGGTCAGCTGCTCCTCCCCCTCCTGCTCCCCTGAGACCTCCAGTGGTGGTGCCAGAAGAGATGGCCTTTATCTCACATTTTCAGAGGCTTAGCCCTCCTACATATGATGGGAAGGCAGATTTCATGGTCATAGATGATTGGCTGATCTTCATGGAGGAAATGTTCTCATACTACGGTATTGCAGCTGATTAGAGAGTGATGATAGCCGCCTATCAGCTAAAGGGTTTGGCTAAGAGCTGGTGGCTTAGGGAAAAGGAGAGCTTGGTGGCTGGTTGCTCTTGGGGATTGTTCAAGGAGATGCTATTGAGGAAGTTCTTGCCTTCGGTCGAGCGTGACCGACTAATGAACGACTTCCTTCACCTAAAGCAGAGGCAACTCACAGTCAGTGAGTACGAGATAGAGTTCAGTAAGTTGAGCCGGTTTGCCCCTAGCTTGGTGAGTGTTGAAGCAGATTGAGTCAAGCGGTTCCTTGGTGGCTTGAGGAGCGAGGTTCAGCAGTTAGCCAGTACTTATGGATCAGAGACTTATGCATGGGTAGTGGAGGCTGCTCTGAAAGTGGAGGCAATTGAGACCGCAAAGAATAGAGTCCAACAAATAAGGAAGGACAAGAGGAAGTCTGCTGAAGAGAAGAACCCCCAGGTACTCGATGCTGCTTCGGGAAAGAAGAGCAAGGTAGTGTGTAGCTTCTGTGGTCGGTCAGGCCACCCTGTTGAGAGGTGTTTCAAGAAGGCGGGAGCTCAGAAGAAGGAGCAAGTTCATGCTATTCAAGGTGCTTCTAGGAAGGATGTTTCCTGTTCTGTTTGCAAGGGACCCGGGCATGATGCTGCCCAGTGCTGGTCCAAGGATAAAGCCTGCTATCAGTGTGGACAAAAGGGCCATATCAAGACAAGGTGTCCTCAGGTCTAGCCTATTCTTCAGGCAGTTCCACTTCAGGCTTTACCTACGCCTCAGCGTGTGGACAAGGGCAAAGGAAAGCTAAACGCGATCTCTTCGAGGAGGCTCAAACTTCAACTCAGGTCATCTCAGGTTAGTCGTTTTCCTAGCCTGAAAGTTTTATTTTCTGGAATGGTTATAGTTTTGTTTTGGTAGTTCCTTAGTTGCTTATATATACTCCTATAGGGAAATTTAAGGTGAAGAACTGCTGGGCGCGTGTTCTGTTCGACTCCGGCGCTACCCACTCGTTTGTGGCTAGAGGTTTTGTAGAGCGATATCGTTTGATTCTAGATCAAGTTTGTGATACCTTCCGCGTCAAGTTCCCTTCTAGTGAATCTGTGTTGTCAGATTTGGGCATTCTGGATTGCCATGTTTTGTTGGGGGACTTTCTTGCAAAGGCAGACTTGAAGATGATTGATCTAGAGGACTTCGATGTTATTCTGGGCATGGACTGGTTGTCTAAGTATGATGCGGTTATTCAGTGCAAAGGGAAGCGCTTGGACTTCATCAAGGACAACGGTCAGCCTGGAAGTGTGTATGATGATCCGTGCCAGGATTCTCCTATCATTTCTGCGGTATGTGCTCAGAAGCTATTTCATTCTGATTGTTTTGCTTGTTTAGTCTCGGTGGTTGGGACTGCTGTCAGTGTACCGCGCTTGGAGGAGATTCCTGTTGTACGTGGTTTCTCTGATGTTTTTCCTGATGACCTTCCTAGTCTTCCCCCTGAGCGGGATGTTGAGTTTGTGATTGATTTGGAACTGGGTACGCGTCCTTTTGCTAAGGCGTCGTATCGGATGGCCCCTCGCGAGTTGGAGGAGTTGCGAGTCCAGTTGGATGAGTTGTTGGCAAAAGGTTTTATCAGGCTGAGTTCGTCGCCTTGCGGTGCTCCTGTTCTATTTGTGAAGAAGAAGGATGGGTAGATGAGGCTGTGCATCGATTATAGGAGCTGAACAAAGTCACCATTAAGAACAGGTACCCTCCGTCGAGGATCGATGACTTATTTGATCAGTTGCGTGGTAGCACGGTGTTCTCTAAGATCGATATTCGTTCTTGCTATCATCAGCTCAGGATCCGTGAGGCAAATATTCCACAGACTGCGTTTAGATCAAGACATGGACACTTCAAGTTTCTAGTGATGTCATTTGGTTTGAACAACGCACCATCAGCTTTCATGGATATGATGAACCGGGTGTTCAAGGATTTTCTGGACAAGTTCGTTGTGGTATTCATCGATGATGTATTGATCTACTCTCGCAGTGCTGAGGAGCATGAGCAGCATCTGCGCTTGGTTCTATCGGAGTCGAGGAACCACAAGTTATTCGCCAAGCTGAGCAAGTGTGAATTTTGGTTGCCTCAGGTCTCGTTTCTGGGCCACGTGGTGAATAACGATGGGATCTCGGTCGACCCAGAAAAGATTGCAGCAGTGATGGATTGGAGAAGGTCGGGCACACCCAAGGAGATTAGATGCTTCCTAGGGTTGGCCGGCTACTACAGGAGGTTTGTGGAGGGTTTCTCTACCCTGGTGGCACCTTTGACCAGGTTTACTCGGAAGAACACGACCTTCATTTGGAGCGAGAAATGCGAGGAGGCCTTTCTGGAGCTAAAGAGGAGGTTGTGCACTGCTCCTGTTTCGACATTTCCTACGGAGGGCATGGACTATGATGTGTATGTGGATGCCTCGCATGTTGGGCTCAGAGGTGTGTTGATGCAAGAAGGGAAGGTGATTGCGTATGGGTCGAGGCAACTAAAGACTCATGAGAGAAATTACCCTACGCATGACCTTGAGTTTGCAGTGGTGATTTATGCGCTAAAGCTGTGGATACATCTACTTTATGGTGCTCAGTGCAAGATCTTCACAGATCATAAAAGTCTAAAGTACGTGTTCATGCAGAAGGAGTTGAATCTGCGCCAACGGCGGTGGCTAGAGTATGTGGCCGAATATGATGTGGAGATACAATATCATCCGGGCAAGGCCAATGTGGTGGCCGATGCCCTGAGCCGAAAGACGTGGAAGATCTTTAATCTCACCGCCGATCGTTTAGTGGAAGAGTTCCTCCTGATGGATATCTCAGTGGGACGCTGTGACATGCAGAGCAGTTTGGCAGTGGCAGAACCGTCTTGGATTGCACTTACCAGGTTGCACCAGAAGGATGATCCGGATCTTCTGCACTTATACCTCAGGACTGAGAGAGGGGAGTTGCCGGATTTTTCTATCGATGATGCGGGTACTTTGAAGTACCATGGCAGGTTTTGCATCCCCGCTATTGGAGACATCAGGGGTATGATTTGCAGAGAGGCACATGGATCCAGTGTTGCCTACCATCCAGGATCTACAAAGATGTATCATGAATTGAAGCAGATTGCCTGGTGGTATGGGATGAAGGGTGATATAGCCCGATTTGTTGCTGAGTGCCACACTTGCAAGCGTATGAAGGCCGATCATGAAAGGCCGGGTGGCAAGTTGACTCCGCTGGAGATACCTACTTGGAAGTGGGAAAGTATTTCTATGGACTCCATTACGGGCTTACAGAGATCTCCAAGGGGATTTGATTCTGTTTTGGTTATAGTGGACAGACTGACGAAGTGTGCTCACTTTGTGCCGTATAAGATTGATTATCCAATGAAAAAGATAGCAGAGCTGTATCTAAATGAAGTCATCCATTTACACGGTGTGTTAGTTAGCATCATTTCCGATCGAGACTCCCGTTTTACATCTCGCTTCTGGAGGAGTCTGCAGGAGGGTTTGTGTTCAGATTTGAGGTATTCTACAGCTTACCACCCGCAGACCAATGGTCAGACTGAACGAGTGAACCAGATAATTAAGGATATGATCAGGTGCTACATCTTGGACCATGATGGAGCATGGGATGAGCGTTTGCGGCTTATGGAATTTGCATACAATAATAGTTACCACGAGAGCTTGCAAATGACTCCATTTGAAGCTTTGTATGGGAGGCGCTGCAGAACTCCCTTGTTTTGGACCAAGGTAGGTGAGAGGCCTGTGCAGGGTCCGGATGCGCTCGAGGAAATGAAGGTCGCAGTGAAGCTTATTAGAGAAAAGCTTCGTATAGCTCAGGAGAGATATGAGAAGAACGCCAACCGGCGTAGGTCTGACTAGGAATTTTCTATAGGGGACCTTGTGTTTCTTAAGGTTTCCCCGATGGTTGGTGTTAAGAGGTTCGGTAAGAACCGGAAATTGGATCCTAGGTATGTGGGCCCGTTTAAGATTGTTGAGCGGATTGGCGTGTCAGCATATAGATTGGATTTGCCAGCAAATTTCTCAGATGTTCATAATGTATTTCATGTAAGCCGATTAAGGAAGTGTGTGGAAAGAAGTGGGCAAGTCTTGGATGTTGTGCCCCAGTTGGAGCCTAATCTTCATATGTTGAGGTGCCGGTCCGCATCTTGGATACTCAAGATCGGGTGCTGCGGACGAAGTCTATCCCGATGGTGAACGTTCTATGGAAGAATCAAGATTTGGAAAGCACGACTTGGGAGCTAGAGTCGGCTATGAGGGAGGCTCACCCTCAGCTGTTCCCTTGATTTGATTGGTACGTTTTCTTTCTAGTAGCTCTTGTTTTGTTACTTTCCTTCTATAGTAGAAGTAGCGTATATAAAGTTTCGGGACGAAACTTTCTTTTAGGGGGAGTGACTGTAACGCCCCCGATTTTTCTGCGATTATTTTATCCTCGTTTGGCGTTACGCCGACGCGTTTCCTGCAGGTGCCATTTGTTAGAGCGTGGTCTTAGCTCTTTAGGTTCCTTGTGTGGTTGTTGGTAGCCTTTTTGGCAAGATCCCCTAGCAAGCCGGGTCTGTTTTGGTGACCGGTGAGGCCTCTCGGGGGATGCTTGTGTTTTGGCTTCGGGTAGTGATAACCCGAGTTTTGTTCGTCGAAAGTTAATTTCGACTTCGTCGTTGCGTTCGTAGCATGGGTATTTAGCGACGGTGTGAATTTCGTCGAATTCTGAGGATGTTCTGGTTCGCGTCGTTTTGTATTTTATTTATAATAATGAGATATTATGTATTCTATATAGGTTCTTTTTTTTAGAAGTAGCAGTTATGGTGAAAGGGTGGCTGGCAGCTTTTGGTTTGGCTAGGGAGAGAAAGTATTTGGGATTTAGCCGCTGCTTATATATTTATAGCCTCAGGTTTAGAAATTAGAACTGTTCATTGTCTCTTGAGAAACCGTCGCCTGTTCGAGAGGAAGAAAAACCGCCAACCCTGCTACCCTTCAGACGCCGATTCTGGGAGAGTTAGTGGACGGAATTCGATTCCGAAAGCGGATTTGGATTACTCTCGCCTAGACCTTCATTCCTACAGTAAGAGATTCAATTTTCGTGGTGTTTCTAGGGGTCTCGGAATTTTTGGTTTGATCCTTTTCCGCCATTAAATCTTTAGAATCCTGTTTAGGTGCTGTTGCGGCTGGAGCCGAGAGAGAGAGAGAGAGGAAGGTATGTGCAAGATAAATCGCTGGAATTTGAGGCAAGTGGTGCTCCTACCCTTGCCAAGTTTTTCTTCTCCTTTTCATGGTCATATTTACTGTAATCATTCATGTTTCCCGAGATTGTTATTTTGCTCTGTTTTTCCGTCAAAATCATGTGGATCTTAAACCATAAATGCTCCTTTATATTTTTTTCATTTTTCCTCAAGTTCTGAAACTCGAAGTCTTCAGCCGGATTGCTGTAGTCTTGTCTTTTATCAAATTGTTCCCTGTTGATCTCGGATTGGGTAGTATTTATCCTTTCAGCCTTAGAACTAGTAGCAGTGGGTTTTCATACTTATATTACGAGTAATAAGATCGAATTAGGCTAAGAAGATTGGTCGGAAATGAAGTTGGAGGTACAGGATTGCTCTGCACTCAATGCAGCCAGTTCGACGAAGATCGTCGATCTGGGTTCGACGAAGATCGTCGAACGGAGATCGACAATCTCTGGTTGCTTGAGATCGACGAAGACCATCGACCTGAGTTCGACGAAGATCGTCAAACTGAGATCGACGATCTCCGGTTGCCCGTGATCGATGAAGATCATCGATCTGAGTTCGACGATTATCGTCGAGCTGAGCTCGACGATTGGCCTAAGTTCTGGGTCCGACGAAAATCGTCGAACGGAGTTCGACGATTTTCCCGTGGACTGTTCGACAAAAATGAAAAATCATCGAACAGAGTTCGACGATTTTCCCGTGGCTTGTGTTCGACAAAAGCAAATCGTCGAACGGAGTTCGACGATTTTCCGTGATCTGCATTCGACGATTTTCCTGAGAGCTGAGTTCGACGATTTCCTGTGGCTGGAGATCGACGATTCCTGTAAGCTGGGATTTATTCCTTTTCAGTTTCTTTTCTTCACGAGTGATTACCTCCTAGGGGGGATGTCTTGTCGGCCTTTCGTTCTTTCTTTGTTTAGAGGGCCGAATCGTGGGTTATGGTAGGTAGTGGTATTTTGGCGCTCTAAAGGAGCGGGATGTTTTGTGTGCGAGTCTTGGCTGCCACTTTTTTAGTCCGAGGTACGGGCTAGGTATTGCTGTGGCTGCCACCATTTAATCCCAGGTACGGGCTGGGTTTGTGGTGGTTTTGTGCTGACACAGTGAAATTTTATTTTTAGTTGGAACTGTTTTGTTTGGGGGACTATTTTTGGTCACCAACTCAGGTCCATGTTGTTTACTACTGCCATTAACTCACAAATTAGGATTGTTAGGTGTTTCTTCCTTGTAGATTGCAACATATTGTGGCAAGTTTTCTTGTCTTTTGCCTTGTAGCCTCTGCAGGATTTGGGCAGGGCTCGTTGTTGTTACCTGATACTTGGTGTACTTTTGCTTACTTTGGGCAGTGTTTGCTTTTACTGTTATATTTACTTACCCTCTTTTGTTCTATTTTGATATAATGCTCTAATTCAGAATCTCTTGTTTTACTTGCTGAGGTATTCTTTTCTTTTCTGAATGCCTCAGGTTCTGATTAGTAGCCGGGTAGGCGGCTAGATTTTCTATGGTGTTGCTGGTGATCTCTTGAGTTGTAGGGATCTTTTCTCTTGCTCTTGTGAGATAGTTTTTCTGTTTTCTTATAGACATACATACTTGCCAGTGGGTTCGTGTCAGTTTGTTGGCACCCACTGGTAGTTTTACCTTATGATACTGGATATGTTTTCTTAACTGCTACCTTTCTGGAGATAGTCTACTTACTCTTGGGAAGATTTATGCTAGATTGCTAGTTACTTTTAAACCTAAAAACACTATTACTATTATATTTCATGACCAACATGTTTATGAAACTCATACATTACTTTCCAAGCAACGTAAAAAGATCGTTTTCCTACTTATAATATAATATAAATCTAGAGTCTTGCATAGTATCAGTTGACCTCGGGGGTCACTTATGGACTTTCATAGGATGTCAAATATAAATAAAGTATTTTTCCGCCGCGTATAACTATAGTTTTTAAACCGTGGACTAGATGATCCACCGAGCCGAGGGATATGGCCTCTAAAATATAACTGATTTTCTAATCATTAAACTTATGAATTTTCATTATCTAGTTAGATAGTGTTCGCCTGAGCGTCAACAGTTATCCCCTGTTCGACGTGGCATCACGATGCGTGTTTCTCATACTCTGATACTTCTTAAATGCAGAGAAAATGTGGGTTGTGACACTAGCTCAAGCTGAGGATTGGCTCTCTACGATAAAGAGGGACTTGACGGCCACATTAACTGAAGAGTTGCAGAAGACCACCATAGCGACCTTCCTTTTGGCTGGTGAGGCGAGGCTGTGGTGGGATGAGTTGGAGTTTCATCTCTTAATGGGAAGGCCGCTTGCTGATGTGCCTATGGAGGAATTCTCAAGATTGTTCTTGGCCAGATATCTACCCTCTGCTCAGAAGCTTGAGATGGAAAATCAGTATCTTGGGTTGACTCAGGGAGCCAAAAGTGTGGATGAGTATCTCCACGAGTTTACACGGTTGGATCGGTATGCTGGTGCTATGTTTACTAAAGAAGAGAGGAAGACCAACCTATTTTATGAGGGTCTACGCGGTGACCTACAGTTACTCCTTGCTGGGCCTAAGGCGCAGGGCTTCCTAGCCTGGGTCAATTCGACCCGGTCATTGGAAAAGGTTGTGAAGAAAGTCCAAGAGAAGAAGGACCTAGGAGAAAAGAAGGCAGAGTTCAAAGTGCCAAATGCAAAGTCAGGATTCCGCAGATGGAACAAGAAGCAGAAGACTTCGAACTCAGCCCCTTCGTCTGGTGCGTCGGGGGAAACCATAATTCAAGTTCCAGGAGCTTGCTACAACTGTGGGAAGACGTGGCACTTTGCTCGTGAATGTTGGAGCGAACGTGCAAAGTCCGAGAGGAAGCCTGGAGTGACCTATGAAGAGAAAGGGAAGGCAGTGGAGTCAACCGTGTCCCATCATGCTCCAGCCCAGGCTAGAGTTTATAATCTTGGTCTGCAAGAGGCCATGAAACACGCTGTCGTGTTGACAGGTGTGAGTTAAATTATAACAGTTTAACTTTATGTAGTTGTTACCTTTTTATATGTTAGCTTGAATTTGTTGGTGCTAGGCTTCGTGTTGATTTTCGATCGTCCGGTAAGAGCCCTGTTTGATACGGGAGCATCGCATTCCTTCTTATCCAAAAGGTTCATATCGCACATTTGGGTCCCTTCCTCGATGGCAAAAGACAGGTTGGATGTGTTGTTGCCCAATGGGTGCTCAATGCGAGCGGATAAGTTCTGTGTGGTAAATATTCGGATTGGGGACCAGGAGTTTGATTTGCGAGCGTTGGTTCTACCGTTAGTGGAGTTCGACGTAATGTTTGATATAGACTGTCTCTCAGAGCAGCGAGCTTACATTGATTGTAACCAAAAGGAGGTTAAGTTGGGACTGCGTACTGAACGGGAGACTATGTTTGCGGGCATGAAGGGTTCGGGTAAAGTTTTGATGTCGGCCCTTCAAGTGATTAATGCAGTTCGGTCTGGTGCAAAGTTGTTTGTCATCTTAGTGCAGGCTTCAACTCCTAGGCCAAGTCTGGACAGTATCCCAGTTGTGTCCGAGTATCCTGATATGTTCCTAGATGATCTCCCAGGAGCCCCTCCTCAGCGGGAATTGATTTTACCATTGAGTTGGTACCGCGCACCAAACCGGTGTCACGTTCTCCGTATCGGATAACGCTACGAGAGATGACAGAGTTGAAGGTGCAACTGCAGGAGTTGTTGGAGCAAGGGTATGTGCGTCCAAGATCGTCGCCTTGGAGCGCACCAGTTCTTTTCGTTAAGAAGAAGGATGGGAGCTTGCGACTCTGTATTGACTATCGAGAGTTGAACAAGCTTACAAAGAAGAACAAATATCCGATTCCCAGGATTGATGATCTATTTGATCCATTGGTTGGGTCAACAGTATATTCGAAGTTAGATCTGAAGTCCGGTTACTACCAATTGAGGATAAGGGAAAGCGACATCCCAAAGACAGCATTTAGCACGCGGTTTGGGCATTACGAGTTCACGGTCATGCCGTTTGGGTTGACCAATGCGCCATCCGTGTTTATGGATTTGATGAACAGGACGTTCAGAGAATACCTCGATCATTTCGTGATAGTATTTATCGATGATATGTTGGTATACTCGCAGTGTGAGGAGGACCATTACAAGCATCTACACATGGTGTTGGAGACCTTGAGGAGGAATCAGTTGTATGATAAGTTCTCCTAGTGTGAGTTCTGGTTATCCTCAGTAGCATTCCTTGGTCATGTTGTTAGTGGAGAAGGGATAGCGGTGGATCTGGCGAAGATAGCAGCAATACATGAGTGGCCTGTATTGTCTTCAGTGGCGGAAGTTTGTAGCTTTTTGGGGCTTGCCGGCTACTACAAGCGCTTCGTAGAGAACTTCTCGCGATAGCGTTATGACTCACGACGTTGACAAGGAAATATCAAAAATTTGTGTGGTCGCTGGAGTATGAGCAGGCTTTTGAGGAATTGAAGAGGCGGTTGGCCACGATGCCTAATTTATGTTCGCCGAGTGGAACCAAAGGGTTTGAGATTTATAGTGATGCTTCGGGAGGTGGTTTAGGCTGTGTTCTGCTACAGCATGGGAGCGTGATAGCCTATGGTTCACGACAGTTGAAGGTCCACAAGTGGAATTATCTTGTCCATGAATTAGAGTTAGTGGCTGTGATATTTGCTTTAAAGCTGTGGAGGCACTATCTGTACGGGGTAAAGGTCGATATATACACCGACCATAAGAGCCTGAAGTACCTACTAGATCAGAAGGATCTGAACATGAGACAATGGAGGTGGATGGAGTTCTTAGGGGACTATACCTTCAAGATACATTATGTACCTGGGAAAGGAAACGCGGTGGCGGATGCGTTGAGCTGCAGGGCTCCTGCGCAGGCCAGTTGGTTATCGGTACATGGTGAGAGATTGGTCCATGATTTGGAGGCATTAGAGATTTCCTGCGTCGATAAGCAGTCTAGTGCCGGAGCGATATTGTGTTGGACAGAGGTGCAGTATGACCTGGCTGATAGAGTCCGACGGGCTTTGATTCAGGATAGCAACATGAAGTAAATCTTGGATGAATATTTAGATGGGTCAAATTCCCAGTTTGTGGTTGAGGATGGACTGCTAAGGAAGGACGGTCGTCTATGCGTCCCTAGTGCGGATAATCTTCGGGAGGAGTTGATGTACGAGGCTCATCATACAAAGTACTCAATCCACCCGGATAGCATGAAAATGTCTAGAGACATGAAAAAGTTATTCTGGTGGCCAGAATTAAAGATGGATGTAGCACTTTATTTGGCCAAGTGAGAAACTTGTGCCTTGGTGAAAGCGGAGTTCTAGAAGCCCGAAGGCTTCTTAAAGTCCTTGACTATCCCGGAATGGAAATTCGATGACATTTCTATGGATTTTGTGCATGGTTTGCCAAAGTCGTAGAGGGGAAACGACGCCATCTGGGTGGTCATAGATAGGTTGACAAAAGTGTCGCATTTCATCCGGAATAGGAAGGAAGATCCAGTGGAAAAGTTAGTCAAACTCTATGTGGATAATATCGTACGGTTGTATGGTGTGTCGTGCAGTATTGTTAGTGACCGAGATGGATGCTTCACGTAGAAGGACTGGAGGCTGGTGCATTATTTGTTGGGAACTAAGCTGAATTTCAGCACAACCTTACACCCACAGACGGATGGTCAGATCGAGAGGGTCAACAGGACGATGGAGGACCTGCTTCGCATGTGCATCCTAGATTTCGGAAAGCATTGGGAGCATCACTTGTACATGGTGGAGTTTGCGTATAACGACAGCTTTCAAACGATTATTGGAATGACACCTTTCGAGGACTTGTATGGGAGGAAGTGTCGTATGCTGTTATCTTGGTTGGAGACAGGCGAGTCGAAGTTGTATAAACGTCAAGCGGTGGAAGACGCCCCTTCAATGGTACGTACAATTCAGGAAAGGTTGAAGATCACTCAGGACAGGCAAGCAAAGTACTATAACGCCAAATATAGGAACGTGGAGTTCAGTGTTGGCGACTGGGTGTATTTAAAAATCAAGCCATTCAAGGTTGTTTTGCGGGTTCGACGCTTGAAGAAGCTGAGTCCGAGATACCTTGGACCATTTGAAATCCTGGAGCGTGTTGGCGAAGCAACGTAAAGATTGAAGATGTCGGTGGAGTTGAGTGGGCTACACGATGTGTTCCACGTATCGGTGTTTCGGAAGGCGGTGCAAGAGCCTTCACATATAGTCGCGGTTGATCAAGTGCCAGTGGATTACGAGTTGACGACAAAGGTTAAGCCTATACGTATAGAAGACGTTGAGGTCAAATGACTCCACAACAAGGAATTCTGAATGGTTAAGGTTCGTTGGGATAACTACGGACGTGAGGAGCTTTCTTGGGAGCGAGAGAAGACTATGTTGGAGGAATACCCCGAGTTATTCCACTCAGGTAATATTTAATTTTTGTATACCTTTACTTAATTTTGGAATGAAATTCCTTAAGGGGGGGGGGGAGATTTGTAACGCCCCAAAAATCGTTATCGAGCTGGTCGCGTCCAAAAGTAATTTTGGTGCATGTATAGGGGGTACACGACCTATGACACGGGCGTATCCAAGGCCGTGTCTTGCTTGGTGTTTTGGCCGGCTGTATCCAGATAATGATACGGCAGGAAACACGGCAGACTGACATGGGCATGTCATCTGACACGGGTGTGTACCTACCCGTGTCAGTACCCGTGTTCCCGAGAGACGTGACGGTTGGTGTGACGGTTATACGTGACACGACTCTGGTCACGGGCATGTCGAGGACCCGACACGGGCGTGTCAGGTTAAGACACGGGCGTGTCTTTGCCCGTGTAGTTTTTTTGCGTTCGATGATCGTGCCTGGATTGAGGCACACGGCCTGGGACACGGCCATGTGCGAGGCTGTGTTCGGCCCAGTTTTGGGGATTTCTATACAGATCGGAGCCGTTCATTTTCTTTAATTAAGATCCAACGGCCCAGATGAGTTCCTGCTCTGTTAAGGTCGGAAATAGAGGATAAATTCCTCATTTCTCTCTTAAGCACTCTCTTTCAAGGAGTTAGAGAGAGGACGAAGAAGGAGGAGGATTCTGGCCACCGCCGGAGCATCGGAGCACCGTTTATTGAACCGAGAGCGGATCCGTGGAGGAATTCCCGTTGCGAAGACTTCTATAAGTATAATTTTCCATGGCCCAAAAGCGTACTATACGGGTAACGATTCTCTACTTGAGCATGTGAAGCTCTCTTCCTTTTTGCATTGGAAAAACCGCTCCCGCGAGTGTGCGGCGAGTGTGCGGTGTTCCTTGGGGTTGATGGGAATAGTCCCCCTTGTGTTCCATATAGAGTCCGGAATCGAAGTATGGACATAGGCATTGTGTGTGAAGCCTACCCGGACATGTTGGTCTGGATCAGTGATGTTGCATTTGTTATGGTTTGTCGGAGAAGACTCCGTTCTTTGGGTTTTCAGGTTCTACGTGGTAGATTGCAGCAGGGATCCTTGGGGATTAACTCTAAGGCACACTCGGAACACTGTGTGGAATCGTTGTTCTGCTAACTGCTCGGTCTGGGTACCGGCCTTGAATATAACTGGGTTATGTGATTGTTTCGAAATGTCAGGATCTGAGAGAAGCTTGGCTCATGCGTACGTCTTAAGGTGTACTACGCGTTGTGAGCAACGGGCAAGTGGAATCAGAACTGGGCTATGTGGTTTGGTGCGAGAGACCCGAAAAGGGGACTGGTCGTTGGCATAGTCGGGAGCCTTAGACAGTGGTCAGTGTAAGACCCCCCCCCTTTTTTTTTCTTTTTCAACACCGTGGTCTTAGGCCCAGAACTGCCGTTTTGCGGTGACTCCTGCACGCCCTGAAGGGTTATCACCACAAAGCGTCGATTCTGCCAGCCAATTCGATCACAGAAAAGTAGCACAATAAAGTAAATGCAAACTAGTAGTCCACATAAAATCACATATCATAGTAAATAAACCTCCACGAAGGGAGTGTCCACAAAATAATATATCAGAGTACTAAAATACGGGCTTATGCTCGGTACGTCATGTCCTCACTACAAATCACTCATGCGGAAGCAAATGCTGAAAATCTACTCAAGGTCGAGACTCACGGTCCCAGCTGTATGAACTCCGGAGCTAGACTGCCCCATCTCCATGCGCACCGGTCTCTGGGGCTGCTCCTCCATGCTGGGCTCCACGATTCCCTAAAATGATGCGGTTCGAAAATCGTTAGTCTAAAAGACTAAGTCCTATCATCCTCCACCCATTCCCCCATGGATCCTAGGCACCGAGCGGAGAGGAAGAAAGGGGAGGACTTGAAGGTGGAGAATAATCAAAACAGATGGCATCGGACCTATACTAGCAATTCTATAATAGATATTGACAATAAGATGAAATATGAAAAGTAACCTTCACTTATGTGAGAACACATAAGCCAAGGGTCTTCTGCAAGGCTCCCATCGTATAAAGAGTCCCATACCAATTTATACGTTGGGGTGTCGGTTATCAAACAACAATATATATACCAAAATTGACCTTAATTTATAAACTTGCCCAGACAAGCTTATAGACCAAGGGGTCGTTTTGAAGGTCCTAATGTATAAGCGTCTCATTCCACTTATACATTAGGTGTCAGGGGTTAAATGAATCGATTATCCTATGACATGCAAGTGGGTATGATGGAACATGTAAGTGCAACACACACACCCGACTCTGTGCACACAGACCGTTAGTTCCCCCTTTCTGGAGCCGTAACCTCCCAGGATACCTCCGTAGTGGCAGACAGAAGCGGTGGGTTAGGCCTCGCCCACCTCTAAACCAGTAAAGCACTACCGGTCAGACCTATCGTACGCCTCAACGCTTGGTGCACGAAGCGGACTCCTGCGTACTCTTGTCGGCTGGCGCACCGGACTTCGGTTGGCGAAGTGCTAGCCACACTTGCCGAGTCAGCGTATTGGCGTCGGTGCATCGACCCTCCAATACTGAAGACCCACCACCTTAATTTTCTTTCCTTTTATGCACATGCAAATTTAACGTATCCAAAACCAAGCCGAAGCTCCCCAGACTAAAAATGTCTGTCTCAAACAATCGAGCCGAAGCTCCCCGGACCCAAACGTCCGTCTCTTAACCATCCAAGCCGATGCTTCCAACTATCTTCCAGTGCTATCAGTGTTCGTGAAATGTGCAACCCTAATTACTAAGTTACTCTTTTCAACTTGTTAATACAGTTTACGTTAACCCAGGACAGCCCCCGGTATTCCCTGTGAAGGGCTCTCAAGGGGTACTAGGAACTATGTTGGAATTATGCCCAGCGTTCCCTTTCACAAGGTACTTATTATTATTATTGGTTGATTCCCTTACCCTTTACTTTCTCATGTTATGATAGGTTAATCCTAGGGTGATTTGACACTACCTCACCTCGGGGAGGACGATCTTTCGTCGCACCCGAGTGCCTCTAAACCCTAGCCAAAACAACACCTCACCAATCTTCCTATCCTTCTATGGTGAACTCATCCACCTTTATCCAAAATGACTAACTCCTACGCCATGTCCCATCGTATCTTATTGTAACTTACCCATCTTGCCAAATCCAGACCATCCTAGGCTATTTGTCGGTCCGGACAGGAGATAATCCAAATACTCATCCAAATGGCCTACCTTATTTACTGGAGACTTATCATGACGCAAATAGACTAAATCCAGGAAATTATAATTTTCCTAACTTATCTGGTATTTAATTATTTTCCTTAAAGCTTCCAAAGGGTACCAGTTTGTACATGAACTACCCTAAGTACACATGCAAGATGCCTAACAAAATTATGGTAAATATTAGGTTACCTCAATATGGTAAATCCATAGTATCACAATTTTTCCATCATCAAAAGGGCACTAAAATTATTTTTGCAATATTTACTATCTTCCGTTGTTTATGAACCAAGTATAGGAAATATCCATCCAAAAATTATAAAATAATTATACTAGGCAGCTAAAACCTTAAAAGTAGCATTGAGCAAGTTTCATAATTTTTCAGCAAGAATTATTCTCTGAATAAATTAATTATCAAAATCTCAATATTATGGACTTGTAAAGGAAGTACTGTAAACAGCCCTCTAAAAATTATGAATAACAGTACCTAGGTCTCATGATTTTTTAACAGTATTATCACCTATAAATAATTTTATACCACCAAATCCCCTTTTTGAAATTAGTGAAAGTACCAAATATTCAATTAAAAATTGTAATAAAATTCAGGGATATTCACTTAGACATAAAATATCTTCTGACCAAGTTTTATTATATTCAAATGAACATAATAATCAAATTAATTAAAGCACGATTTTGGCCCTTTTGGTAATTAACAAATAAAGTGCCAGAAATATAGTCCATAAAATTCTAATAAAATTACCAGGGGTTCTAGATGGTCTAAAACTTACTCTACCCAAATTTCATAACCTTTAGATAAGGTTTAGTTACTGAATTTACAAAATTGTGCTTCTACCCTAAAAATAGGGTTAGGATTTTAAGGTGCCTACCTTCCTCCAAATCTTCTAAGATTCCTTCCACAGAACTTAGGTTACAATACCTTCAATTCTACTGAGTTTTCAAGGTCATACAACGGCATTAGCCCCCATGTGCTTCACAACCCCCAAAAGTCCGTCCTTAGGGTTTGAGGTTGAACCCTAGGGTAAATCAAACCTAAATTACCCCATTTTCCTTAAGCGGGTGTCATTGGCCATACTAAGTAAGTATCCAAGACCTCAGCCTCCGTTGAGGGGAGGTGGCCACCCTAAGCCCTGGTGTACTTTTAGTCAAAAATACCTCCTTAAGGCCAAACTAGGGTTTGGTGATTCCCTAACCAAAACCTATCCAAATGGCTTGAAATTTTGTACAGAGCTAGGTATTGATTCCAGGGACCACTAACCAGACTTTGGGAGGATTTGTAAGTATTTAGACCACCTAATTAAAATACACTAGCATTATTAAATAAAAGTAAAAACTTTAGGAAAGTTTCTCCAACAAAATCCCAATTTTGGACACACCCTAGGTATAGTTAATACTGATCTCCTATCAAAATTGCAGCCCATTTGGAGACGGGATGAACGGTGGGCATCCATTTGAATCTCAAGACAGCTCTAGGTACAGGTCCCACCAAAATGGGTGCCCTGGTCCAACCAGAGGGCCAAATTGGTACAAATCAATTTTGAATTAAATTAGACCCATAGGGATACAACTTTCATATTGAACATTTTCCCACCAACTGGACCTAAGTATTTTTAAAAATTAATTCAAAACAGCCTAGTAAACAGGACAGAAAATTCAGAAATCAAAACTAAATAAAAGAAATGATGCAGCACGAATCTTAAAGCAAATCCGACGCATCCTGGTCATCTTCCTCCTCCAGCCAAGGGCTGTGATCAGACCGACCTGGAGCTTCTTCCAAGACATTTTCCCGGCCACCCGGCCACCTCCCTGGCCGGCCACCACCACCACCACCACCTTCATTGAGGTGGGGGCTATCGTCCGGCGGTGGTTTGACCGTCGGAGGTGGTGGTTTCCGGCGAACCTGACCACCATTTTTTTTGGAAAAACCATGGAAATGAAAAACTTGGATCGACTCAATTGAGTCCGACTCTTGTCCTAAACGATTCCTAAGATCTACCCACAAAAGAAGGAGTAGATGAGGACCTTCAACCGTGCTTGCCGATGTGTTTGGTGGTGGTGCGCCATGGCCGGTGGTGGAGCTTTTCGATGCTCTGCAACTACACAACCAACTTGCTCGGTTTCTTTAGGTGAAGGGTGGAAACGGTTTCTCTTGGCCCAGGGAAGCTTTAAAAAGCATCAATGGGGGGAGAGGGAGGGTCATGGCTTCAAAGCCATTAATGGCCATGAAAGGGAATTTCGGCCATGGAGAAAATCCCTTGAAATTCACCTCCCCTTGGTCCCAATTTGTTTGGAAACTCCTCAAAACTGATAGGGGAGATGAATACTAATTAATTGGTGAAAATGTTGGGGTGATTCACCTTCCCCACCATGAATGACCTTCTCTTTCTCACTTTCTCTCTCCTCCATATTGAAGAAATTGATTTCAGCCACCTTGAGTGGCTGGCCATGGCTATTCAACTACTCAAAACTGATGAGGGGGAATGCATTTAGCCTTTGGAATCAATTGGAGACGCCCTTGGTCTCCCTTGGCCATGAATGGCCTCATTTTCTCACTTTCTCTCTCCTCCATTAAAGGAAAAAAATGGAGCTTTCTCTCTCCTACTAACCATGGCCGAATTTTCTCATCTACCTAGCCTACTGGCAGCCCATTAACTCATATTAATAAAAAAAATGAGGTTAGCCCATGTGGGGGAAATGGGTTTGAGCTTGGGTTAGCCCAATTGGGCTAATTTGACCTAACACTAGAATAGAGTTGACCTTGATCAATATGACCATTTGGTTTGACCTCAATGGGTCCTTGGTGACCCATTGGCCTCCCCTAAGGTATAGGAAGACTTGAGTAGGGTTGGTTGGGCATCTTGGGGGTCACTTGACCCTTAGTTAGGGCACTTTGACCCTTTTTGAAGCTAGGGTTGACTTGGGTCAACTTAGCCTCTATGGTTGACCCCAATGGGTCCGCGGTGACCCATTGACCTCCCCTAAGATCTAGGAAGGATTGGGTAGGGTTATCTTGGCATCTTGGAGGTCACTTGTCCCTTGGTAAGGGCACTTTGACCACTTTATGGCTAGAGTTGACTTGGGTCAACATGACCATTTTGTTTGACCCCAATGGGTCCTTGGTGACCCATTGGACTCCCCTAAGGTCAATGTAGGGTTGGGTAGGGTTAACTTGGCACCTTGGAGGTCACTTGACCCTTGGTTAGGGCACTTTGACCATTTTGGGGCTTGAGTTGACTTGGGTCAACTTAACCAGTAGGTTTGACTCCAATGGGTCCCTAGTGACCCATTGACCTCACTTTAGGTTTAGGAAGCCCTGAGTAAGGTTGGTTGGGAACATTAGAGGTAAACTGCCCTTGATTAGGGCACCTTGCCCTATTTAGGCCTATGGTGGTCTTAAGTCAAATTGGCCACTTGGGGTTGACTCCAATGGACCCTTAAGGCTCTAGTGGACCCTCTAATGGGTTAGTGATGTTGTGGTGGGGTCATGGAGTCATGGTGAAGCCCTAAGGTCAAACCCTAAGTTTGTGATGAGGTTGTGCCATAGGCAGACCATGGTGATCCTCACCTTGGCCTTCTATCTCTTGGCCCACTTCTGGCTTCCTAGGTTTTTGTCATGACCTATTCATGGCCAAAATCACTCTTAGGGTTCTAGTTGGAAATGGTATGTTACAGTCAGAAAGGCTAAAATGCTCACGTTGTTGCCCTCCCGGGGGTGGTGGTGAAGACGCTGAAGTGTCAGGATTCACCGATAATGTGACCTGAGTGCACAGGGTGTTTGGTCGTTCGAGCCTACACCTGTGGCGAAGCATGTTTATACTATATTATTTAGCTGGACTAATGAATTGCAGGGAAGGAGCACCGCCGTCCCGAGTTAGGGGCGGGGTCGTTATAATTTGGTCGGTTTTTGGTTGACCGTTGCTTTGTTTGCCACTGTGCGGTGGAATGTTGCTTGCAGGTGCTGCGAAGCTGAGTACCAAAAAGTGGGCTGGAGCCCATGTTCCTGTGCTAGCCCTAGAAGGGCAAAGCGAATAGTTGCACTTTATTTTGTCATGTGTGTCCGGCTTGTGAGCCGATGTATGGAAAACATTATATTATTAAGTGAACTCCTGTAAGGCCATAAGGCCGTGTATCTTTCAGTGTATTTGTATTTCATTCCAGTGGTAGTGGTTGTGGACATTCATGCTTTTTTGGATTCAAGTTTGGGTTCTTTCAACTGTTTAAAAGCTTCCGCTAGAATGCTCTGTGTTAGGATGAGTAGTCTTAATTGGATAGTTTGGTTATTCATACGTAACCCTTCCGACTGTCCATGGTATATGGTGTCAGGTTCCAGCCGGACCTTCTACTATATGCCATACGACGGATGGGGGTGTTACACTCGGCATATGACCAGGACTAGAAGCCTACTCCTGAATTACTCTCCAGTCATGAACGGGCCAAAAGTCATCTTTTGATGTTCTGATAGAGGAATAACAAAAGGCTTCGGTATGATTACTAATGGTAGTGTATCCTTCTCAGATGTGGCTTTTGCTAAAGAATTGGAACACAATATTATAAGCATAAGCTAGCTCTGTGATAAAGACTACATTATAGAATTTCATGCAGACAAGTGCTTGATAAAATCGGTAGATAACTTAGAAATGATTCTATCAGAGACTCGTAGTAGAAATATATTTTGTTTAAATTTTATTTGCATAGACTCTTTTATGCCAGTGTGTTTTTTGGCAAAAGATAGTGCGTCTCTTGGTGACCAATGACACAAGAGACTAGCTCATATAAATTACAAAACTATTAATAAATTATTTTCTCTTAATTTAGTACGTGATGCCCCCAATGTTAAGTTCGTCAAAGATAGACCTTGTCACGCATGTGTAAAAGGCAAGTAAACAAGGGATACCTTTAAAAGTATTATTGCCAAAGACTCTAATAGGTGCTTACACCTACTTCATATGGACTTGTTCGGTCCACTGCAAATTAGAAGTTTGGGAGGTAAGGATTATATATTGGTCATTGTTGATGATTACTCTTGCTTTGCGTGGGTGTTCATTCTAAAACACAAGTCAGATAATTTTGATATCTTTACTAATTTTGTCAGATAAGTTAAGATTGAATACAGCTGCTCCGTTGTCAAAATCAGAAGTGACAATGGAACAGAGTTCAAGTCTGGGTCTATGCTAGAATTATGTGAAACTCTTGATATCTTTCATGAGTTTTCCTCTCCTTGTACTCCTCAACAAAATGGATTAGCCGAGAGAAGGAATAAAACACTCATCGAGGCTTGCAAAACAATGTTGAGTCATGCCTCACTACCAGAATATTTCTGGGCTGAAGCCGTCAACATTACATGCCACGGGCAAAATCGAGCACTCATAAACAAGAATCATAATAAGACACCTTACGAACTACTAAAGGGAAGGAAACCGACCATTTCATATTTTAGAATCTTTGGTAGTAAATGCTTCCTCCTTAACAATGAGAAATATCACACCATTAAATTTAGTGAAAAGAGCTTTGAAGGAATTTTTGTAGGTTATAGTAGTCATAGTAAGGTATATAGGATTTTTAATAAGAAAACCCTGGTTATAGAAGAATCTATAAATATTGTATTTGATGTGACGATCTTGCTGCAAGGCAGCTCTTCTAGCATGTTTATTGAAGATGCAGGTTCAAGACTAAAGGAATTAAACTTGGAGAGCCAACAGAAGAAGAAGATCAAAAGTTCATCAAGATCACCACTCCAACCCTAATTGGAGTGGTTGATGACCATGATGAAGATGTCATACAAGTTGATGAAGTCACTCCAGTGGTAGAGGAAGCTCCAGATACAAGAACTCTAGAGCTCAGACACTTGAAGGATCAACCAATGAATCAAATCATGGGAGACCCCCGTGATGGTGTCAAAACTCATAGAGGTACAACTAATGAAAATTTATATTGAAGATTCCTCTCGTAGGTTGAACCAAAGAAGTTTGAGGAAGCAAACTGAGATCCATCTTGGGTAATGGCAATAGAAGAAGAAATGAATCAATTCAAGAATTTCCAAGTCTAGAAGTTTGTTCCAAGACCAAAAGTCAAGAACGTTATCAGAACAAAGTGGGTATACATGAATAAGATGAACGAGGATGGAACAATCATAAAGAACAATGCCAGACTTGTCGCCAAGGGATACAAACAAGAAGAAGGAATCGACTTCGATCAGATGTATGCACCAGTGGCAAGGTTGGAGGCAATCAGGTTGTTCCTAGCATGTGCAACACTTAAGTGCTTCACTGTCATCAGATGGACGTGAAGTCGGCCTTTCTTAATAGTGACATAAAGGAAGAGGTGTATGTGTAACAACCTCCAGGTTTTTTTGATTCTAACCATCCTGAGTACGTTTAACTCTTATTTAAAGCTTTATATGGTTTGAAACAAGCTACTCGAGCTTGGTATGAGACGTTGGCTAACTTTCTTCTTGAGAACAAGTTCACAAGAGGAAAGATAGATAAGACATTATTTCTTAGAGAAATAAAAGGAAAGATTTTGCTAGTGCAAATCTATATCGATGACATCGTATTTGGCTCTACTGACGACAACCTCTGCAAAAAGTTTTCCTAACTTATGCAAGGGACGTTTGAAAAGAGCAGTATGAGAGAGCTGAAGTATTTCTTAGGACTTCAGGTGAAACAATCTTAAGATTGAATTTTAATCTCTAAGATGAAATTCACCAAGGAGTTAATTAAGAAATTCGGAATGGAGAATGCTACCTCTATGAGGACTCCAATGGGTTCAGCTATGTCTCTAGACATGGATGGGAAAGAGAAACCTTTTGATGAAACCAAGTACAGAAGCATAATTGGATCCTTGCTCTATCTTACTGCTAGTAGACCGGACATAATGATTTCAACATGTGTGTGTGCTAGATTTAAAGTGAACTCTAAGGAATCTCACTAAACTGCTACAAATCGGATTTTTAGATACCTTAAAGCTATACCAAATCTTGGCTTATGGTACCCAAAAAGTAATGATAACGAAATAATTGGTTTTTCAGATGTAGATTTTGCAGGAAGTAAAGATGACAGGAAGAGCACTTCCGGGACTTGTCAATTTCTCGGAAGAAGGCTCATCTTATGGAGCAGCAAGAAGCAAAATTGTGTCGCAATTTCAATGACCGAGACATAATATATTTCTGTTGGCAGTTGTTGCGCACAATTACAGTGGATCAAGAAAAAACTTGACAACTACAATATGGAGGTCAAGGACATAACTCTATTCTGTAACTCCTCCAATGCAATTGTAATAGCCAACAACCCAGTCTCTTACAGCCGGACAAAGCACATAGAGCTGCGGTACCACTTTATCTGGGAGCATGTGGAGCATGGAGATATCAATCTCCAATATATTCCAACTCACAAGCAGGTTGCAGACATTTTCACAAAGCCACTGGATGAGGCCAAGTTCTCATTCTTCAAAATAGAACTTGGCATGCTCAATAAAGAAGAATGAAGGAAAAGTTCCACACAACAAGTTCAGAATCAGGTTACTTCTCAAAAATCAAGAAAATTCAAAGTCTGAACTTCATTTCTCGAGTACATCTTTTATACTCGAGAACAATAGACTTAATTCTTGGGAAAAATAACTCTACTCGAGAACAAGACATCTTCACTCGAGAACAAGACATATTCTACTCGAGAACAAGACGCTTCTACTCTAGTAATAATTTTCTTCTTCTCGAGAACTATTATTCCGCTCGAGAAATAAAATGAAAAATCGGTATCATGTTCACATTTTTGATATTAGCCCCTGTGCAAATTCAGTCATCTTAATCCAGGTAATTTAGCATTATTTATTTCATTAATCATTAAGATTTAAGGTATATATATATATATATATATATATATATATATATATATATATATATATATATATATATATATATATATATATATTGTCCAAAAATTTCTTATTCCCGAAATTCAAAACCCTCTCTCGAGAAAAACTCTTCAACTTCTTCGTCTCCATCGCACTTCCGAAACAACCCTACTTCTCCCATCGCTGGCCAGCAGACGTTTCATTCTTCAAATCAATGGCATCCTCATCCAAGTTAGGCATCGTCAGCGAACTCATCTCCAACAAAGTCTGTGACATTTCTGACGATTTTAGAAACTTTCTCATCTTGCTCGACGCCGCCGGATTATCTTTCGTTCTGGAACACCCTTGCAAAGTTTTAATTTCTGATGTAGAGGAATTCTACCAACATGCTAAGATCAAGCGCAATGGGAAAGTGCTGAAATCTAAGGTCCGTGACTTCAAAATCAAGATGAATTCTAACTCTATTTCACAATTTTTGGGGCTGACAGTTATCAAAATGGAAGATGACCTAATAAGCTCAGAATATGAAAGGGCTTATGGATTTTGTGGTCTTCCCGACTCTACTATTACCATCCGCCGACAACATATGAATGCAGAAAGTAAATTACTCGCAGATATTCTTGGAAAAGTCCTCTTCTGCTGGACCATTTCTATCAGCTACATCACCACCGAGTTCTTCAATATGATGACTGTGGTTATCTGTAGGAAGAAGTTTCAGTGGGGGATGATGCTTTTTAACAGAATCAAGGCAAGCATCAAGAGCCCTAATTATGGCAGAATCTTATCTCTTTACTTACATCAGATGAAACCAGAAGTGTTTTCCATGTCTAAGTGCATGGCCCTTCACAACTTGAAGAAAGTCTCCATCTCCTACATCCAAAGGTGGGAGATCAAGCTTCAAAAATCCAACCAAGCATAAAGAATAGAAGAAGATGAAGTCAGGACTCCATCTTCCCCTTCTTATCAAATAACTAATCCTGTTATTGAGGGGGAGCCTGCTCCATCTTTTCAAGATCAGCCTACTCAAATTCCAACTCCTGCTCTAGTCTATACAGAAATTCAAACCCATGTCTCCACTTCACCTACTGCTGCTCTACATACTGTTCTAGAAGATGACATACCTCCATCTACTGCTGTAAAAGACACCCCTCTCCAAGCAGATAATTTAGAATTTATTGCTGCTGATTTACATGACTCAGAAATTCTAACAGATGCCCAAGTGAATGAACAAATTCTATCTACAGATGATGACATTAACAAAATGATAGAGGAACTCCCTTATAAAAAGCCTCTATCCTCTCTGCTAGAAGAAGACCATACATCTCAGCAAGAAGATTCCTCTCAAACAGAACCATCCCATCCAGAACATTCTCCTGAACTAGACCAGTCTCCTCATTCAGAACATCCATCAAAACCTGAAACATCTCCAAAGCCCTAGTATTCTATTCAGGGGAGAAAGTTAAAAATACAAATTTTCTTTCTGATACTGAAGAGGAAATACCTGCTGAAGATGCTAAACCTCCTCTTCCTAGTCTGCATTTCAACATTCCCACCATATTAGCCAAAGATGCTTAATATGAAGACATTACAGTCAGAAGAAAACAAACTTATACCTCTACAGTACTCATTGAAGAAATTGTCCCCTGTACTACTCCAGTTCTACCTACTCCACCTCTTCAAACTGAAGTTCTGTCTGAAAATAATATCTTGAGTAATATGGAAGCCATGATGGCTGAGCAGAGAAAATATTCTGATACTTCCCTTAATGCCGTAACAGATAAGGTAGCTGTCTTGGAGAAAGAGAAGAGCTGGGGATTTGCTGAAATCCAAAAAAACAACACAGATGAATTCAAAAGTCTTTTACAAATTGAAGGGAAAGCTATAGATCACACCATTACCAGCATTGGTATGGTAATGGAATAATCTGTCACTCTTGCAAATAATCATATACAATTAAAAAAAAAGCTCAAGAACGCAACTTCAATACATGTGAAGAAGTTGCGCAATTCAAAGAAAGTGTCCTTAGCACCCTTTCTGTAAAAGTTAGAAAGAGGGAGGATAAAGTGAAAGAACAACTTGATAAGAAAGTTCATACATTGAAAGATCAATGGAATGGTCAAATGAAAGAAATTCAAGCATCAGTGCTAAAGGACGTTAAGAGTACAAAGCTTTATACATATGATACTGCAATATGGATGCACAATTAGCTTTTCCCTGACCTCTCAATTGACCCTTCTACACCCCCTCCTGCAAGACTAGATGTAAATAGGCCTATATTCTCTCCAGGGCCTTAATATTTTGAAGCTCCAACTCCTCCTGAGACTTATGAACAAGCGTGGGTTCCTGAACAGACTAATGTGCCTCCTCAAGTATTTCCTGAGATACAAAAATCTAAAAGAAGAAAGTATGGTGATGGTGCCTCTGCTAGCAGGTCCACTCCCATACTAGAGCATGTTGAAAGAGAGTTTTCTGGAGCCCAACATCAAAATCCATTATTCTTGACACCTTAAGACTTGTTGTGGAATTCAGTGGACACAAGGATGATTAATACTCTTATACTGAATGGATGCAATATGAAATCTCCATGACTCTCAGAAGACTACATGATAGAAAGTACAATTGAGATGATACAACTACTCCTCCCAGGCTAGCCAAGTATTTTCCAAAGCCATACATGTATTTCCAAAAATAAGAAGACAAACATAAGAAGCAGCAACAACAATAGACCAAGAAGGGATAGAAGATGATTAAAGTTTTATATATGAGAACTTTTGTGGATTAGACTTTTCCTGCACAATTTCTATATATATACATCTTTAAATTTTGATGGTTTATATCTTTTATTGCATAGAATTTCTCATTATTTATTTGTTTGCTAGTTAGTTTATTTATTTATCTTGATATAATTCACCTTAGTGTAGAGGGTTCTGACTTCTATAAATAGGGGGAGATTGTTGGATATTATATCCATAATAACCCAGATTTGTATGAAGTCACCCTTGAAGTACGATGAATTAAGTTTGTATTTGATGTATTTTCAAGTTGAGTGCTTGTAGGTTACAATTTGCAAGTGTGGACCAATGCCAGTTTACGATGGCTCACCAAACACAGGACCATACATTGTAATCCATCATTGTGTGATCCATGGTGTTGACTTATGTGTAACCTCTCTATTGTGACACACTTCATTTTCAAGCACTAATACTATTGGATAAAAGCTGGTTGCTAGATTTCTTGTAGAAAATCAATTTTCAGACTTACAATTTTTTAAGTATTATTCTCGAGAAGAACTTATAATACTCGAGTAGAATAATTTTTTAGTACTTGAGTAAGCTCAATCATGTATTCGAGTAATAGAAGCTGTTCTCCAAAAAGCCTAGTGCAGTTCTCGAGAAAACCGTGCGTACTGGAGTAGATCATAACTCTTCTTCTCGAGTTACTTTAAATTTAAGTCAAAATTTTCTCTAAGTATTTTTCTCGATATGCCGACTACTTTTCTCGAGAAGGCCAGAATCTTTTCTCGAGAACAAAATGTTGTTTCGCGAGACCCAAAATTTCTTTTCTCGAAAAACAGAGATTCTTTCTCGAGATGCATTATTGTTCTCGACTAACATATGAGTTGTTCTTGAGTAACAGGTCTATTATTTCTCAAGATACTAGTATTCCACATCTACATTTTTTTCTTAAGTATTATTCTCGAGAACTTCATACCTCTTCTTGAGAAATATAAATTTCTTCCCGAGAACACTTACCTCTCTAGAGAAATGAAGTTCCGTTTTCTGAAATTTCCTAAGTACCTAACAGAAGCAATTTCAAATTGATCTCTTTTCTTATTGCTCCACGTGTGCTCTCATTAATGATTATGAATGTTAGGCAAGTCCCATAAAAGGTCTTATCATAATCGACTAACCTTAAAAAGAGAAATCTAAGTATTCTGAATCGTAATTTTCATTTTAAATCAGGAAGCGATGCTGCTGTCCATCGTCTTCTTCATCGCTGACTTTCTTCGATCCAAGAGATTCAGAACAAGAAGTTTCAATAGATCAAGATTTTGAACATCGATAGATTTATTCCTTGATCGTGCTGATTCTAAATTTTTAAGATCCAGAGATTTCGCCTTTGTCTTCTTTGATGCTTTTCTGACAGAGCTTCATATTTCAAGAAGGAAGAAGTGCCGAAGATTCAGATCTGAAATATTATTGTTTGCATATTTTCTGTACAACTTTTTATTTTTGTAGGAGATTCCACTCCGAGTTGTAGCAGCTTTGTTCTCCTAGATTTTTGTAAGAGTTTTTGACTCCGAGTTGTAGGGGCGTTGCTCCGAGTGGTAGGATTGTTTTCAACTAGAGAGAATAGTGGAGTAGCCAAGTCTATTGTGTTGCTAGATCGGTGAGGTGAAAGTGGATGTACCCAAAGTTGGGAAACCACTATAATTCTTGGTGTCGTCTATTATTCCTTGTTTACTTTCCGTGCATCGCTCATACATATTTTTATTCCGCAAAAAGACACAGTACTCACCTATTCACCCCTCTAGGTGATTTAGGTAGACAACTTAAACATTTTCAACTCGTGTATTCGTCGAGATGACTCGTGTAGTGGTCTTAATGCACTCAACGATTTATCGAGTTATCCCGACGATTCTTCGATTATACTCGACGAATGAACTTAGTAATTTTTTTGTTGACTCTATGTATGGACAAGCCATTTATGGTACTTCCGAAATTATATAGTCCACCATTTTATCTTTTCAGAAACTTATTTTATGATATATTACGTGTGGTCCAATGAGAGGATGACACGTGGAAAGATGATCTTTAAGCCTAAATCACTAGCCACTCTTTATAAACCCCTACCCTAGAAGCTTGGATCGGCTGACTTTCATTCTTCCTAAAGAACGATAGATTGAACACCAGAAGACCGAACATGCCATGCCGCAAAGGAGAAGGACATGATCCATGGCCGGTGTAACACCCCCATCCGTCGTATGACATATAACATAAGGTCCAGCTGAAACACTGATGAGTCCGATTTATATAGGGTTTTTCGGACTCATCTGGGCTAGTTTTCACGCGTTTGCACTTCACTTTTAGTTCTATATCGTTCATATTCCATCTTGTCTATATTTCCATAGGAAGTGCACATTTAAGCTCGTGGTTGTGTATACCTATTTTCTGTACTCCGTTTTGTGCTTGTCTGGAATGTCTGCACATATCAGTGCTGGGTTTAGGGGTCATGTACGTGTTCTGGGGACGTTTGGAAGCAGGAATGCTGCGCATGATCATCGGATATAGTGCGCACGACCACTAGTCATGCACCGATGAAAGTGCGTAATGTACCCTGATTCCCAGAATCTGCCTGGGGTAATCGTACGACCACTGGACATAGTGCGTACGACCACCGGTCGTGCAACACTGATCGTGTTCATTCATTCCTCTTTTCCTGGAGTTCTGTCTGGGGTAATCACACGACCGTTGGACATTGTGCGCACGACCACCGGTCGTGTGCCACTGCTCATGCGTGTTACCCTAGTTCTTCTTCCTAATCTGCCATGCCAGTGCGCACGATCACTGGACATAGTGTGCACGACCACTGGTCGTGCGCCCGTGATCGTGAGCATTGTTCAATTCTGCTTTCTATAAATATCGCAGGTCTCGCCCTAATTAAGAATTCTTCAGATCGCTCGACATTTCTCCGCCGTTTTCATCTCCAAGGAAGGGTTCCGCCATTCCACTTCAATCTCCACCCCAGGGAGGTGCTCCGGGCAAGCTTTCAATGCCAAATCCAAGACGGAGCTTCCTCTCGACCTCCTCCATCATCTCTTGGGCTCATTTCAAGCTTCAACTCCATAACCATAGAGCAAAGGGAAGTTTTCAACTTTATTCCGCTATCGTGACACGAAGAAGATGGGGCATTGGAAGGTGGTGATAGCCCATCTCTACCCCGGACGCAGTTAAGGACCGAGCTTGGACGCGGATTGACAACCCGACGATTCCAACTGTGAATCCTCAGCAAGACTTCGGATTCGGTCGATCTCTTGACTTGTTCTTCCTTTATTATTGTTTATGTGTTGTTGTAAACTTTATTTATAGATGATGTGTGCTTATTTGTAAAACGTTTTTATAAAAACATATCTTTGTGATTTGCAATTTCGTATATTTGCTTGAGGTGCGCCATATTCCATCCACCACCATCCACCCTTGTCGCACTAGCAATTGCTAGTGGCATGCGTAGCGAAGAGGTGCTCATGACCCTCATTCTGCCATTCTCATCACCTCATCCGCAAGCCTACTCGCCCATCCGACTAGTGATTAGGTGCATAGCGGCCCGACTAGTCTTCCATTCCGCCTGGCGAAGCATCGTATAGCGGCGTTCCATAGGAGTAGTTGTTAGATTTTGGTTTTCTTTTTCCGCGAATATCAAACCCCTGTAACGCCCCCGATTTTCTGCGATTATTTATTTCTCGTTTGGTGTTACGTTGACGCTTTTCCGGCAGGTGTCATTTGTTAGAGCATGGTCTTAGCTCTTTAGGTTCATTGTGTGGTTTGTTTGTAGCCTTTTTGGCAATATTCCCTAGCAAGTCGGGTCTATTTTTGTGACCGGTGAGGCCTCTCGGGGGATGCTTGTGTTTTGACTTCGGGTAGTGATAACCCAAGTTTTGTTCATCGAAAGTTGATTTTGACTTTGCCGTTGCGTTCGTAGCGTGGGTAATTAGCTACAGTGTGAATTTCGTCAAAATCTGAGGTGGTTCGGTTTTCGCGTCATTTAGATGTATTAATAATAATGGATGTAATGATTAATTAAATTTTTAAAGGTTGAAATGAGTGGTTTTAGGTGGCAGTTTGGTTGAAAAGACGTATTCATGCATCATATATATAGCCTTAAGAAATAAACGAGACTATTCATTATCTCCTTCTGTGGGAGGGAAACCGTCACATGTTGAGAGGAAGTAAAAAAAAACCGCCAACCCTGTACCCTTCAGACGCCAATTTTGGGAGCGTTAGTGGATGGAATTTGATTCCGAAAGCGTATTTGGAGTGCTCTCGCCTAGACCTTCATTCCTACGGTAAGAGATTCAATTTTCGTGGTGTTTCCAGAGGTCTCGGAATTTTTACTTTGATCCTTTTCCACCATTAAAACCTTTGATCCTGTTTAGGTGCTGTTGCGGCTGGAGTCGAGAGGGAGAGGTAGGGCTGTGCAAGTTCAATCGCTGGTATTTGAGGCAAGTGGTGCTCCTACCCTTGCCAAGTTTTCTTCCCTTTTTTTATGGTCAATTTGCTATAATCATCCATGTTTTCCCGAGATTGTTTATTTTTGCTCTGTTTGCCGTCAAAATCATGTGGAACTTAAACCAAAAATGCTCCGTTTTATTCTTTTTTTTATTGTTGTTTCTCAAGTTCTGAAACTCAGGTTTTAGGCTGGGTTGCTGTAGTCTCATTTGTTGTTATCAAATTGTTCCCTGTTTAACCTCTGTTTGGATAGTATCTAGCCTTTCAACCCTAGAATTTAATAGCAGTGACATTTCATACTTATTACCTGTAATAGGTTTGAGTTAGGCTAAGAAGTTTGGACGGAAATGAAGTTGGAGGTCCAGGATTTGTTGTGCCCTCAATGCTGCCAGATCGACGGAAATCGTCGATCTGGGTTCGACGATTATCGTCGAGCTGAGCTCGACGATGAGCCTTAGTTCAGGGCCCGTCGGAAATCGTCGAACGGAGTTCGACGATTCTCCCGTGGCCAGTTTTCAGCATAAGGAAAAATCGTCGAACGACGTTCGACGATATTTTCCCGTGGCCTGCATTTAATGCAAAATCATCGAACGGAGTTCGACGATTTCCGGTGGCCTGCGGTTAAGGAAAATCGTCGAACTGCGTTCGACGACTTTTCCCGTGACCTGTGATCGACGAAAGGCAAATTGTCGAACTCCATTCGACAATTTCCCGTGTCCTGCAATCGACAAAAATCGTCGAGCTGCGTTCGACGATTTTCCTGATTTCGATGATATTTCCCGCGCTCGACGAAAAACGTCGAGCTGCGTTCGACGATTCCTGTAGGCAGAATTTTTTTTTTCAATTACTTTTCTTCCCGAGTGATTACCTCCTATGGGAAATGTCGTGTCGGCCTTTCGTTTTTCCTTTGTTTTGAGGGCCGAATCGTGGGTTATGGCAGGTAGTGGTATGTTGACGCTCGAAAGGAGTGGCATGTTTTGTGTGCGAGCCGTGGCCGACACTTTTTAGTCCCAGGTACGGGCTGGGCATTTGTTGTGGCCGCCACCCTTTTTATCCCAGGTACGGGCTGGGTTTGTGGTGGTTTTGTGCTGACAGTGTAATTTTATTTTTGTTGGAACTGTTTGTTTGGGGGACTGTTTTTGGTCATCAACTCAGGTCCATGATGATTTACTACTGCCATTACTCACAAATTAGGATTGTTAGGTGTTTCTTCCTGGTTTAATGCAACTTATAGTGGTAAGTTTTTTTTGCCTTGTAGCCTCTGCAGGATTTGAGCAGGGCTTGGTGTTATTGCTTGGTACTTGGTGTACTTTTGTTTACTTTGGACAATGTTTGCTTTTACTGTCTTGTTTTCTTACACTCCTGTTCCATTTCGATTTAATGCTCTAATTCTGATTTTCTACTTTTACTTGCTGAGGTGTTCTTTTATTTTCTGAATGCCTTAAGTTCCGATTAGTAGCCGGGTAGACGGCTAGATTTGCTACGGTGTTGCTGGTGATCCCTTGAGTTGTTGGGATCTTTCTCTTGGCTGTTGTGAGGTAGTTTTCCTATTTTTCTTACAGACATACATATTTGCCAGTGGGTTCATGTCAGTTTGTTGGAGCCCACTGGTAGTTTTATCTTATGATACTGGATATGTTTTCTTTTACTGCTACATTTTCTGGAGATAATCTACTTGCTCTTGGGAAATTTTATGCTAGGTTGCTAGTTATTTTTAAACCTAAAACACTACTATAAGTATATCTCATGATCAATATGTTTGATAAAACTCATACACTACTTTCCAAGTAACGTAAAAAGATCGTTTTCCTACTTATAATATAAATATAGAGTCTTGCATGGCATAGGATGACCTCGAGGGTCACTTATGCACGCTCATAGGATGTCAAATATAAATTAAGTATTTTTCGCCGCGTATAAATATAGTTTTTAAACTGTGGGCTAGATGATCCACCGAGCCGAAGGATACGGCCCTTAAAATTATATCTGATTTTTAAATCATTAAACTTATGAATTTTCATAGTCTAGTTAGATGGTGTTCGTCTGAGCGTCGACAGTTATCCCCTATTCGACGTGGCATCACGACGCGTGTTTTTCTCATACTCTGATACTTCTTGAATTCGGAGAAAAATGCGGGTTGTGACAGTTGGTATCAGAGGAATGTTGCTTGACAATTTGTGGGGCAACCTTTCCTTTTAGGTATTAGGTGTTTAGCATCATATCATACACACACCAATATGTCATCAGCACGTCTTGGCTGAAGCACGAACACTACACTCATAGCATAACATGAAGTATATGGGGCATATTATGTAGTATGGGATGCATAATATGTGTCTGTATATGGATCCACCATAGGGGCAACATGTGAGGGTTATGTAGTATGTGATGCATAACCTCACCACATGAATGCCACTAGCACGTTTCATTTTTGTTGCATGGGAATGTTATGTAGTATGGGATGCATAACATTTTCATGCGTACGCCGCTCATGACATGCATTAGGGCCTTTTTTTAGAATGCATAGCACATTCATGCATAACATAACATTGCATAAGCACAACGTACCAAGCTAAAGATTTGCAGGATGACATATGTACACACATGGTTATAAATCAGAAAAAGAATATAAATTCATGCATTTCCGATCTAGGCACAAGAGTTAGATGATGGTGGTTAACCATCCTAGGTTAGGCATAACATCATTTTTGTTCAAATAAACTCCCAGAGCAAGTTTAGCAGTATTAAGATCATATTTATGTATGTATTGTCTGTACTTGTCGTTAGTTCCAACTATTATACCAGGTTTTGACTAATGTTGATATGATTTTAGGATGGCGAGACGTCCTTCGACGAGGTCGACTCCCCTATCGGAGGGAGAGACTTCTGGAGCGCAGAGTGATGCGGTGATCAAGAGCTTACAGTTGAGCAATGATTCCTTGATCAGGCAGTTGGTGGAGATGCAGGTCCAGATCCAGTCTGTGGCAGTAGTTGTGGTAGGATAGACTCAGGGGGTGCAAGGCCCTGCAGGGGTTTCAGCTACCCCTCCCCCTCCTGCTGCCCTGAGACCTCCAGTGGTGGTGCCAGTAGAGATGGACTTCATTTCTCAGTTTCAGAGACTTAGAACTCCTACATATGATGGGAAGGCAGATTTCATGGTCATAGATCATTGGCTGATCTCCATGGAGGAGATGTTCTCTTACTCCGGTACTGCAGATGATCAGAGAGTGATGATAGCCGCCTATCAGCTAAAGGGTTTGGCTAAGAGCTGGTGGTTAGGGAAAAGGAGAGCTTGGTGGCTGGTTGCTCTTGGGGATTGTTCAAGGAGATGCTGTTGAGGAAGTTCCTGTCTTCGTTCGAGCGTGACCGACTTATGAACGACTTCCTTCACCTGAAGCAGAGGCAACTCATGGTCAGTGAGTATGAGATAGAGTTTAGCAAGTTGAGCCAGTTTGCACCTGGGTTGGTGAGTGTTGAAGCAGATTGAGTCAAGCGGTTCATTTGTGGCTTGAGGAGCGAGGTTCAGCAGTTGGCCAGTGCTTATGCATCAGTGACTTATGCAGGGGTTGTGGAGGCTGCTCTAAATGTGGAGGCAATTGATACCGCAAAGATCAGAGGCCAGCAAATGAGGAAGGACAAGAGGAAGTCTGCTGAAGAGAAGAACCCCCAGGTACTCGATGCTGCTTCGGGAAAGAAGAGCAAGGTAGTGTGTAGCTTCTGTGGCCGGTCAGGCCACCCTGTTGAGAGGTGTTTCAAGAAGGCGGGAGCTCAGAATAAGGAGCAAGTTCATGCTATTCAAGGTTCTCCTAGGAAGAATGTTTCCTGTTCTGTTTGCAAGGGACCCGGGCATAATGCTCCCCAGTGCTGGTCCAAGGATAAAGTCTGCTATCAGTGTGGACAAAAGGGCCATATCAAGACAAGGTGTCCTCAGGTCTAGCCTATTCTCCAGGCAGTTCCACTTTAGGCTTTACCTCCGCCTCAGCGTGTGGACAAGGGCAAGGTAAAACTGAACGTGATCTCTTCCGAGGAGGCTCATACTTCGACTCAGATCATCTCAGGTTAGTTGTTTTCCTAGCTTGAAAGTTTATTTTTGGTAGTATGGTTATAGTTTTGTTTGGTAGTTCCTTGGTTGCTTGTATATACTCCTATAGGCAAATTTAAGGTGAAGAACCGCTGGGCGCGTGTTCTATTCGACTCCGGCGCTACCCACTCGTTTGTGGCTAGAGCTTTTGTAGAGCGGTATCGGTTGATTCAAAATCAAGTTCGTGATACCTTCTGCATCAAGTTCCCTTCTAGTGAATCTGTGTTGTCAGATTTGGGCATTTTGGATTGCCCTGTTTTGTTGGGGGACTTTCTTGCGAAGGCAGACTTGAAGATGATTGATCTAGAGGACTTCGATGTTATTTTGGGCATGGACTAGTTGTCTAGGTATGATGCAGTTATTCAGTGTAAGGGGAAGCGCTTGGACTTCATCAAGGACAACGGTTAGCCTAGTAGTGTGTATGCTGATCCGTGCCAGGATTCCCCTATCATTTTTGCGGTATGTGCTCAGAAGCTATTTCATTCTGATTGTTTTGCTTGTTTAGTCTTGGTGGTTGGGATTGCTGTTTGTGTACCGTGCCTGGAGGAGATTCCTGTGGTTTATGGTTTCTTAGATGTTTTTCCGGATGACCTTCCTAGTCTTCCCCCCGAGTGGGATGTTGAGTTTGTGATTGATTTGGAACCGAGCACGCGTCCTATTGCTAATACGCCTTACCGGATGGGCCCTCCTGAGTTGGAGGAGTTGCGAGTCTAGTTGGACGTGTTGTTGGCTAAAGGTTTTATTACGCCGAGTTCGTCGCCTTGGGGTGCTCCTGTTCTATTTGTGAAGAAGAAAGATGGGTCGATGAGGCTGTACATTGACTATAGGGAGCTGAACAAAGTTACCATTAAGAACAGGTACCCTCTGCCGAGGATCGATGATTTATTTGATCAGTTGCGTGGTAGCACGGTGTTCTCCAAGATCGATCTTCATTCAGGCTATCATCAGCTCAGGATCCGTGAGTCGGACATTCCACGGACTGCTTTCAGGTCGAGGCATGGGCATTTTGAATTCCTGGTTATGTCGTTTGGTTTGAGCAACGCACCATCAGCATTCATGGACATGATGAACCGGGTGTTCAAGGACTTTCTGGATAAGTTTGTGGTCGTGTTTATAGATGACATTTTGATTTACTCCCGCAGTGCTGAGGAGCATGAGCAGCATCTGTGATTGGATTTATCTGCTTTGAGAGACCATCAGTTATTCGCCAAGCTGAGTAAATGTGAATTCTGGTTGTCCCAGGTTTCCTTTCTAGGTCATGTGGTGAACAAGATGGCATTTCGGTGGACCCGGAAAAGATTTCTGTAGTGATGGATTGGCATAGGCCGAGTACACCCAAGGAGATTAGGAGCTTCTTGTGGTTGGTCGGCTATTATAGAAGATTCGTGGAGGGCTTTTCTACCTTGGCAGCCCCCTTGACTAAGCTAACGCAGAAGAATGCGGCATTCATTTGGAACGAGAAATGCGCGGAGGCTTTTCTGGAGCTGAAGAGCAGGTTATGTTCTGCTCCTGTTTTGGCATTGCCCACGGAGGGCTTGGACTATGATGCATATGTGGACGCCTTGCATGTTTGGCTCGGAGGGGTGTTGATGCAAGAAGGGAAGGTGATTGCATATGGGTCGAGGCAATTGAAGACTCATGAGAGGAACTACCCTACACATGATCTTGAGTTTGCAGCAATGATCTTTGCCCTGAAGCTGTGGAGACATTTACTTTATGGTGCCCAGTGCAAGATCTACACCGATCATAAAAGCCTAAAGTATGTATTCACCCAGAAGAAGCTGAATTTGCGCCAGCGGCATTGGTTAGAGTATGTGGCCTATTATGATGTGGATATACAGTATCATCCGGGCAAGGCCAATGTGGTGGCTGATGCCCTGAGCCGGAAGACAGGGAAGATCTTTAATCTCACCACCGATCGTTTAGTGGAAGAGTTCCTCCTGATGGATATTTCGGTGGGATACTGTGACATGCACAATAGTTTGGCAGTGGCAGAGCCGTCTTGGATTGCACTTACCAGGTTGCACCAGAAGGATGATCCGGATCTTCTACACTTGTACCTCAGGACTGAGAGAGGGGATTTGCCGGATTTTTCTATTGATGATGCGAGCACTTTGAAGTACCGTGGCAGGTTTTGCATCCCCTCTGTTGGTGACATCAGGGGTATGATTTGCAGAGAGGCTCATGGATCCAGTGTTGCCTACCATCCAGGGTCTACAAATATGTATCATGAATTGAAGCAGATAGCCTGGTGGTATGCGATGAAGGGTGATATAGCCCGATTTGTTGCTTACTGCCACACTTGCAAGCGCGTGAAGGCCGATCATGGAAGGCCTGGTGGCAAGTTGACTCCGTTGTAGATCCCTACTTGGAAGTGAGAAAGTATTTCTATGGACTTCATTACGGGCTTGCCGAGATCTCCTAGAGGATTTGATTCTGTTTGGGTTATAGTGGACAGACTGACGAAGTGTGCTCATTTTGTGCCGTATAAGATTGACTATCCGATGAAAAAGATAGCATAGCTGTATCTGAATGAAGTCATCAGATTGCACGGTGTGCCAGTTAGCATCATTTTGGATCGAGACTCCCATTTTACATCTCGCTTCTGGAGGAGTCTGCAAGAGGGTTTGGGTACAGATTTGAGGTATTCTACAGCTTACCACCCGCAGACCAATGGTCAGACTGAGTGAGTGAACCAGATAGTTGAGGATATGATCAGATGCTACATCTTGGACCACGGTGGAGCGTGGGATGAGCGTTTGGGCTTATGGAATTCACATACAGCAACATTAACCAGGTGAGCTTGCAAATGACTCTGTTTGAAGCCTTGTATGGGAGGCGGTGTAGAACTCCCTTGTTTTGGACCGAGGTCGGTGAGAGGCCTGTGTTGGGTCCGGATGCGCTCGAGGAGATGGAAACTGCTGTGAAGCTTAATCGAGAAAAGCTTCGTATTGCTCAGGAGAGATATGAAAAGAACGCCAACCAGCGTAGGTCTGACTTGGAGTTTTCTGTAAGGGACCTTTTGTTTCTTAAGTTTTCCCCGATGGTTGGTGTTAAGAGGTTCGGTAAGAACCGTAAATTGGATCCGAGGTATGTGGGCCCGTTTAAGGATTATTGAACGGATTGGCGTGTCAGCATATAGATTAGATTTTCCAGCAAATTTCCCAGGTATTCATAATGTGTTTCATGTAAGCCAATTGCGGAAGTGTGTGTGAAGTAGTGGGAAAGTCTTGGATGTTGTGCACCAGTTGGAGCCTAATCTTTCATATGTTGAGGTGCAGGTTCGCATCTTGGATACTCAAGATCGGGTGCTGCGGACAAAGTCTATCCCGATGGTGAAGGTTCTATTGGAAGAATCAGGATTTAGAAAGCGCGACTTGGGAGCTAGAGTCGGCTATGAGGGAGGCTCACCCTCATCTGTTCCCTTGATTTGATTGGTAGGTTTTCTTTATAGTAACTCTTGCTTTGTTACCTTCCTTCTATAGTAGAAGTTGTGTACGTAAAGTTTTGGGACGAAACTTTCTTTTAGGGAGAGTGACTGTAACGCCCCCGATTTTCTGCGATTATTTAATTCTCGTTTGGCGTTACGTTGATAGGTTTCCGGCAGGTGCCATTTGTTAGAGCTTGGTCTTAGCTCTTTAGGTTCCTTGTGTGGATTGTTTGTAGACTTTTTGTCACGATTCCCTAGCAAGCCGGGTCTGTTTTGGTGACCGGTGATGCCTCTCGCGGGATGCTTGTGTTTTGACTTCGGGTAGTGATAACCCGAGTATTGTTCGTCAAAAGTTGATTTCTACTTCGCCGTTGCGTTCATAGCGTGGGTAATTAGCTACGGTGTGAATTTCGTCGAAATCCGAGGTGGTTCGGTTTTCGTGTCGTTTAGATGTATTAATAATAACAGATGTAATGATTAATTAAATTTTTAAAGGTTAAAATGGGTGGTTTTAGGTGGCAGTTAGGTAGAAAAGACGTATCCATGCATCATATATATAGCCTTAAGAAATAAACGAGACTATTTATTGTCTCCTTCTGTGGGAGAGAAACCGTCGCCTGTTGAGAGGAAGTAAAAAAAACTGCCAACCCTGTACCCTTCATACGCCGATTTTGGGAGCGTTAGTGGACGGAATTCGATTCTGAAAGCGGATTTGGAGTGCTCTCGCCTAGACCTTCATTCCTACGGTAAGAGATTCAATTTTCGTGGTGTTTCCAGAGGTCTCGAAACTTTTACTTTGATCCTTTTCCGCCATTAAAACCTTAGATCCTGTTTAAGTGCTGTTGCGGCTGGAGCCGAGAGGGAGAGGAAGGGCTATGCAAGTTCAATCGCTGGTATTTGAGGCAAGTGGTGCTCCTACCAATGCCAAGTTTTCTTCTCTTTTTTATGGTCAATTTGCTGTAATCATCCATGTTTTCCCGAGATTGTTTATTTTTGCTCTATTTTCCGTCAAAATCATGTGGAACTTAAACCAGAAATGCTCCTTTTTGTTCTTTTTTTATTGTTGTTTCTCAAGTTCTGAAACTCAGGTTTTAGGCTGGGTTGCTGTAGTCTCGTTTGTTGTTATCAAATTGTTCCCTGTTTAACCTCTGTTTGGGTAGTATCTAGCCTTTCAACCCTAGAATTTAATAGTAGTGAGATTTCATACTTATATTACCTGTAATAGGTTTGAGTTAGGCTAAGAAGTTTGGACGGAAACGAAGTTGGAGGTGCAGGATTTGTTGTGCCCTCAATGCAGCCAGGTCGATGGAAATCGTCGATCTGGGTTCGACGATTATCGTCCACCTGAGCTCGACGATGAGCCTTAGTTTAGGGCCCGTCGGAAATCGTCGAACAGAGTTTGACGATTCTCCCGTGGCCAGTTTTCGGCGTAAGGAAAAATCGTCGAACGGTGTTCGACGATATTTTCCCGTCGCCTGCGTTTAACGCAAAATCGTCGAACGGAGTTCGACGATTTCCGGTGGCCTGGGGTTAAGGAAAATCGTCGAACTGCGTTCCACGACTTTTCCCGTGATCTGTGATCCAAGAAAGGCAAATCGTCGAAGGGAGTTCGACAATTTCCCGTGTCCCGCGTTCGACGAAAATCGTCGAGCTGCGTTCGACGATTTTCCTGAGTTCGACGATATTTCCCGCGCTCGACGAAAAACGTCGAGCTGCGTTCGACGATTCCTGTAGGCAGAATTTTTTTTTCTTTTCAATTACTTTTCTTCCCGAGTGATTACCTCCTAGGGGAAATATCATGTCGGCCATTCTTTTTTTCTTTATTTTGAGGGCCGAATCGTGGGTTATAGCAGGTAGTGGTATTTTGACGCTCTAAAGGAGTGGGATGTTTTGTGTGCGAGCCGTGGCCGCCACTTTTTAGTCCCAGGTACGGGTTGGGCATTTGCTATGGCCGCCACCCTTTTTATCCCAGGTATGGGCTGGGTTTGTGGTGGTTTTGTGCTGACAGTGAAATTTTATTTTTGTTGGAACTGTTTGTTTGAGAGTCTGTTTTTGGTCACCAACTCAGGTCCATGATGATTTAGTACTGCCATTACTCACAAATTAGGATTGTTAGGTATTTCTTCCTAGTTTAATGCAACTTATAATGGCAAGTTTTTTTCTTGTCTTTTGCCTTATAGCCTCTGCAGGATTTGAGCAGAGCTTGGTGTTGTTGCTTGGTACTTGGTGTACTTTTGTTTACTTTGGATAGTGTTTGCTTTTACTATCTTGTTTTCTTAAACTCCTGTTCCATTTCGATTTAATGCTCTAATTCGGATTTTCTACTTTTACTTGCTGGGGTGTTCTTTTCTTTTTTGAATGCCTCATGTTCCGATTAGTAGCCGGGTAGACGGCTAGATTTGCTGTGGTGTTGCTGGTGATCCCTTGAGTTATACGGATCTTTCTCTTGGCTGTTGTGAGGTAGTTTTCCTGTTTTTCTTACAGACATACATATTTGTCAATGAGTTCGTGTCAGTTTGTTGGCGCCCACTGCTAGTTTTACCTTATGATACTTTATATGTTTTCTTTTACTGCTACATTTTCTGGAGATAGTCTACTTGCTCTTGGGAAATTTTATGCTAGGTTGCTAGTTATTTTTAAACCTAAAACACTACTATAAGTATATCTCATGATCAGCAAGTTTGATAAAACTCATACACTACTTTCCAAGTAATGTAAAAAGATCATTTTCCTACTTATAATATAAATATAGAGTCTTGCATGGCATAGGCTGACCTCGGGGGTCACTTATGCACCCCCATAGGATGTCAAATATAAATAAAGTATTTTTCGCCGCGTATAAATATAGTTTTTAAACTGTGGGCTAGATGATCCACCGAGCCGAGGGATACAGCCCTTAAAATTATATCTGATTTTCAAATCATTAAACTTATGAATTTTCATAGTCTAGTTAGATGGTGTTCTCTTGAGCGTCGACAGTTATCCCCTGTTCGACGCGGCATCACAACGCATGTTTTTCTCATACTCTGATACTTCTTGAATTCGGAGAAAAATGCGGGTTGTGACACCCCCTTAGTTAGCTCCGACCTAAGTACTTCAATCTCAAGTCCTCCTTGAAATTAACTCCACCTTACTGTGTTCCTTGAGAGATCGATACTTGGGAAAACTCGCCAATTTTATATTACTTGTGCGACCGGTTCACTGCCTTGATCTTTAGCATCAAGTTTTTGGCGCCATTGCCGGGGAACACAGTCATGTGAGTTTCTAGAGAGGGAGACGTGAGATTGCTTTCCTTTTCCTTTGTAAATCGCTTTTGTTTTGTTCTATTTCTGTTTTGCCTGCCTTTTTCTTATTTGTTTAGGCAATTGTAGTAATATATTGTTGGATTTAGTAATTTGCACAATTTATTTTGAATCTGCTGTTTTGACACCATGTGGGGATATTCGTATGCCCAATGTCGTTGGTGTGGAAAGCCTTCCCACGCTAGTCATGAATGCCCTACGAAAGATATTGAGCATAAGCCTCAGCGCACAATGCATGAGATGCTGTATTCATACAGCCCTTCAAACACTGTGCCCCGAGCTTATGGTCAATCGTCCTCGCCAAATACACCATTCTCTTATTACTCTCTGCACCCACAAGGACCGCAGAGTAATGGGAGAAAGTGTTTGTATTATCGTAGAACAGATCATATCCTGAAGGATTGTGCCGAGTACCTCCATGTTATGGAAGAGGATGATGAGCCTGACATCTGGATCATCCCGACTCCTACCCTTGGTGGCACACCTTCATCATCTGGTTATGTATCCCTGTCACCTTCATTTGTTGAAGGGAATTATGTGGACACAACCGCTAGATCTGTGGCTGATCTAGGCTTCGACATGGCCGAGCCCATCTCTCCTGTGCATACATCTCCAAGCGTGGAGCCGATTCTTTGTGAGGAACCTGCGCTTGGCTTTTATCCAAGCAAAGTTCTTCCGCCTTTTGTGCATTCTACTTCAGTCGTCTCTGACGACATTTTCTACAATGCAACACAAGTTAAGTCTTGTGATACATGGATTGTTTCCACTCCCATGGAGGAGGACAACCTTCCTGGTGTCAAGGTTTCTCCCTCGATACCAAAGGAGGAAGTCCAAGTCTTGGTGGAGGCCTCTATGGATCCGGCCGAGCCTTGTAGCATTGTGGACATTGCTGACGATATTTTTCTACCTCAGCCTTTGGGGAGTGAAACCAGGATCACTCCCCCGATTATTTCTTTATGTTCTTCGTCTCTTTTATTTCTTGACCGCTCTTCCGTATCTAAGCCTGGGCGGGTTGAGTCTCCGCAGGAGCTTCAGGAGGACTTGGAGATTTCAGCTCGAGTCATCGATGATAGAATCCTCTCTCGCGAGGAGGTTGATTCCTCCTCTGTTGAGGAAGCTCCAATGATTTCTTTCTCCTCCTGCCTTCTCCCTGTAGTAGACGATACCTTGCTGGGCTAGGATTCATTTTGTGGTGAGAAGAGTGAGGACCAGCGCTCCTTCTCTTCTTACTTCCTATTTCCTCTGCCTGCGAGGAGCAGGTATGATTATTTAGGCAGAGGGGTAACTGTTCTATCGCCGTATCGGTACACGTTACCGAAACGGATTTTCGAACAGTTACCTGTGAAATTTTCTTTTCATAGGCCCATTAGCTAGAACCTTTTCGTAGACGAATAAGTCGTGCTGGGATGACAATAACCCCAGTACTTATCTTTCATTTTCTGCATTTAGTTTTTCATGTCTATTTAGTTTTAGTATTTATTTGTATTTTATATATTTTTATTTTATTTTTGCGGAGCTCACCCCTGTAGGTATTCATGGCAAATCGCATTGGCGTGGTTGTGATTCTTCATATGGCGGGCCTGCTTTAGGTTTCCACACATCTTCTGGTATGCTCACAAGCTGAGCATTGGGTAACCTCTTCCCTTAGCACTTTATGATTTTAATTTCTCTATCATATGCTGTGTAGTTTAGTTTAAGTCTGGGGGAGAGCAAGTTTTGTTACCTTTTGCACGCGCACATCTCATGTGCATACTAAAAGCTTTTATAGTTTTATTTTGATTAGTTCATTGCACTGCACACCACTGCACCCACTTGAGCGCGTGCTTAGCTATTAGTGTGCCGCGAGTTAAAATCATTTCTTCGTTAGATTTGGGAAAATTATGGTGCTCGCTTAGGATTGTGAGACAGAGTAAAATGTTGACCTTGTTGTGTTTCTAGTCAACTGCTCTTATCTCGTGTAGAAATTCCAGTAGATTTAATTTTTCTGTATGCTTATGGTTTTATACTTTTCTATTTGCGTAAAGATCTTTTTATTCTACTCAAAAGTTGGTGAATCCGGTGTGAATCAAACGGTAATATCGGAATTTGTGTAGCCGTCACTAGACTCATTTTGCTCGAGTCGGGAGGAAGGATAATCTTTCTCGGTGGCTAACAACTTGCCCCAAGCTACTCTCAAAGCATGAGTACTTGGTCAGTCTAGCATAAGCGTGATGTAGGCCATCATTTTGGCCCGATTGAGCTTTGTACCGTTCCTAACGTCATATCCTCGCTAGCCCCGTTGTGCCTACCCTTGTTTTGATTCAGCTCCACCTTTATTCACCAAAGTCTCATAGCCAATCCTAGTCGCACACCCAAGTCGAGTTTAGTGTTTTATATTTTCATGTTGGGATGTGATGTGGTGTTATTATTTGTGAAAATGTGGAAGTGCTCCCAAGTTTATATCTGCTAAATTGTGAAAATAAAATGAAAAAAAAAGAAAAAAAAAGAAAAATATTTGTAAATAAAAAAAAAGTGAAAAGAAAAAGTTTAAATTGAAAATCTTTTTGGAAATGTGATTATATTTGGAGTAGGTGGTGCACACACCCATATGTTAAAAGTTAAGTCTGGAGGTGTGGTGTACCTGCATATATTGTGGTTAGCGGTTGGATTATTTTTAGGCTAGCTCATTTGGGTTAGGTACATAGCCTTTCTTTCTATCATTGTTTACCTCACTGTAACCCAAGCCCCGTGATTATCCTAAAGTCCTACGAATTTGCTCTTGAGTCTACCTAGTGCTGTGGAGAGAGTGTGAACGGGAAAGCGTATGGTCCCTGACAATGGTGGATTCCTTTGGAGGTGATCCTGAGCCCCGATCTTTGGAAAGCTCACCTTAGTGGCCTGCCTACTTTCTTCCTATGCGTGGCCGGTTGATTCACCGTGATTTTATTTTTGAGTAGCAATAAAATTTTGATACGCATTGTGAAAAATATAAACTATTCTGCCTACTTAGAAATTTTCTCTATTGTATTTTTACGCACGCGAGCATGCGACTTCGCATGGTTACTCCGTATTGCAATTTCCTTGTTAGCTAAATATTTTCCCTATCATCTTAGATTTTGTTTGCTCGAGACGCGCAAACAGTTAAGTCTGGGGGTGTGATGAGTCCGATTTATATAGGGTTTTTCAGACTCATCTGGGCTAGTTTTCCCGCGTTTGCACTTCACTTTTTGTTCTATATTGTTCATATTCCATCTTGTCTATATTTCCATAGGAAGTGCACATTTAAGCCCGTGGTTGTGTATACCTATTTTCTGTACTCCGTTTTGTGCTCGTCTGGAATGTCTGCACATATCAGTGCTGGGTTTAGGGGTCGTTTTCTTGTTCCGGGGACGTTTGGAAACATGAATGTTGCGCACGATCATCGGATATAGTGCGCACGACCACTGGTCGTGCGCCGATGACAGTGCGCAATGTACCCTGATTCCCAGAATCTGCCCGGGGTAATCGCACGACCACTGGAAATAGTGCACGTGACCACCGGTCGTGCGATACTGATCATGTGCATTGATTCCTCTTTTCCTGGAGTTTTGTCTGGGGTAATCGCACGACCATTGGACATTTTGCGCACGACCACATGTCGTGCGCCACTGCTCATGCACGTTACCCCAGTTCTTCTTCCTAATCTGCCATGCCAGTGCGCATGATCAATAGACATAATGCGCAAGACCACAGGTCGTGCGCCCGTGATCGTGCACATTGTTCAATTCTGCTTTCTATAAATATCGCAGGTCTCGCCCTAATTAAGAATTCTTCGGATCTCTCGACATTTCTCCGCCGTTTTCATCTCCGAGGAAGGGTTCCGCCGTTCAACTTAATTCTCCACCTAAGTGAGGTGCTCCGGGAAAGCTTTCACCGCCAAATCCAAGCCGGAGCTTCCTCTCGGCCTCCTCCATCATCTCTTGGGCTCATTTCAAGCTTCAACGCCATAGCCATCAAGCAAAGGGAAGTTTGCAACTTTCGTCTGCTATCATGACACGAAGAAGATGGGCCATTGGAAGGTGGTGACAGCACTTCTCTCCCCCGGACGCAGTTGAGGACCGAGCTTGGACGCGTATTGACAACCCGACGATTCCAACCATGAATCCTCAGCAAGACTTCGGATTCGGTCGATCTCTTGCCTTGATCTTCCTTTATTGTTGTTTATGTGTCGTTGTAAACTTTATTTATAGATGATGTGTGCTTATTTGTAAAATGTTTTTATACAATCATGTCTTTATGAGTTGTAATTTCGTATATCTGCTTGAGGTGCGCCATATTCCATCCACCACCATCCACCCTTGCCGCACTAGCAATTGCTAGTGGCGTGCGTAGCGACGATGTGCTCACGACCCTCATTCCGCCATTCTCATCACCTCATCCGCAAGCCTACTCGCCCATCCGCCTAGTGATTCTGTGCATAACGGCCTGACTAGTCTTCCATCCTGCCTGGCGAAGCATCGCATAGTGGCGTTGCATATGAGTAGTTGTTAGATTTTTATTTTCTTTTTCCACAAATATCAAACCCCCCCCCCTTAGTTAGCTCCGACCTAACGACTTCAATCTCAAGTCCTCTTCAAAATTAACTCCACCTTACTGTGTTCCTTTAGAGATCGATACTTGGGAAAACTCGCCCATTTTATATTACTTGTGCGACTGGTGCACTGCCGTGATCTTTAGCATCAAACCCGACGCCATATACCACAGTCAATTGGAAGGGATACATAAGAATATCAAAATTTAACTACAACTACTCGCCCTAACTCAGAGCATTTTAGCGGAAGCTTTTAAACAGTATGAATGAACCCATAATTGAATAACAACTATCATGAATATACACTTACTACCAAAGGAACGAAATAACAAATACACTGAAAAGTACTTGGCCTTATGGACATATAAGAGTTCACTTAACAAAGTAATGTTTTACATACATCGGCACGCAGTCTGGCCACACGCGAAAAAAAAATAAAACAACGATTCGCTTTGGCCTTCGAGGGCCAGCTCAACAACATGGGCTTCAGCCCGCTATTTGGTACTTGGCTCCGCAGCACCTGCAACTTGAAAGTCCACCTAGTGCCAACTATCTTCACCTATGGGGGGGGGGGAATAGGTGACGTGCAGCGTTTTTGCGGAATTTAAAATTGTACCTGCACAATAAAAATAAACAGCACAGCACACAGAATACACAAGCTATTTATAGTTGTTCCCCGAGTTGGGTACATCCACTTTCCCCCTTCGACCTATCTCCCAACAAGGGACGACTCGGTCTCTTCACCAACAGGATTGAAATCCAATCCTTGCACTATCGGAAGGAACCCTTCCACACGTAGGAGTCAACACTCCCACAACATGGGTTGCACCCAACCCTTACAACTAGGAACCAACGTTCCTTTACAATAAAAAGAAAACTAGAATGTCCAAGAAATACAAACTACGTTTGGAGACTAAGGTGTCCCTCTTCTTTGACGACGTGTTTTTGAAGTCCACGAAGAGTCCACAACCCTAGATCTCTCTTGGAGAGAATCTCCCCGGAACCGGCGGCGGCAAGATGGGCGGCGGCTTGGTTCACGGGATCGGCGGCGACAACGATGTGCGGCTGCTGTGCTTTGGAGATCCAAACTTCGTAGCGAAGCTAGCTAGGTCTTCCAACGGTCACTCTAGGATCGATCGTCTTGATCGATTTGGACGGGGAAGTTTTTCCCGATCAACAAATCGAGAGACAAGGGATCTCTGGAAAGACGCGTGAGACTCTAAGATTGGCTAAGCTTCTGTCGCCGGGAGATGTGGATAAAACCACGATCAAACAACCAGCGATCGACTTGCACGAGCGGCGACGACGGCGGAGCTGTTTCGCGATTCTAGGTCAAGATCACGCTCGGCTTCTTTCTCTGTGTCTCTGTATTTACTGTTCAAAAATACCCGTATATATATACACAAGTAAACACCTTCATGACAGTTGTGGGTCCCACAAGAAGAAACCCAAAAACCGGTTCAAAATAGTGCCAGCGGCAGAATCCGGTCCAGCTTTTTCCCGAAAATTGCCCAAGTAAAAATCGGCGAGAATCACCTGTGATTCTCGTCGAATCGTCGAGAATCAAGGGTGATTCTCGACGATTCGGCGAGAATCACAAAGTGATTCTCGACGATTCGTCGAGAATCACCAAGTGATTCTCGTCGAATTTGCCTTGATTGCACTCTGAATTAGCCGGCGAGAATCAGCCAGTGATTCTCGACGATTCGGCGAGAATCACTAGTGATTCTCGCCGAATCGGCGAGAATCACTTGGTGATTCTCGTCGATTCTAACTTAGATGATTTTTCGTCCTACGCCTCTGAGCTGCTCTTTGACTCATCCTTGCTCCTTGTCTGCTCTTGCATAAACACAGCCCTGTACTTGAAAGTAAGTGCACTCCAATAGAGAGAGTACACGTAGGCCAACACACTGATCTGCTCAACGAGGGATTACGTCGTGCAGACCTGTGTATATTGACCTACTGCACCCTGATATTGGTGTGCACTTAGCGTGGAATAACTGCAAGCACAACTTGAAATACTTTGTCAAATACATTGTCTATTTACCTTAGCTTGTTCAGGGGCTTCTTCAAATCAGCTATGTTGTGGATACAATACCCAACAATCTCCCCCTATTTGAAGAAGCCTAAACCCTACAAGCTAAGGTGAATAGAGCGTATGGGAATGAAAAGCATAACTTTGAAATTGAGTTGAGAGAGATATTCATTACCAGTACCGGTTTCTTGAGAGCAAACTTTGGAGCCACCTTAGCCTTAGCCGAGAGGGTAATCTCCCCCTTTTCGGCTTCTGCAAATCGGGGTCTGTAGCATTTGACCCCTTTCTCCCCCTCAGTGCTTGCACCTGTGCACAAACTTGAGTACCTTGCTCCCCCTCAGTTCTTGCGCCTGTGCTCAACTTGAGTACCTTGCTCCCCTTCAGTTCTTGCACGAGCCTGAAGCTTCTGTAGTCTTCATTCCTCATAGTTTAGCATCCCCAATTCAGTTTTGAAAAGACTGAACTTGGCTTCGTCTAAGGGCTTTGTGAATATATCTGCAATCTGCTTGTCCGTGGGGACATAACAGAGAGAAATGTCCTTGTTCTCCACGTGCTCCCGAATGAAGTGGTAGCGCACTTCAATATGCTTCGTTCTGCTGTGCGAAACCGGATTGTTGGCAATTGAAATTGCACTGGAGGAGTCGCAGTACATTGGTACTTCCTTGAACTGAAGGTCGTAGTCGGCTAACTGGTTTCTGATCCATAGGAGTTGTGCGCAGCAACTGCCTGCCGAGATGTACTCAGACTCTGCTGTGGAGGTTGCAACACAATTCTGTTTCTTGCTATTCCATGAAATAAGCTTTCGTCCGAGGAATTGACACGTCCCGGAGGTGCTTTTCCTGTCATCCCTACTCCCTGCAAAATCAACATCTGAAAAACCTATTAGCTCGACATCATTATTTCTCGGGTACCACAAGCCAAGATTGGGAGTACCTTTAAGGTATCTTAGAATTCGCTTTGCAACGACATAGTGAGATTCCTTAGTGTTCACCTGATATCTGGCACAGAAACATGTGGAGAACATGATATCCGGTCTACTGGCAGTAAGGTAGAGCAGGGATCCAATGATGCTTCTGTATTTGGTTTCATCGAAAGACTTACCTTTCTCATCCTTATCCAGAGACATAGTGGATCCCATTGGAGTCCTCATAGAGGTTGCATTCTCCATACCGAATTTCTTAAGGAGTTCATTTGTGAACTTCGTCTGAGAGATGAAGATTCCATCCTCAGACGGTTTCACTTGAAGTCCCAAGAAATACTTGAGCTCTCCCATACTGCTCATTTCAAACTTTCCTTGCATAAGTTTTGAAAACTTTTTGCAAAGATTGTTGTCCGTTGAGCCGAATATTATGTCATCGACATAGATTTGCACCAGCAAAATCTTGCCTTTGACTTCCCTTAGAAACAATATTTTATCTATTTTACCTCTAGAGAACTTGTTCTCAAGAAGAAAACTAGATAAAGTCTCATACCAAGCTCGTGGAGCTTGTTTTAAACCATATAGAGCTTTATTAAGAAAATACACATGATTGGGATAAGTAGGATTGACAAAACCTGGGGGTTGAGCGACGTATACTTCCTCTTTCAGGTCTCCGTTCAGGAATGCTGATTTCACATCCATTTGATAGACTGTGAATCCTTTGTGCGAAGCATACGCCAGGAACAATCTGATTGCCTCGAGCCTTGCCACTGGTGCGAAGGTCTGGTCGAAGTCAATCCCCTCCTCATGTCTGTAACCTTGAGCCACCAGCCTGGCCTTGTTCTTTATGATGACACCATGTTCATCTAGTTTGTTTCTGAAGATCCACTTGGTGCCAATCACATTCTGCTTGTGTGGTCTGGGAACCAGCGTCCAAACGTTGCATCATTCGAATTGATGTAGTTCATCTTGCATGGCCAGAATCCATGCCGCATCTTTTTTCGCCTCGTCGAACTTCTTTGGTTCAACCTGTGACAAGAAGCTAAGATGCAAAATTTCGTTAATAGTACCTCTTCGAGTTCTGACACCGACACGAGGATCTCCGATGATCTGTTCTCTAGGATGATCCCTCACATGCCGGAGCTCTAGAAGTCTGGCATCTGGAGCTTCGACTACTTCTTGGGCTTCTCCTTCTTCTAAGAGATTTGTTCCATTTTGATCTTCAACATTTCCAGATGACATGGAGGTGGAAACTTTGACGTACTTAGGAGTGTCATCTTTAGCGGTCTCATCCAGACTCAGCTGTTCAAGTCGTGCACCTGCATCTTCAAGAATACCACTGGAAGAATTGCTGTTAAGCAAACTTCCTTCATCAAATACAACATTTATTGATTCTTCTACCACTAGGGTTTTCTTATTGAAGACCCTATATGCCTGACTGTGGGAACTATAGCCCATGAATATGCCTTCGAAGCATTTTTCACCAAATTTAGTATGCGGGTACTTCCCATTATTCAGTACATAGCATCTGCAACCAAAGATCCTCAAGTAGGACATGGTTGGTTTCCTGCCTTTCAGTAGCTCGTTGGGCGTCTTACGATGATGCTTGTTGATCAATGCTCGGTTTTGTACATGACAAGCTGTATTGACAGCCTCTGCCCAGAAGTATTCTGGGAGAGAAGCGTCTTTCAACATTATCGTGCAGGCTTCAATGAGAGTTCTATTTCTCCTCTCCGCAACTCCATTTTGCTGAGGAGTGCGCGGGGAGGAAAACTCATGAAAGATACCTTGTTCTTCAAAAAACTCTGTCATAGCACCAGATTCGAATTCTGTTCCATGGTCACTTCTGATTTTGACCACTGAGCAGTTAAATTCGTTCTGAACCTGCTTGACAAAGCTAGTGAAGATGTCAAACATATCTGACTTTCGTTTTAAGAAGAACACCCATGTAAACCGAGAATGATCATCAACTATCACTAGTGTATAGGACTTGCCTCCCAAGCTATGAACTTGCATTGGACCAAACAAGTCCATATGTAGAAGGTAAAGACATCGGGAAGAGTCTTTGTCTGCAATACTCTTAATGGTAGCCCGAGTCTGTTTGCCCATCTGGCATGCAGGAAAGGGGCTATCTTTGATGCACTTGATAACGGGAGCATCCATTACTAAGTTTTTAGAAAACAACATACTAATTGTTTTGAAATTAATATGTGCCAATCTCTTGTGTCATTGTTCACAAAGAGATGCACTGCCTGTTTCCACAAGACATACGGGGGTAGATGAATCTAAATTGAGAAAATCTAAGCAGAAGATATTTCTGCTCCTAATGCCTGATAATACCGTCTCAGAAGAGGTACGTGAAATTATCAGACATTTATCCTTGCAGAACTTAACGTCATAACCTTTGTCACATAACTGACTTACACTGATCAGGTTATGGTTTAACCCTTCAACATAAGCCACGTCGGTGATAGAGATTATACCGTTGGAAATCATACCTTAATATCTGGTGACTCCTCGATCTGACCCTCCAAAGATGACTTTGGGTCCATTCTCGACTGGAGTGTAATCACGCAGTAGGGTTCTAGTCCCAGTCATATGCCGGGAGCATCCACTGTCCAAGTACCAGATCGGCGTTTTGGTGGCCTTTAGACATTCCTGCAAAACAAAATTAATTTCCCTTAGAACCCAATCGAACTTGGGTCCTAGATTCCTGGTTAGCATACTCCCCCTCGGTTGGTTAACCTTACGAGTGGTCGGCCTCGCATTGCTAACATAGGGAGTCTCGTGATACCTTGGATTAAACCAACAATCCACGACAAAGTGACTGACTTTGCCACAACACCAACAGTCAAATCTGTTGTACCTCTTCCTAGGCTCCTGCTTTACCCTGGAAATGGTGGGTACAGCCGGGGCCTTGGATCTGGAGGTGGAGGCCTCATAGTGATTGCAGTCACATGATGTAACGCCCCGAAACTCAAAGGAGCAGAGGGGAATAATTTGGGCCAGTTTGAGTTCTGGCTGCAGGCACACGGCCTGGGACACGGGCGTGTCCCAGGGCGTGTCAAGCCTGTGTCGACACTAAGGCGTGAAGTCGACACTTTGGTCTCGACATTGTGTCGAGACTGGGCACACGGCCTGCGACACGGGCGTGTCGACCCGTGTCGACACTTAGCCGTGAAGTCGACATAGTGCTTCGACGTTGTGTCGAGACACGGCACACGGCCTGCGACACGGGCGTGTCGCAGGGCGTGTCAACCCGTGTCGACACTCGTCCCGCGAAGTCGACACTTTGGTGTCGACAGTGTGTCGAGACATGGCACACAGCCTGCGACACGGGCGTGTCGCAGGGCGTGTCGACCCGTGACGACACTTAGCCGCGAAGTGCCGAGACCTTGTACACGGCCTGGAGCCCAGGCGTGTCAAGGTGACACGGGCAAGGACACGGGCGTGTCCTAGAACCCGTGCAGTGCTCGGGTTGAAAACGGGAGAAAATCATGGGGTACACGGCCAGATACACGGCCGTGTCAGATGGAACACGGGCATGTCAGCTCGAACACGGGCGTGTTCGATACCCGTGTGAGGTTCCAGGTGATTCGATTTTGACGGCGAATGAGGCACACGGCCCTGGACACGGGCGTGTGCCAGGCCGTGTTCGGTCCAGATTGGGCATTTCAGTCCCGAATCGAAGCCGTTCATTTCTTTGACTGAAGATCCAACGGCTGGGGGTTGTTCCTGAAGGGATATACCCGGGTTTTGACTTAGAAAACCTCACTTTTTCCACTTGTTCTCTCTCCAAACCCTTGGAGAAAGAAGAGCTAAGGCAAGAAGAAGAGGAGCTAGATCCGCCATTGGAGGAGCTTCGGAGCTCCGAATCGCAAGCCGACTCCGGATCCACGGAGGCAACGCAAGTGCGGTGATTTCCATCCGATTACTTTTCGATGGCGCCAAAGAGGACCGCAAGGGTAACGATCCTCAACTTGAGCATGAGTCGCTCTCTTTCTTTGCATAGGAAGCCCGCTCTCGCGAGTTTGCGGAGAGTTGGAGGCGTTCCTTCGGGTAGATATGTAAAGTCCCCGTTGTTTAGCGTCCGTATGCGAGAACGGACATAGGCATTTTGGTTGAAGCCTACCCGGACATGTAGTTCGGATCGGTGATGTTGCATTGCATAAGGCCGGAGAAGACTCCGTGCTATTGGGTGTTTTTCGGGTTTTCTACGCGGTAGATTGCAGCAGGGAGCCTTGGGGACTAACCCAAAGGTGCACCCGGAAAACTAGGCGGACACGAGGTCTTGCCAACTTGGTGGCCTGAGAGCCAACTTGAACATAACGTGGTTATGTGATTTGTGGTAGAATGGGAATCGGTGAAAGTTTGACCCGCACAGATGGCTTAAATTGCCGTTGCGATGTGAGCACGGGTTAGATGGAGCCGTACCCGCTTTATGTCGTTCGGGTTAGAGAGACCTAAAGTTACATGGTACTCGCCGTTGGCATAGATGTGAGTCTTCGGTGGTCGATGGCTTAAATTGACGTGACCAATACCATGAAGACGAATTGCTCATAGGAATGGCCGTCTAAGTGGCGGTGGTGAGTCCGGAATGTTAATGGCTTCAATTGACGTGACATCGACCGGTTCACCGAGAATGTGCCCTGAGTGCACGGGGCGTGTGGCCGTGCGAGCCCACGCCTGTGATGAAATGGCTATGGTTTTAATTGCTCGCTTATGCTAGTGAAATGCAGGAAAGGAGCATCGCCGCCCCGAATTGGGGCGGGATCGTTATAATTTGGTCAGCATTGCTGACCGTTGCCTTGTTTGCCACCGTGCGGTGGTTTGTTTGCTTGCAGGTGCAGCTGGACCAAGCGGTCAATAGCGGGCTAAAGCCCTTTTTGCGAAGCTGGCCCTCGAAGGCCCAAGTGGAAATGTTTTATGTTTTATTCATGTATGGCCGGCCTGCGAGCCGAGGTTTGTAAATCATGTAAAAGACAAGTGAAACATTTTGTAAGGCCTTAAGGCCGACTTTTGAGTATTTTGTAATAACATTCCTATTATCATGTTAGTGGACATTCATGCTTGTTGCTGGGTTCTTGTTTTGCAACTTTTATAAACTGCTTCCGCTAGAATGCTCTGTGTAGGACGTTGAGATTGGTTGGATGGTTTCCATAAGTAACCACCCGGTCTGTCTGTGGCATATGGCGTCGGGCCCCGGCCGGACCTACTGTTATATGCTATGCGACGGATAGGGGGTGTTACAATTTGGTATCAGAGGGAGGTTTCGATCCTCCGACCTGTGGGTTATGGGCCCAATTCTGTATCAGAGGACTGGTTTTGGTTGGGCTTGAATTGAATTCGTGGGCGAATTCTTTTTAAGGGGTGGTGAGCACGTTGTGTGCGTCATCGTTATAACCGTAAAAAGAACCCATGAATGTCCACTTAGGAATGAAAATACTCGTGTTTGAGGAACCTGCGTGTTCCTATAATTGCTGTTTGCAATTTATTTGGTCGCTTAACGGTGTTTTGTACCACTATAGGTGACTCGAAGTGGCATTGGGCCGTCAGAACGCCGAGTTTCTGAGGCAAGTAGTGCACCGGAAGTTGCTCCCGCAACACCTTTGTCGGCTGAAAATATACGATTGGTGGCTGAAGCGGTGTTGGCCGTGATCAATGCGCAGCCTGGGAGGCAAGCGCAGCAGCCCGCTCCTGTGATGGAGCAAGTACCTCTTCAAGAGGCTGAGCCGAGGAGGATGGAGCAAGTGGTTGTAGAACCAATAGTGCCAAGGAGGGCGACTGAGAGGCAGTTGAAGCATGTAATGAGCTTTAACCCTCCGTTATTCTCGGGGTTGGGAACCCCATCTCAAGCTGAAGACTGGCTCTCTAGGGTGAAGAGAGTCATGACAGCAACGGAGACGGAGGAGTGGCAGATGACCACCATTGCTATGTTCCTGCTGGACGGTGAAGCAAGGATGTGGTGGGAAGGTTTGGAGCTGCATCATCTGCGAGGTAGACAACTGATAGACGTTCCGATGGAAGAGTTCTCGGAATTGTTCTTAGCAAGATACCTACCTTCTACTCAGAGGATTTCAATGGAGAATGAATTCCTGAAGTTGGTGCAGGGTGAGAGGAACGTGGATGAATATCTCCACGAGTTTACGCGGTTGAGTCGTTATGCTAGCTCCACCATCATGGATGAGGAGCGCAAGACTAATCGTTTTTATGAAGGCTTGAGGGATGAGCTGAGATTGTTACTGTCGGGGCCAATGACGCAGGGTTTCTTAACCTTGGTCAATACTGCCCGGTCCTTGGAGAAGGACATGAAGAGTGTACAAGCGAAGAAAAGCTTGGGTGAAAAGAAATCTGAGTTCAGGGTGCCGACTACTTCAAAGTCAGGCTATCGGAGGACTTTCAAGAAGCCTAGGACTTCGGGTCCAGCTCCTTCTGGCGCTTCTGGGGCGACTACGGGTCGGACCCCGGGTGCGTGCTTTACGTGTGGAAAGACGGGGCACTTTGCCCGTGATTGTTGGAGCGGACGTCCTAAGTCCGAAAGGAGGCCTGGAGCTACTTATGAAGAGAAGGGCAAGGCGGTGGAATCGACCGCATCCCATTATGCTCCGGCCCAACCAAGGGTTTACAATCTTGGCCAACAGGAGGCCATTAAACAAGCTGACGTGGTGACAGGTACGGTTTAATTTATAGCAAGTCAATTCCTTTATATGCTTGTTATGCACATGTTACCTTACCACTACTTGTTTAGGATTTGTGTTGATTTGTGAAAATCCGGCACGAGCACTCTTTGATACGGGAGCTTCACACTCCTTCTTGTCCGAAGGATTTATATTACGCATCGGAGTCCCTTCTTCGATGGCGAAGGATAAGTTGGATGTGTTGTTGCCAAATGGGTGTTCGATGCGAGCGGATAGAATCTGCGAGGTTAAGACTCGTATTGGAGAGCAGGAGTTTGACCTGCGGGCGTCCTTACTTCCGTTGGTGGAGTTCGACGTCATATTTGGAATGGACTGGCTCTCGGAGCAGCAGGCCCATATAGATTGCGGTAGTAAGGAAGTAAAGCTGGGAGCAAGTCGTGAGACGACTTTTACGGGCTTAAAGGGGTCGAGCAAGACGTTGATGTCTGCTCTTCAGGTGGTGAAGGCGGTTCGTGCCGGAGCAGAACTGTTCTTTACACTAGTGGAGGTTGCAAAGCCGAAGCCCGCGATGGATTGTATTTCAGTGGTATCGGAATACCCTGATGTGTTCCCCGCAGATCTTCCTGGAGCCCCGCCACAACGCGAGATAGATTTTACGATCGAGCTAGTGCCAGGTGCAAAGCCTGTGTCACGATCTCCGTATCGGCTAGCGCCTAAGGAAATGGCAGAGCTGAAAGTTCAACTACAAGAGTTGCTGGAGCAAGGGTATGTGCGCCCGAGTTCTTCGCCTTGGAGCGCACCGGTCCTCTTTGTTAAGAAGAAGGACGGAAGCTTGAGGTTGTGTATTGATTATCGGGAGCTAAACAAGCTGACTGAGAAGAACAAGTACCCGATCCCCCGGATTGATGATCTCTTCGATCAGTTAGTCGGGTCGACGGTGTACTCGAAGTTAGATCTCAAGTCTGGGTACTATCAGCTGCGGATAAGGGAGAGTGATATCCTGAAGACAGCGTTTAGTACGAGATACGGGCATTATGAGTTTACGGTCATGCCGTTTGGGCTGACTAATGCGCCGTCAGTGTTCATGGATTTGATGAACAGAACGTTCAGGGAGTACTTGGACCATTTCGTGATCGTCTTCATCGACGATATTTTGGTGTACTCGCAAAGTGAGGAGGATCACTTCAAGCATCTCCATTTGGTGTTGGAGACACTTAGGAGAAATCAGTTGTATGCCAAGTTCTCGAAGTGCGAGTTTTGGCTATCCTCAGTGGCGTTCCTCGGGCATATAGTGAGTGGAGAGGGTATTGCTGTGGATCCGGTGAAGATTGTTGCGATACGGGAGTGGCCTGAGCTTGCTACGGTAGCAGAAGTCCGGAGCTTTTTGGGGCTGGCCGGCTATTATAGGCGCTTCGTAGAGAACTTCTCGCGGATAGCGTTACCTCTCACTACTTTGACGAGGAAGGATCATAAGTTCATTTGGACGCCGGAGTGCGCGCGAGCTTTTGAGGAGTTAAAGTGTCGGTTGACCACGGCGCCTGTGCTGAGTTCGCCGGTTGGAACCGAAGGCTATGAGATATATAGCGATGCTTCGGGCAGCGGTTTGGGTTGCGTGCTATTGCAGCACGGCAGCGTGATAGCTTATGGCTCGAGACAGCTAAAAGTGCATGAGAGGAATTATCCGGTCCATGACTTGGAGTTAGCGGCCGTGATTTTTGCCTTGAAGCTGTGGAGACACTATTTGTACGGTGTGAAGATTGATATCTACACCGATCACAAGAGTCTAAAGTACCTGATTGATCAGAAAGATCTGAATATGCGGCAGCGTAGGTGGATGGAGTTCCTGGGGGACTATACTTTCAAGATCCACTACGTGCCTGGCAAAGGGAATGCGGTTGCGGACGCGTTGAGTCGCCGAGCCCCAGCTCAAGCGAATTGGATATCAGTGCATGATGAGCGGTTGGTGCAGGAGCTGGAGGCGTTGGAGATTGTTTGTGTGGATAGACAATCTAGTGCTGAAGCAGTGCTGAATTGGACTGAAGTCCAATATGACCTGGCTGATTGGATTCGGCAGGCTTTGGATATGGATGCTCATATGAAGCAGTTCATGATAGAGGCTCTGGATGGGTCAAATTCCCAATTCGTTGTGGAGGACGGATTGCTGTGGAAAGACGGTCGTTTGTGCGTCCCAAGTGTGGGCAGTTTACGGGTGGAGTTGTTGTACGAGGCGCACCATACCAAGTACTCGATCCACCCGGGGAGCACGAAGATGTATCGTGATGTTAAGAAGCTATTTTGGTGGCCGGGCTTGAAAAAGGATGTGGCGCTATATGTAGCGAAGTGCCAAACTTGCGCCTTGGTAAAGGCGGAGTGCCAAAAGCCGGGAGGATTTCTTAAGTCCTTGCCTATTCCGGAGTGGAAATTCGACGACATCTCTATGGACTTTGTGCATGGTTTGCCAAGGTCGCAAAAAGGGAACGACGCCATTTGGGTGGTGGTCGATCGATTAACAAAGGTGTCGCATTTTATTCCGCATAGGAAGGATGATCCGGTGGAGAAGCTGGCAAAGCTTTATGTGGATAACATAGTGCGGCTTCATGGCGTGCCCCGCAGCATCGTGAGTGACCGTGATGGGCGGTTCACGTCCAATGATTGGAGGCTGGTGCAGCAAATGTTGGGAACAAAGCTGAAGTTTAGCACAGCCTTCCATCCGCAAACGGATGGGCAGACCGAGAGGGTCAATAGAACCATGGAAGACATGCTTCGCATGTGTGTCTTGGACTTTGGAAAGCAATGGGAGGACCACCTTTATTTGGTGGAGTTCGCATACAACAACAGCTATCAAGCAAGTATTAAGATGGCGCCTTTCGAGGCCCTTTATGGTAGACGATGTCGCACGCCGTTGTCTTGGTTAGAAACGGGCGAGTCGAAGTTGTATAAGCGATCGGAAGTGGAGGATGCTACTTCGTTGGTGAGAACCATTCGGGAGAGGTTGCTTATCGCTCAGGACCGACAAGCAAAGTACTATAATGCCAAGCACAGGAACGTGGAGTTCGCTGTGGGCGATTATGTATACTTGAAGATCAAGCCGTTCAAGGGTGTCTCGCGGGTGCGACGATTGAAAAAGCTAAGCCCGAGGTACCTTGGACCATTCGAGGTTCTGGAGCGAGTAGGAGAAGCGGCCTATCGGCTGAAGCTTTCAGTGGAGCTAAGTGGTTTACATGATGTATTCCATATTTCGGTGCTTCGGAAGGCGGTGCAAGAGCCTACGCAAGTGATCGCGGCCAATCAAGTGCCGGTGGATAGTGGGCTAACGACAAAAGTCAAGCCCGTGCGGATTGAGGACTCGGAGGTCAAGCGGCTACGCAATAAAGAGATCAGGATGGTCAAAGTCCGGTGGGACAATTGCGGTCGTGAGGAGCTCTCTTGGGAGCGAGAGCAGACGATGCTTGACGAATATCCGGAGTTGTTCCGCTCAGGTACAAATTTAAGTTTTGTACATGTGTTTCCCTTTATGTAATTTCGTGGGCGAAATTCTTTTAAGAGGGGTAGAGTTGTAACGCCCCGAAACTCAAAGGAGCAGAGGGGAATAATTTGGGCCAGTTTGAGTTCTGGCTGCAGGCACACGGCATGGGACACGGGCGTGTCCCAGGGCGTGTCAAGCCTGTGTCGACACTAAGGCGTGAAGTCGACACTTTGGTGTCGACATTGTGTCGAGACTGGGCACACGGCCTGCGACACGGGCGTGTCGCAGGGCGTGTCGACCCGTGTCGACACTTAGCCGTGAAGTCGACACAGTGCTTCGACGTTGTGTCGAGACACGGCACACGGCCTGCGACACGGGCGTGTCGCAGGGCGTGTCAACCCGTGTCGACACTCGTCCCGCGAAGTCGACACTTTGGTGTCGACAGTGTGTCGAGACATGGCACACGGCCTGCGACACGGGCGTGTCGCAGGACGTGTCGACCCGTGACGACACTTAGCCGCGAAGTGCCGAGACCTTATACACGGCCTGGAGCCCAGGCGTGTCAAGGTGACACGGGCAAGGACACGGGCGTGTCCTAGAACCCGTGCAGTGCTCGGGTTGAAAACGGGAGAAAATCATGGGGTACACGGCCAGATACACGGCCGTGTCAGATGGAACACGGGCGTGTCAGCTCGAACACGGGCGTGTTCGATACCCGTGTGAGGTTCCAGGTGATTCGATTTTGACGGCGAATGAGGCACACGGCCCTGGACACCGGCGTGTGCCAGGCCGTGTTCGGTCCAGATTGGGCATTTCAATCCCGAATCGAAGCCGTTCATTTCTTTGACTGAAGATCCAACGGCTGCGGGTTGTTCCTGAAGGGATATACCCGGGTTTTGACTTAGAAAACCCTCACCTTTTCCACTTGTTCTCTCTCCAAACCCTTGGAGAAAGAAGAGCTAAGGCAAGAAGAAGAGGAGCTAGATCCTCCATTGGAGGAGCTTCGGAGCTCCGAATCGCAAGCCGACTCCGGATCCACAGAGGCAACGCAAGTGCGGTGATTTCCATCCGATTACTTTTCGATGACGCCAAAGAGGACCGCAAGGGTAACGATCCTCAACTTGAGCATGAGTCGCTCTCTTTCTTTGCATAGGAAGCCCGCTCTCGCGAGTTTGCGGAGAGTTGGAGGCGTTCCTTCGGGTAGATATGTAAAGTCCCCGTTGTTTAGCGTCCGTATGCGAGAACGGACATAGGCATTTTGGTTGAAGCCTACCCGGACATGTAGTTCGGATCGGTGATGTTGCATTGCATGAGGCCGGAGAAGACTCCGTGCTATTGGGTGTTTTTCGGGTTTTCTACGCGGTAGATTGCAGCAGGGAGCCTTGGGGACTAACCCAAAGGTGCACCCGGAAAACTGGGCGGACACGAGGTCTTGCCAACTTGGTGGCCTGAGAGCCAACTTGAACATAACGGGGTTATGTGATTTGTGGTAGAATGGGAATCGGTGAAAGTTTGACCCGCGCAGATGGCTTAAATTGTCGTTGCGATGTGAGCACGGGTTAGATGGAGCCGTACCCGCTTTATGTCGTTCGGGTTAGAGAGACCTAAAGTTACATGGTACTCGCCGTTGGCATAGATGTGAGTCTTCGGTGGTCGATGGCTTAAATTGACGTGACCAATACCATGAAGACGAATTGCTCATAGGAATGGCCGTCTAAGTGGCGGTGGTGAGTCCGGAATGTTAATGGCTTCAATTGACGTGACATCGACCGGTTCACCGAGAATGTGCCCTGAGTGCACGAGGCGTGTGGCCGTGCGAGCCCACGCCTGTGATGAAATGGCTATGGTTTTAATTGCTCGCTTATGCTAGTGAAATGCAGGAAAGGAGCATCGCCGCCCCGAATTGGGGGCGGGATCGTTATAATTTGGTCAGCATTGCTGACCGTTGCCTTGTTTGCCACCGTGCGGTGGTTTGTTTGCTTGCAGGTGCAGCTGGACCAAGCGGTCAATAGCGGGCTAAAGCCCTTTTTGCGAAGCTGGCCCTCGAAGGCCCAAGTGGAAATGTTTTATGTTTTATTCATGTATGGCCGGCCTGCGAGCCGAGGTTTGTAAATCATGTAAAAGACAAGTGAAACATTTTGTAAGGCCTTAAGGCCGACTTTTGAGTATTTTGTAATAACATTCCTATTATCATGTTAGTGGACATTCATGCTTGTTGCTGGGTTCTTGTTTTGCAACTTTTATAAACTGCTTCCGCTAGAATGCTCTGTGTAGGACGTTGAGATTGGTTGGATGGTTTCCATAAGTAACCACCCGGTCTGTCTGTGGCATATGGCGTCGGTGTTGGGTTTCTCTATAGGGTTGGCACAACACTTGTGCACGCAGCGGAAAAGTAAAACATCAAGAAAAACCCAAAGAGATGCGGATCGAGCCATGACGGTTGAATCAAGAAGTTAGCAAAACTAGGCAAAAATTACCTCGGTGGCGTTGAGTCACAACTCAACGGAGAAGCTCCAAACTTTATCTTCTTGCTAGTGGCGAGTTCTACGTGGAATAGTATCCACGTTTCTGCAGAAGTCCACACGAGCGGGAGAACGCCGAGCTTTCCGTCGCACGGAAGATCGGGAAGGAGAAGACCGCACCTCGGCTATTCCACGGACTGCTAGGTCCGTGCCAGGAAGAGCTGCACCAGCGACACTCGCCGGAGGAGAGGTGGCAGCGGAGCGAACGCGGGGGCGGAACAGTTTCCGGCGGCGGGATCGGGATCGGGATCGGCGAAGCGAAATGCGGAACTCCTTCCGTCGGGTTCGATTCGCACAGAGGGGATAAATCGCCCATATATTCGAAACCCTAAGTGTTATATTTATACTTAAAGTATAAAATAAACTCAGGAAAATCGCTATCCGCAGACCACGCAGAACTAGGGTTCAGAATCGGCGAGAATGAATCGGTGAGAATCGGTGACAATCGGCGAGAATCACTGAGCAGGTTCGGTGAGAATCATTCGGCGAGTATCACATTGGATCGGCGAGAATCAGAGTACAATACTCGACGATTCTCGCCGATCGTCGAGCCACGCTCGACGACACATAATGATACTCGACGATCGTCGAGCCGCGGTCGACGACAATAGCCAAGGTAGTCGATCGTCGAGAATCAATAATTGATTCTCGACGATTCTCGTCGATCGGCGAGAATCGGCAAGGTGATTCTCGTCGATCGGCGGGAATTAGAAGATGATTCTCGACTATTCTCATCGACCCTCGGACGACAAACCTAACCAGCCCTTCAAGGCAACCTTTGCCCAACCCGATGATCCTATAAGGCAACACCTTGCCCATAACCCTATTCAGGTAGGTGATTGGTAACCTTTACCAACACAGTCAGTCATCCAACTTCTCCACATTTCTTATGTGCGACCCTGCAGGCTCATATTGCGTTGGCAGTGAGATTAGATGTTTGACCACTTCCAGATCATCATGGTAACTCCAACAGACTCCCACTTGATCTCGAAAGTATCAAACCAAAAACCTCACAAACAATGAGCGGCATCTAGCAATGCATCATTGCTCCCCAAGCAATAAGAGTTAATAACTCATAAGCCTTTATGACCAATGTATCAGCGCTGTCTTTGTCCCTTTGTCCCTTACATCCGGAAAGAACTAGAGGCATGGACCGTGTCACCCTCGTTTTAGCTCAATCCAAGTTTTCTTGATCCAGGATGGACTTTCAGAGAATGGTGAGTCCAATATCACATATTGACTCAACCAAGCATGGCCATGCATTTCTCAGTCCAGTTCCATCCATGGGCCAAGTATGACAGGAGTTGCATCCATATTGACCTTTACCAAGCATGGCCATGCATTTCTCAGTCCAGTTCCAATATCACATATTGACCTTTACCAAGCATGACCAAGTATGACAGGAGTTGCATCCATGGGCCCAGAATATGGATGCAACTCCTGTCATACAGGAAGACAAATCCCATATCTGCTCACACACAAACACCCAAATGATTCGTAACATGCCCAACGACCACCCTTATTATCAACCTTTCTCAAGGAAGGCTTTAGATGGCATCAAAGCACGCTCTTCCTCACTTGATGAATGCTGTGACTTCAGGTCAAAGGACCACAACACCATTGTCAATTGAGACCTACTCGTGACACTATTGGATGACAATCCACAGAGTAGTCTCAGGTTGGGTCTGTCCAGTACAACTTGTTCACTAACAAGTACCCACGTGATGACTTGATATCACAATATCATGACCTGTGAGAACCAGTCATCAGTCAACACACGTGCTAGCCTTCATGTATCATCATCACCCTTAGTTTCTATGATGATACTCGACCAGGGACCTTTAAGAATGAAGCTTCAAATAAATCATGGGCTCTCACATTTAAGTCACGTACTTGATGTCCCATGGAAGCAAACATTCTAAGGGTATCTATTATGCTAACATTTAACTATCATATATAGAAAAACTCATAATAAAAGAATTTGCCATTAATTATAAAAGAAAAACTAGGTACACAGTTCATCATATGAACAAACAGCCAACAAAATACAAGATAACATGCAATCCACAAGATTCTCGCTAGAGTTGATCATTTAGGTATCGTATACCCATCGATCTAGTATGACCATCATGCTTTCTCTGCGCGAGAGGCTTTGTCAGCGGATCCGCAACATTTTCCTCAGTCGGCACTCTGCAAATGTTTACATCTCCTCGTTCGACAATCTCACGAATAAGATGAAACCGCCGGAGTATGTGCTTGGAGCGCTGATGAGATCTAGGTTCCTTAGATTGTGCAATTGCACCATTGTTATCACAGTAGAGAACTACGGGACCAACAATGCTAGGAACTACATCAAGCTCGCCGATGAATTTCCTAATCCATACAGCCTCCTTCGCTGCATTAGCTGCTGCGATATACTCGGCCTCTGTTGTAGAATCAGCAACTGTCTCTTGCTTGGAACTCTTCCAGCTCACAGCTCCTCCATTCAGGCAAAACACAAAACCTGACTGAGACTTGGAGTCGTCTCTATCAGTTTGGAAGCTAGCATCCGTGTAACCACTTACAACGAGCTCTTCCTCTCCACCATACACCAAGAACACGTCCTTAGTCCTTCTCAAGTACTTCAGGATATTCTTGACTGCAATCCAGTGACATTCACCGGGGTCTGACTGATACCTGCTAGTCATGCTCAAAGCAAAGGAAACATCGGGTCGAGTACATAACATCGCGTACATGATTGATCCAATTGCCGAAGCATATGGAATCAACTTCATGCGGTCCTTATCTTCACAAGACTTTGGACACTGGTCCTTAGAGAGATTCACACCATGAGACATGGGCAAAAATCCTTTCTTGGACTCAAGCATGTTGAACCGCTTCAACACCTTTTCGATGTACGTACTCTGGGTCAAACCCAGCAACTTCTTTGATCTATCTCTATAGATCTTAATACCAAGTATATAAGTCGCTTCGCCCAAATCCTTCATTGAAAAGCAGTTCCCTAGGTTGTTCTTAACAACTTTCAGGGTAGGAATGTCATTCCCAATCAACAGTATGTCATCTACATACAATATCAGGAAGACAACAATGCTCCCACTGATTCGCTTGTAAACACAAGGCTCATCTTCATTCTTGATGAAACCAAACTCTTTGATCTTCTCATCAAAACGAAGATTCCAACTTCGAGAGGCCTGTTTCAGTCCATAAATGGACTTATTCAGCTTGCATATTTTAGTGGCTTCATCTGGGGATACAAAACCCTCGGGTTGTGTCATATACACTTCCTCAAGGAGGTTTCCATTAAGGAAAGCCGTTTTGACATCCATCTGCCAGATCTCGTAGTCATAATACGCAGCAATACCAAGCAATATCCTAATGGACTTTACCATGGCAACAGGGGAAAAAGTTTCATCATAGTCAATACCATGAATTTGCTTGAAACCTTTAGCCACCAGTCGCCCTTTGAATGTCTGTACATTCCCATCCATGTCGGTCTTCTTCTTGAAGACCCACTTGCACCCTATGGGGCGTACCCCTTCAGGTGGTTCCACCAAGTTCCAAACTTGGTTTGCATACATGGAGTCCATTTCGGATTGCATAGCCTCAAGCCATTTGTCGGAGTCCGGTCCATTCATAGCCTCTTGATAGGTTGTTGGTTCATCATCATGATCCATAAGCAACACATTACCTATTTGAGACACGAGAAATCCATATCTCTCAGGCTCAAACCTCGGTCTACCAGATCTACGTAGGACTTGTGTTCCCTGAGCAGGTTCTCCAGCTACAACATCTTGTAGTCCTATCTCAGAATCCAATTCCGGTTCATTCACTACATGTGGTTCTTGAACTTCTTCAAGCTCTACCTTTTCAGTCTTTCTTGATAAGAACTCTTTCTCCAAGAAGACACCAGTCCTTGCGACAAACACTTTGCCCTCAGACGGTAGGTAAAAGTAATACCCTTTCGTTTCCTTAGGATATCCCACCAGATAACATTTATCTGATTTGGGTTCCAACTTGTCAGGCATTTGATGTCTTACGTATGCCTCACAGCCCCAAATTTTAATGAACGACATACTAGGACGCTTCCCAGTCCATATCTCATATGGTGTCTTCAGAACCGTTTTCGTTGGAGCGCGATTCAATGTCATTGCAGCAGTCTCTAAAGCAAAACCCCAAAAGGAAACAGGCAAGTCTGCAAGACTCATCATCGAACGTACCATGTCTAACAGAGTACGATTTCTCCTCTCAGACACACCATTATGTTGTGGTGTTCTAGGTGGAGTGAGCTGTGATACAATACCATACTCTTTCAGATGATCACGGAACTCATGACTCAGGTATTCGCCACCTCGATCAGATCGGAGTGCTTTAACCCTTTTACCCAACTGGTTTTCTACTTCATTCTTGAACTCTTTGAACTTTTCAAAGGTCTCGGATTTGCACTTCATAAGATACACATATCCATATCTACTGAAATCATCAGTAAATGTAACAAAGTAGAAATACCCTCCTCTAGCCATGGAACTCATGGGTCCGCATACATCACTATGTATAACACCCAAGAGATCCTCAGCCCTCTCAGTATAACCAATGAAAGGAGCTTTAGTCATCTTGCCTAACAAACAAGATTCGCATCGCTCAAATGATTCATAATCAAATGAGTCCAAAAGTCCATCTCTATGGAGCTTGGATATGCGCTTCTCGTTGATATGGCCCAAACGACAATGCCAGAGAAACGTAGGGTTCGAGTCATTTGTTCTTAGTCTTTTATTATTTTCTACATTATAGATCAGATGGTCCAAGTTCAAAACGTAAAGACCATTAAACAATTGGGCTACAGCATAACAAACATCATTCTTAAATATAGAACAACAATTGTTCTTAATTATAAAAGAAAATCCAATCATGTCCAAACATGAAATAGATATAATGTTTCTAGTTATTGCCGGAACAAAATAACAGTTATCTAATTCTATTACAAGCCCACTGGGCAAAGAAAGACGGTAAACTCCTACGGCTACAGCAGCAACTCTTGCTCCATTGCCGACGCGGAGGTCCACCTCCCCTTTACTCAGCAATCTTCTCCTTCCCAGTTCCTGCACATTTGTACAAATGTGAGAACCACATCCGGTATCCAATACCCAAGATGAAGGAGCAGAAAGGTTTATCTCTATAACGTAAACATTAGAAGCAGAAGTCATACCTCCCCTCAATTTCTGCAGACCCTCAATATACGAAGGACAGTTCCTCCGCCAATGACCAGCCTTGCCACAGTGGTGGCATTTCCCATCCTTCACCGTGCTTTTCTTTTTCATCAGTGCTGAAGACTTGGGCTCAAGATATGACTTAGGTCCTACCTTCGTCTTCTTGGAGCCCTTGGCTTTGCCCTTGCCCTTATGCACCATCAGTATGGGGCTGGCAGGCTTGGCCTTCTTCATGTTGATCTCGGCAGTTCTCAACATGCCTAGGAGTTCGGGCAGTGTCTTGTCTATCTCGTTCATATTGTAGTTCAAGACAAACTGCTCATAACTGTCCGGCAACGATTGCAGGATCAGATCCGTGGCCAACTCTTGACCAAGAGGAAAACCCAGCCTTTCAAGGTTCTCTATATACCCAATCATCTTGAGTGCGTGAGTCCCTACTGAGTCTCGAACTCCCATCTTGCACTGAAACAACGCTTTAGTGATGTCGAACCTCTCTTGACGAGCCTGCCCTTGAAACATTTTCTTGAGGTGCCCGTCAATCTCCTTGCACCCCATGTTCTCATGTTGCTTCTGAAGCTCAGAGTTCATGGTGGCAAGCATAAGGCACTCGACATCCAAAGCATCATCAGTATACTTCTTATAAGTATCCTTCTCAGCACGGGAAGAGTTCCCGGTCGGCACCTCGGGGGCTTCTTCTTCCAAGACATAGAGCTTTCGCTCTTGCCTGAGAACAATTCTCAGGTTCCTATACCAGTCCATATAGTTTGTCCCGCTGAGCTTATCCTTCTCAAGGATGGCTCTCAGAGACAGCGTGGAGTGTGAAACGCTTGCCATGGAATTCTACAAGAATTTATGCAGAATAAAATCAGTACCTACATTTCAATTGCAATTTATTCTAATTAGGACTTCAATTAAAATACTCCCACTATTTTGTTCGAAATGATAGCCCTCACTAACAATTCGGAGAGTTCATGCGAGCTACTCTCTTAGTGGACAAGATCCGTATTTCACCAACACAATGAGTCCGCTTTGGCGTTCCTCTCACGATGTGGTTATTTAGGTAGGCAACGCTTGCCAATTGCATCCTCATGCAATTCTTGTATGGTTGGTGAATAACTCCTTATTCGCATCCATCATATGATGCATGCCAACCCTATGCCTCTAGGCACTCAACCTTTGAGGTCACCTAGTTAAGCTGGACCCGATGTCAACAGTGGGATATCACAATTATCCGCTCGCACCCTTACCAAGATAGATTAATGCACCTTGCTTTGGCAAGCCCACATTTCATCGATCGAGGCAGGAAGAGTGTCATCCATCGGAAGGCATCCAAACACTTAATATTAAAAGAAGGGATTTCAATTTTAGGTTAACGATTAACCATGATCAACATTTGATCAATGTGCACATCCAAAGAAAAACAATTCTTCTAAAACCACATGCATCCCTTATGTGCACATCCTGACACCATCAACATTTGATAGAAGGAAGGGCTAAATCTGAACATCCGGAAATTTCCAAATCCTCAGATTTACATGCATTGGACAAAGGCAAAGACAGCTCAACTTAAGCAGTAGACAAGCTCATCTCTCTATGTTGGATTCAAAATCCAAAACATACTCGAGGGATAGTTACTACTAAGGAGACAACAATTTCTAACACTTAGAAATTCGACCGAAATTCCAATAGTTCTTGGCGAAGTGCCAAGACTAAATCTAGACATTTAGAACACTTCTAAATTTCTAGGTTTACACGCATTGGAATAAGACAACTTCCAAAACAACAGTCATGGCCGGAACCTCCCTCTGATACCACTGTTGGGTTTCTCTATAGGGTTGGCACAACACTTGTGCACGCAGCGGAAAAGTAAAACATCAAGAAAAACCCAAAGAGATGCGGATCGAGCCATGACGGTTGAATCAAGAAGTTAGCAAAACTAGGCAAAAATTACCTCGGTGGCGTTGAGTCACAACTCAACGGAGAAGCTCCAAACTTTATCTTCTTGCTAGTGGCGAGTTCTACGTGGAATAGTATCCACGTTTCTGCAGAAGTTCACACGAGCGGGAGAACGCCGAGCTTTCCGTCGCACGGAAGATCGGGAAGGAGAAGACCGCACCTCGGCTATTCCACGGACTGCTAGGTCCGTGCCAGGAAGAGCTGCACCAGCGACACTCGCCGGAGGAGAGGTGGCAGCGGAGCGAACGCGGCGGCGGAACAGTTTCCGGCGGCGGGATCGGGATCGGGATCGGCGAAGCGAAATGCGGAACTCCTTCCGTCGGGTTCGATTCGCACAGAGGGGATAGATCGCCCATATATCCGAAACCCTAAGTGTTATATTTATACTTAAAGTATAAAATAAACTCAGGAAAATCGCTATCCGCAGACCACGCAGAACTAGGGTTCAGAATCGGCGAGAATGAATCGGTGAGAATCGGCGACAATCGGCGAGAATCACTGAGCAGGTTCGGTGAGAATCATTCGGCGAGTATCACATTGGATCGGCGAGAATCAGAGTACAATACTCGACGATTCTCGCCGATCGTCGAGCCACGCTCGACGACACATAATGATACTCGACGATCGTCGAGCCGCGGTCGACGACAATAGCCAAGGTAGTCGATCGTCGAGAATCAATAATTGATTCTCGACGATTCTCGTCGATCGGCGAGAATCAGCAAGGTGATTCTCGTCGATCGGCGGGAATCAGAAGATGATTCTCGACTATTCTCATCGACCCTCGGACGACAAACCTAACCAGCCCTTCAAGGCAACCTTTGCCCAACCCGATGATCCTATAAGGCAACACCTTGCCCATAACCCTATTCAGGTCGGTGATTGGTAACCTTTACCAACACAGTCAGTCATCCAACTTCTCCACATTTCTTATGTGCGACCCTGCAGGCTCATATTGCGTTGGCAGTGAGATTAGATGTTTGACCACTTCCAGATCATCATGGTAACTCCAACAGTCGGGCCCTGGCCGGACCTACTGTTATATGCTATGCGACGGATAGGGTGTGTTACACATGACTTCTTCACCTTCTGTTCCTTCAGTATAACAGGCTTGGCTCTTGGTGTCTGCTTTCCATTATGGCCGCTAGAGAATTGACCATAATTTCCCATGTTTATTTCCTCATAAGGTGCCTTGAAGGCACTCTCACCGAAGTTCCGGGGAAAGGTCCAACCATCATAACGGCTCTTTGGCTTTGCAACCGAGGGCCGGAAATGATGACCAAAGGTTGATTCAAAGTCATGTTGGTTGCAAGGAAAGCTAGGCTTTCTGAACGCAACAGGACTAAGCGAAGCCTTTCCCTTTTCATCAGCAGAGGCCTTCTTGGCGGCCTTATTCTTCCTCTAGTTCTTGTTTCTCCTGGATGAGGAACCAGATACCCCTACATGCCCCAAGCCAGCTCCTTTGGCCTGAGCAGAGAAGGTATCAACTACTGGAAGAACAGTTTTTGGCATAGAGAAGCTCTTGACGATCTTCCTTTCTGCCGCAAGTTGTTCTTCCAACTTGTCGACTTCCTCCTTCTTGAGATCAAGGAGCTTAAGAGACTCTGAATGCTTTGAAGTCAGGTCAAGGTGCTCCTGTCGGAGAGAAATCAAACTAGTGGCCTCTTCCCTTAGGGATACACACTCACACTTAAGGAATTTCACTTCCTTTTTCTCAGCCTTCAATCTCTTACGGCACTCCTCGAAAGTGTTGAGCAGAAGCTCATACTTCTTGAGGAGCTCCGCTTCACGGGCCGAAGGGCTATCCTCAGGTTCATCATCCTGAGACTCAGGATCAGAGTCGGAGTCGGAGAGAGGGGTGTGAGCTTTTACCTTCCCAGTAAATGGGGGGCATTCTCCTTCTGAGTCGGAGCGACCCACCAGCCCGAAGTAGGCTTCCTCATCATCATTGGAGTCTGAGCAATCAGACTCACTCAGTGTCTTTGGCCTTTTGGCGATGTAGCTCCGCTCTTTCTTCTTATCTCTCGAAGATTTGTGCTCCTCTCCTTTCTCCTTCTCTCTCTTCCCTTGATAGCAGTCGGCCACGACGTGTCCTGGCTTATTGCATCCAAAGAAAATAATGTCAGAGGAGCGATGTTTGTTCGGTTTAGAAGCATACCTGTCAGAAGAGTAATTTTTCTTCTGATGCCTGGAGGAGGAGCCGTCTTTCTTTCTTTGATTCCTCATCTTGAGGAACTTCTTGAATTTTCGGGTGATGAGGGAGAAATCCTCCTCCGACAGCTCTGAGCTGGAGGAGCATGGCTCGGAGTCCTCCTCCTCATCCTTTTTCCTGGCACGGTATGAAACCGCACCCTTGCCTTTTCTGGAGTGACTGGCTTTTAGAGCCACAGTCTTTTCTTTGGTTGCAGCCTTCTCTGCTTCTTCTTCTGCTTTCCTGGTGTTCAACTGAAGCTCATAGGACATCAGCTTCCCAAACAGAATTTGCGGGTCAGTTTCAGCTAGTCTGCCAAACTCTCGGATGACGCAGATCTTTGTGTCCCATTCCTTAGTAAGGGACCTAAGGAATTTATCATTGAGTTCACCATTAGTGAACACTCTTCCGTATTCTTTGAGGGAGTTGACAATCTTGAGGAAGTTCTCGTAGGTGACTCCGATCTCTTCCTTAGGCCCTTGTCTGAAGGCCTCATATTTCTGGTTCAGGAGGGATCTCCGATCATCCCTCACTTCATCAGTGCCCTCCATTAGGATGATCAGGCAATGCCAGATCTCCTGTGCTGTCCTGCAGTTGCAGAAGTTCTGCATCATTGAGTCATCAACCGCGCTGACCAGAATGTTCTGCGCCTTCTTGTCAAGTCCCACTAGCACCATCTCATCCTTGTCCATTTCAGAAAGTTTCTTCGGCACTTTCTTGGTAGGATCAATGGTGGAGACCTTAGTGGGGACATAAGGTCCCTCCTCCACGATCATGAAGAGTCGAGGATCAACTGCTTCCATGTAGAACCTGATCCTTTCCTTCCAGATAGGAAAGTTGAGCCTGGTGCACACTGGGATCTTGCCTGTGAACTTGAGCCCGTCCATAGTAGATGTTTGCCTCCTTCTTGACACTAGCGACAAGATTCAACTCAAGGTGTTAACCTTTTTGATGAGGAACCTCCCTCTGATACCACTTGAACGTCCACCTAGTGTCAACTATCTTCACCTATGGGGGGGAATAGGTGACGTGCAGCGTTTTTGCGGAATTTAAAATTGTACCTGCACAATAAAAATAAACAGCACAGCACACAGAATACACAAGCTATTTATAGTGGTTCCCCGAGTTGGGTACATCCACTTTCCCCCTTCGACCAATCTCCCAACAAGGGACGACTCAGTCTCTTCACCAACAGGATTGAAATCCAATCCTTGCACTATCGGAAGGAACACTTCCACACGTAGGAGTCAACACTCCCACAACATGGGTTGCACCCAACCCTTACAACTAGGAACCAACGTTCCTTTACAATAAAAAGAAAACTAGAATGTACAAGAAATACAAACTACGTTTGGAGACTAAGGTGTCCCTCTTCGTTGACGACGTGTTTTTGAAGTCCACGAAGAGTCCACAACCCTAGATCTCTCTTGGAGAGAATCTCCCCGGAACCGGCGGCGGCAAGATGGGCGGCGGCTTGGTTCACGGGATCGGCGGCGACAACAATGTGCGGCTGCTGTGCTTTGGAGATCCAATCTTCATAGCGAAGCTAGCTAGGTCTTCCAATGGTCACTCTAGGATCGATCGTCTCGATCGATTCGGACGGGGAAGTTTTTCCCGATCAACAAATCGAGATACAAGGGATCTCTGGAAAGACGCGTAAGACTCTAAGCTTGGCTAAGCTTCTGTCGCCGGGAGATCTGGAGAAAACCACGATCAAACAACCGGCGATCGACTTGCACGTGCGGCGACGGCGGCGGAGCTGTTTCGCGATTCTAGGTCAAGATCGCGCTCGGCTTCTTTCTCTGTGTCTCTGTATTTACTGTTCAAAAATACCCATATATATATACACAAGTAAACACCTTCATGACCGTTGTGGGTCCCACAAGAAGAAACCCAAAAACCGGTTCAAAATAGTGCCAGCGGCAGAATCCGGTCCAGCTTTTTCCCGAAAATTGCCCAAGTAAAAATCGGCGAGAATCACCTGTGATTCTCGTCGAATCGTCGAGAATCAAGGGTGATTCTCGACGATTCGGCGAGAATCACAAAGTGATTCTCGACGATTCGTCGAGAATCACCAAGTGATTCTCGTCGAATTTGCCTTGATTGCACTTTGAATTAGCCGGCGAGAATCAGCCAGTGATTCTCGACGATTCGGCGAGAATCACTAGTGATTCTCGCCGAATCGGCGAGAATCACTTGGTGATTCTCGTCGATTCTAACTTAGATGATTTTTCATCCTACGCCTCTGAGCTGCTCTTTGACTCATCCTTGCTCCTTGTCTGCTCTTGCATAAACACAGCCCTGTACTTGAAAGTAAGTGCACTCCAATCGAGAGAGTACACGTAGGCCAACACACTGATCTGCTCAACGAGGGATTACGTCGTGCAGACCCGTGTATATTGACCTACTGCACCCTGACATTGGTGTGCACTTAGCGTGGAATAACTGCAAGCACAACTTGAAATACTTTGTCAAATACATGGTCTATTTACCTTAGCTTGTTCAGGGGCTTCTTCAAATCAGGTACGTTGTGGATACAATACCCAACACAACTAACATTCCACCATACGGTGACAAACAAAGCAACGGTCAGCTAAAGCTGACCAAATTATAATGACCTCGCCCCTTACTCGGGATGGCGGTGCTCCTTCCCTGCATTTCATTAGCCCAGCTAAACAATAAAGTGTAAACATACTTCGCCACAGGTGTAGGCTCACACGACCAAACACCCCGTGCACTCAGGGCACATTATCGGTGAATCCGGTCACTTCCGTGGCTTCAACACCATCCCCGGGATGGCAACATCGTGAGCATTTTAGTCTTTCTAACAACAGTCTAAGACTCCTGACTATGCCAATGGCCAGTCCCTCTTTTGGGTCTCTAGCACCGAACCACATAGCCCAGGTCCGATTCCACTTACCCGTTGCTCACTCCGCCTAGTCACTTTAAGACGTATGCGCGGGCCAAGCTTCTCTCGGATCCCAAAACATTCCCAAACATCACATAACCCAGTTATGTACAAGGTTGGTTCCCCGGCTGCCAAGTTAGCAACACTACCATTCTGCTCAGTTTTCTGGGTGCGCCTTGGAGTTAATCTCCAAGGATCCCTACTGCAATCTACCGTGTAGAAACCCGTAAACACAAAGCACGAAGTCTTCTCCGACAAACCATACAATATTCAACATCACCGATCCATACCAACATGTCCGGGTAGGCTTCACACACAATGCCTATGTCCGTACTTCGATTCCGTACTCTATATGCAACACAAGGGGGACTATTCACATCTACCCCAAGGAACACCGCACACTCACTACAGACTCGCGGGAGTGGGTTTCCTTATGCAAAAGAAAGAGAGCTTCACATGCTCAAGTAGAGAATCGTTACCCTCGCAGTTTGCTTCTGCGCCATGGGAATCTATTCAGATGGAAAGCTTCACAAGGGAATTTCCTCCATGGATCCGGTCTCAGTTCTCGATTCGGTGCTCGGATGCTCCGACGGTGGCCGGATTCCTCCACTTCCTTCCTCCTTGCTCTCTCCTCTCTCTAACTCATTAGAAAGATAATTCTTTAAGAGATAATGAGGAATTAATCCTCAATACCCGGCCTTAAAAAGACAGGACCACATCTGGGCCGTCAGATCTTGTTTAAAGAAAACGAATGGCTCAGATCCGCCCAAAATTTCTCATTCCTGGGCCAAACATGGCCTTGCACAAAGCCATGTCCCAGGTCGTGTGCCCCAATCAAGGCACGATCGTCGAGAACAGAAAAGGTCTCGGGTCGAGACAAACACCTGTGTCTCAACCTGACACGCCCGTGTTGAGTCCCGACACACCCGTGACCTAGGGGCGTGTCACAAATAACCGCCACAACAACCGTCACGTCCCTTGGCGAACACGGGTGGGCACATGGGTATGAACACACCCGTGTCATGCTTGACATGCCCGTGTCGCTACTTCTCAAAGTCGTGTTTCCTGCCGTGACCTTTTCTGGACACAGCTGGCCAACACTAAGAAAGACACGGCCTTGGACACGCCCGTGTCCTAGGCCGTGTACCCCTATGTAGGCCCCCAAACTTCCTTAGAACGCGACCAGTTCGTTTTATGATTTTCGGGGCGTTACAAATCTCTCCCCTTAAAGAATTTCGTCCCGAAATTATGTAAAGGTACACAAAATTTAAATGTTACCTTAGTGGAATAACTAGGGGTATTCCTCCAACATAGACTGCTATCACTTCCAAGAAAGCTTCTCGCGTCCGCAGTTATCCCAACAGACTGTAACCATTTAGATTTCCTTGTTGCGGAGTCGCTTGACTTCAAAGTCTTCAATGAGTACTTGCTTGACCTTTGCTGTCAACCCGTAATCAACCAGCACTTGATTTTTAACACCCCCTATCCATCGCATAGCATATAGCAGTAGGTCCGGCCGGGGCCTGATGCCATATAGCACAGACAGACCGGGAGGTTACTCAATGAAAACCATCCAACTAAGAATCAATGTCCTACACAGGGTACATTCTAGCGGAAGCAATTTAAAGGTTGCAAAACAAAGAACTCAGCATAAGCATGAATGTCCACTAAAAAACCAAATAGGAATGAACGTACAATACACAAGTACAATGACCTTAAGGCCTTACAATTGTTTACTCAAATTACAGTGTCTTCCAAACCTCGGCACGCAGGCCGGTCACTCATGAATAAAGCAAGTAAACACTCATAATTAGGCCTTCAAGGGCCGGCTCAGCAACATGGGCTTTTGCCTGCTATTTACCACTTGGATCCGCAGTACCTTCAAACAATAATCCACCACAACGGTGGCAAACAAAAGCAACGGTCAGCTATGCTGACCAAATTATAAGGATCCCACCCCCAAACTCGGGGCGGCGATGCTCCTTTCCCCTGCACTTTGTTAGCATAACCAAGCATTATAGTGTAAACACTTCATCACAGGCGTGGGCACGCACGACCACACACCTCATGCTCTCAGGGCACATTCTCGGTGAACCGGTCAATGTCACGTCAATTTATGCCATATACTTCTCGGTCTCACCACGGCCACTTAGACGACCAATCATGCGAGCATTTTTGTCTTCCTGGCATGGGTCACGACAATTTAAGTCATAAAACATCGAAGACCCTCCATCTATGTCAACGGCTCCCACCGAACGACATAGAGCGGGTATGGTTCCGCCTGACCCGTTGCTCACATCGCAACGTCAATTTAAGCCATATGCGCAGGTCAAACCTCCCCGAGTCCCATTTTCATCACACACTTCACATAACCCGGTTATGTTCAAGTTGGCTCCCAGGCCACCATGTTGGCAGAATCAAGCAGCTGCCCAGTTTTCCGGGTGCACCTTGGAGTTAGGCCCCAAGGTTCCCTGTTGCAATCTACCGCGTAGAAAACCCGAAAAATAACCATTCGTATGGAGTCTTCTCCGACCATTCATGAAATGCAACATCACCGATCCAGAACATCTTGTCAGGGTAGGCTTCACACATCATGCCTATGTCCGTTCTCGATTACGGACTCTACATGTACATAACGGGGACTATTCATGTCTACCTGAAGGAACGCCTCAAACTCACCGCAAACTCGCGAGAGCGAGCTTCCTATGCAAAGGAAAAGAGGACTTCACATGTCCTAGGATGAGAATCATTACCCTAGCATTTTTCCTTGGCGCCATGGAAATCTATGCGGATGAAAAGCACCGCGTTGTCCTCGCCTCCATAGATCTAAGGTCGGCTTGCGATTTGGAACTCCGTATCTCCGCCGGTGACCGGATCTAGCCTCCTTGTTTTTCCTTGTTCTCCCCTCCCTCTAAAACTTTAGAAAGAGATTGAGTAAGAGAAATGAGGGCTTTGAAACCTTATTCCCGGTTATAACAAAGCAGGAACAGCGCTCAGCCGTTAGATTCCAAAATAAGGAAACGGACGGCCACGATTCGGACTTGAAATCCAAGACTTGGGCCGAACATGGCTTGTGACACGCCCGTGTCTAGGGCCGTGTTCCCCATTCGCTGTCAAAACCGACCTGTCCCGAAAAGGACACGGGCACCCGACACACCCGTATCAAACTTGACACGCACGTGTCATATAGTACACGGGCATGTAATGTGCCATGTTACTCCATCGACACAGGACCAACACCAACCCGTGAAGGACACGGGTATTGGACACGCCAGTATCCAATTTGACACGCCCGTGTAAAACCCGAATACGCCTGGGCTCCAGGCCGTGTTTCTCCCCCAACACAACTTGGACAACCACCCGAGAAGGATACGGCCTGGGACAAGCCCGTGTCTCAGGCCGTATTTGCTGCTCAACAATCGTCGACTCCAAATTCGTCGACCACTCAGCCAGATCGTCGACCCGAGCACGATACGCCCCTCAGACACGCCCGTGTCCCAGGCCGTGTGACCCCTGCCAAATTCCAAACTTGTCTCGAAACACCACCCGTCGCTCTTTTGAGCTTCGGGGCATTACAACTCTCTCCCTCTTAAAAGAATTTCGTCCCAAAATTACATAAAGGAAAGATAAAAAACAAAACATAAACGATACCTGAGTGGAATAACTTCGGGTACTCCTCAAGCATGGTCTGCTCTCGCTCCCATGAGATCTCCTCCCGACCGCAGTTGTCACAACAGATCTTGACCATCCTAATCTCTTTGTTGCATATCCGCTTGACTTCCGAGTCCTTAATGCATATAGGCTTGACCTTTGTCGTCAACCCATTATCGACCGACACTTGGTCGACTGCAATCACTTGCGAAGGCTCTTGCACCGCCTTCCGCAGCACCGATATGTGGAATACATCGTGTAGACCACTTAGCTCCACTTATAGCCTCAATCGATAAGCTGCTTCGCCAATCCGCTCCAGAACCTCAACCGGTCCAAGGTACCTCAGGCTTAGCTTCTTCAAGCGCCGCACCCGCGAGACACCCTTGAATGGCTTGATCTTCAAGTATACCCAGTCGCTGACAGTGAACTCCACGTTCCTATGCTCGGCATTAAAGTACTTAGCCTTCCGGTCCTGAGCGATTAGCAACCTCTCTCGAATCGTTCGAACCAACGACGTTGCATCTTCTACCTCTTGGCGCTTGTACAACTTTGAGTCACCCGTTTCCAACCAAGACAACGGCGTGCGACATCTTTTACAATAAAGGGCCTCAAAGGGTGCCATTTGTATGCTCGCCTGGTAGCTATTGTTGTAAGCAAACTCCACCAAGTATAGGTGATCTTCCCACTACTTCCCGAAATCCATGGCGCACAAGAGAAGTATGTCTTCCATTGTCCTATTGACTCTCTCGGTTTGCCCATCCGTTTGTGGATGAAAGGCTCTGCTGAAACTCAGTTTTGTTCCCAATATATGCTACACCAACCTCTAATCATTGGACGTGAACCACCCATCTCGGTCACTCACGATGCTGCGGGGCACACCGTGAAGCCGTACTACGTTATCCACATATAACTTCGCCAGTTTCTCTACATAATCGTCCTTCATATGCAGAATGAAGTGTGATACCTTCGTCAAACGATCCACGATCACCCAGATGGCGTCATTTCCCTTCTGCGACCTTGGCAACCCATGCACAAAGTTCATAGTAATGTCATCGAACTTCCACTCCGGAATAGGCAAGGACTTCAAGAATCCTCCTGGCTTTTGGCACTCCGCCTTCACCAAGGCGCATGTTTGACACTTCGCCACGTACAGTGCCACGTCCGTCTTAAGTCCTGGCCACCAAAATAGTTTCTTCACATTATGGTACATCTTCGTGCTCCTCGGGTGAATCGAGTACTTGGTATGATGAGCCTCGTACAACAAATCCGCCCACAGATTGCCCATGTTTGGGACACCCAGACGACCATTTTTCCATCGCAATCCATCTTCAACAACAAATTGGGAATTTGACCCATCCAAAGCCTCAACCATGATTTGCTTCATGCAGCCATCCATATCCAAAGGCTGCCGAATCCGATCAGCCAGGTCACACTAAACTTCCGTCCAGTTCAATAGCGCTTCTGCACTTGATTGCTTGTCTACACAAGAGATCTCCAATGCCTCCAACTCCCGAACCAACCGCTCGTCATGTACCGACAGCCAATTGGCTTGAGCTGGGGCCCTGCGACTCAACGCGTCCGAAACCGCATTGCCTTTCCCAGGCACATAGTGAATTTTGAATGTGTAGTTCCCCCGGAACTCCATACATCTCCTCTGTCGCATGTTTAGATCTTTCTGATCCAACAAGTATTTCAGGCTCTTGTGGTTGGTATAGATATCGACCTTCACCCCATACAAGTAGTGCCTCCATAGCTTCAAGGCAAAAATCACGGCCGCTAACTCCAAGTCATGGACCAGATAATTCCTCTCGTGCACTTTCAGCAGTCTCGAGCCATACGCTATCACACTTCCAAGCTGCAGTAGTACACAACCCAAGGCACTGCCAGAAGCATCGATGTATATTTCAAAGCCTTCGATCCCACTCGGCGAACTAAGAACCGGCGCCGTGGTCAGGCAACACTATAACTCCTCAAAAGCTCGTGAGTACTCCGACGCCCAAATAAACTTCTATTCTTTCCTAGTCAAAGTCGTGAGGGGTAACGCTATCCGCCAGAAGTTCTCCACAAAGTGCTTGTAATAGCCGGCAAGCCCCAGAAAACTCCGGATTTCCTGTACATTAGACAGCACAGACCACTCTCGTATCGCAATAATCTTCACCGGATCCACTGCAATTCCCTCTACACTGACTATGTGACCAAGGAACGCTACCACGGACAACTAAAACTCATGTTTGGAGAACTTGGCGTACAATTGATTATTCCTCAGCGTCTCTAGCACCAAATGTAGATGCTTAAAGTGATACTCCTCACTCTGCTAGTACACCAAAATGTCGTCGATGAAGATGATCACAAAGTGGTCTAGGAACTCCCTGAAAGTCTTGTCCATCAAATCCATGAAGACCGATGGCGCATTCGTCAGCCCAAACGGCATGACCGTAAACTCGTAATGCCCGTATCTCGTACTGAAAAAGCTATCTTAGGGATATCACTCTCCTTTATCCTCAGCTGATAATATCCGGACTTAAGATCCAATTTAGAGTACATGGTTGACCCGACTAACTGATCGAACAGATCATCAAGGATCGGGTACTTGTTCTTCTCCGTTAGCTTGTTCAGTTCTCGGTAATCAATATAAAGTCTCAATCTTCCATCCTTCTTCTTAACAAAAAGGACCGGTACGCTCCAAGGTGACGAACTTTGGCTCACATACCCCAGCTCCAACAACTCTTGAAGTTGAACCTTCAGCTCCGCCATTTCCTTAGGCGCTGGCCGGTACGTAGAACGTGATACAGGTTTCATACCTGTCACTAGCTCGATAGTGAAATCTATCTCCCGTTGAGGTGGGGCTCCAGGAAGATCACCAGTGAACACATCAGGGTACTCAGATACCACTGAAATACTGTCCAACTTAGGCTTATGCTTTGCAACCTCCACTAGCGTAAAGAACAACTCTGCACCAGCACGAACCGCCTTCACCACTTGAAGAGCAGACATCGAAGTCTTGCTCGACCCTTTCAAGCCCTTGAAAGTCGTCTCACGACCCGTTCCCAACTTGACTTCCTTACGACCGCAATAAATATAAGCTTGCTGCTCCGAGAGCCAGTCCATGCTAATTATCACGTCGAACTCCACCAGCGGTAGTAACGATGCTTGCAAATCGAACTCTTGACTCCCAATACGAATCTTTATGCCACAGATTCTATCCGCGCGCATCGAACACCCATTCGGCAACAACACATCCAGTTTGTCCTTCGCCATCGAAGAAGGTACTTCGATGCGCGATATGATTCCTTCGGACAAAAAGAAGTGAAGCTCCTGTATCAAAGAGTGCTCTCGCCTGATTCTCACAAATCAAAACAAATCCTATATAAGAAGTGGTAAGGTAACACGCGCATAACAAACATTTAAAAATTAACTTGCTATAAATTTAAACCATACCTGTCACCACATCCGCTTGCTTAATAGCCTCCTGCTGGCCAAGATTGTAGACTCTAGGTTGAGTCGGAGCATAATGGGATGCAGTTGACTCCACTGCCTTGCCCTTTTCCTCATATGTTGCTCCCGGCTTCCTCTCGGACTTGGGACGTCCGCTCCAGCAGTCTGGGGCAAAATGTCCCGACTTTCCACGAGTTGCCTTCCTCTCTCCTTGCACAAACCTCTGGAACTCATTCTACAATGTTATCCTCTGAGCCGAAGGTAGGTACCTTGCCAAGAACAATCTCGAAAACTCTTCCATCGAGACATCAACGAGTTGCCTTCCTCTCAAGTGATGCAACTCTAGACCTTCCCACCATAGCCGCGCATCCCCGTCCAACAGGAATGTTGCAATAGTTGTCATCTACCACTCCTCTGTTTCCGTCGCTGTCAAGACTCTCTTCACTCGGGAGAGCCAACCTTCAGCTTGGGATGGGTTTTCCAACCCCGAGAACACAGGAGGATTAAATCTCATAACATGTTTGAGCTGCCTTTCAGTTGCTCTCCTAGGCACCAAAGGTTCCACCACTACTTGCTCCGCTCTTTTAGGCTCATCCGTTTGAAGCGGTACCTGCTCCATCATAGGAGCGGGCTGCTGCATTTGCCTTGCAGGCTGCGCATTGATCATGGCAAACACTGCTTCGGCCACAAATCGTATGGTTTCAGCCGAGGGAGGTGTTGCAGGCACATCATTCAGTGCGCTGCTAGCATCAGAAACCAGGCATTCTGACGGCCCTACACCACTTCTGGTCACCTATAGTTGTACAAAACACCGTGAAGCGAACAAACAAAATTACAGAAAGCAATTATAGGAACACGCAAGTTCCTCAAACACGTGTATTTTCATTCCTAAGTGGACATTCATGGGTTCTTTTGATGTTATAACGATGACGCACACACATGTGCTCACCACCCCATAAAAGAATTCATCCATGAATTCATTTAAGTTGATCTAAACCTGTAGTCTGTTACCAAATTATAACACTCCCGATCCGTCGCATAGCATATAACAGTACGTCCGGCCGGGGCCTGATGCCATATACCAAAGACAGACCGGGAGGTTAATCAATGAAAACCATCCAACTAAGAATCAACGTACTACACAGGGTACATTCTAGCGGAAGCAATTTAAAGATTGCAAAACAAAAAACCCAGCAAAAGCATGAATGTCCACTACAAAACCAAATAGGAATGAACTTACAATACACAAGTACAATGGCCATAAGGCCTTACAATTGTTTACTCAAATTACAATGTCTTCCAAACTTCGGCACGCAGGCAGGTCACACATGAATAAATCAAGTAAACACTCATAATTAGGCCTTCGAGGGCCGGATCAGCAACATGGGCTTTTTCCTGCTATTTACCACTTGGCTCCGCAGTACCTGCAAACAATAATCCACCGCAACGGTGGCAAACAAAAGCAACGGTCAGCTATGATGACCAAATTATAACGATCCCGCCACCAAACTCGGGGCGGCGATGCTCCTTTCCCTGCACTTTGTGAGCATATCCAAGCAGTATAGTATAAACACTTCATCACAGGCGCGGGCATCTGTTGGAGTTACCATTGTGATCTGGAAGTGATCAAACATGTAATCTCACTGCCAACGCGATATGAGCCTGCAGGGTCGCACATAAGAGATGTGGAGAAGTTGGATAATTGACTGTGTTGGTAAAGGTTGGCAATCACCGACCTGAATGGGGTTGTGGGCAAAGTGTTGCCTTAAAGGATCGTCGGGTTGGGCAAATGTTGCCTTGGAGGGCTGGTAAGATTGTCGTCCGAGGGTCGATAACATTCGTCGAGAATCGTCTTTCTGATTCCCGCCGATCGACGAGAATCATCTCTTTGATTCTCGCCGATCGACGAGAATCGTCGAGAATCAATATGCTGATTCTCGACGATCGACGAGTTCGACTTGTGTCGTCGACCGTGGCTCGATGATCGACGAGATTCGTCGTGTATCATCAAGTTAGGCTCGACGATCGGCGAGAATCGTCGAGTATTGTACTCTGATTCTCGCCGATCCATGATGATGCTCGCTGATCGATTCTCGCCGATTCTCGCCGACTCTCGCCGATTGATACTCGCCGATTCTGAACCTTATTCTTGGGTGGTCTGCGGATAGCGATAAGCCTAGGTTTATTTATACCTTTGGTATAAATACAACACTTAGGGTTTTTCGGGTTCTTGCGTGATTTTCTCCTGTAGCTGATCGAAACCCGCGACGGAAGAGTTCCGTTCCGCGATCGTTTCCCGATCTCGAATCCCGCCGCCGATGGAAGGGTTTTGCCGCCGCCGTGTTCGCTCCTTTGACCTCCTCATCTCCGGCGATCGTCGCTGGTGTTGCTCTTCCTGGCGCGGACCTAGCAGTCCGTGGAATAGCAAGGTGCGGTCATCGTTCTTCCCGATCTTCCGTGCGACGGAAAGTTCGGCGTTCTCCCGCTCGTGTGGATTTCTGCAGAGACGTGGATATTATTCCACGTAGAACTCGCCACTAGCAAGAAGACAAAGTTTGGAGCATCTCCGTTGAGTTGTGACTCAACGCCACCGAGGTAATTTTTACCTAGTTTTGCTAACTTCTTGATTCAACGTTCATGGCCCGATCTACATCTCTTTGGGTTTCTCTTGATGTTTTATTCTTCCGCTGCGTGCACAAGTATTGTGCCAACCTTATAGAGAAACCCAACAGTGGTATCAGAGCCAGGTTTCGGCCATGATCGTTGTATTGGAAGTTTTGTTATTCCAGTGCGTGTAAACCTAGGGATTTAGAAGCGTTCTAAATGTCTAGATTTAGTCTTGGTACCTCGCCAAGAACTTCTGGAATTGTGTGGCAATTTCTAAGTGTTAGAAATTGTAGTCTCCTTATCAGTAACCATCCCTCGAGTATGTTTTGGATTTTGAATCCAACAAAGAGAGATGAGCTTGTCTACTGCTTTAAGTTGAGTTGTCTTTGCCTTTGCCCAATGCATGTAAATCTGAGGATTTGGAAGTTTCCGGATGTTCGGATTTAGCCCTTCCTTCTATCAATTGTTGATAATGTTAGGATGTGCACATAAGGGATGCATGTGGTTTAGAATTGTTTTTCTTTGGATGTGCACGTTGATCAAATGTTGATCATGGTTAATTGTTAACGTTATAATTGAAAATCCCTTCATCTAATATTAAGTGTTCGGATGCCTTCCGATGGATGACACTCTTCCTGCCTCGATCGATGAAGTGTGGGCTTGCCAAAGCAAGGTGCATTAATCTATCTTGGTAAGGGTGCGAGCGGATAATTGTGATATCCCACTGTCGACATCGGGTCATACTTAACTAGGTGACCTCAAAGGTTGAGTGCCTAGAGGCATAGGGTTGGCATGCACCATATGATGGATGCGAATAAGGAGTTATTCACCAACCATACAAGAATTGCATGAGGATGCAATTGGCAAGCGTTGTCTACCTAAATAACCGCATCGTGAGAGGAACGCCAAAGCGGACTCATAGTGTTGGTGAAATACGGATCTTGTCCACTAAGAGAGTAGCTCGCATGAACTCTCCGAATTGTTAGTGAGGGCTATCATTTCGAATAAAATAGTGGGAGTATTTTAATTGAAGTCCAAATTAAAATAAATTGTATTTGAAATTTTGGTACTGATTTTATTCTGCATAAATTCTTGTAGAATTCCATGGCAAGTGTTTCACACTCCACGTTGTCCCTGAGAGCCATCCTTGAGAAGGATAAGCTCAGTGGGACAAATTACATGGACTGGTACAGGAACCTGAGAATTGTTCTCAGGCAAGAGCGAAAGCTCTATGTCTTGGAAGAAGAAGCCCCCGAGGTGCCGACCGGGAATTCTTCCCGTGCTGAGAAGGATACTTATAAGAAGTATACTGACGACGCTTTAGATGTCGAATGCCTTATGCTTGCCACTATGAACTCTGAGCTTCAGAAGCAACATGAGAACATGGGGTGCAAGGAGATTGACGACCATCTCAAGAAAATGTTTCAAGGGCAGGCTCGTCAAGAGAGGTTCGACATCACAAAAGCGTTGTTTCAGTGCAAGATGGGAGTTCGAGACTCAGTAGGGACTCACGTACTCAAGATGATTGGGTATATAGAGAACCTTGAAAGGCTGGGTTTTCCTCTAGGTCAAGAGTTGGCCACAGATCTGATCCTGCAATCGTTGCCGAACAGTTATGAGCAGTTTGTCTTGAACTACAATATGAATGAGATAGACAAGACACTGCCCGAACTCCTAGGCATGTTGAGAACTGCCGAAATCAACATGAAGAAGGCCAAGCCTGCCAGCCCCATACTGATGGTGCATAAGGGCAAGGGCAAAGCCAAGGGCTCTAAGAAGACAAAGGTGGGACCTAAGTCATATCTTGAGCCCAAGTCTTCTGCACTGATGAAAAAGAAAAGCACGGTGAAGGAAGGGAAATGCCACCACTGTGGCAAGGCTGGTCATTGGAGGAGGAACTGTCCTTCGTACATTGAAGGTCTGCAGAAATTGAGGGGAGGTATGACTTCCGCTTCAAATGTTTACGTTATAGAGATAAACCTTTCTGCTCCTTCATCTTGGGTATTGGATATCGGATGTGGTTCTCACATTTGTACAAATGTGCAGGAACTGGGAAGGAGAAGATTGCTGAGTAAAGGGGAGGTGGACCTCCGCGTCGGCAATGGAGCAAGAGTTGCTGCTGTAGCCGTAGGGGTTTATCGTCTTTCTTTGCCCAGTGGGCTTGTAATAGAACTTGATAATTGTTATTTTGTTCCGGCCATAACTAGAAACATTATATCTATTTCATGTTTGGACATGATTGGATTTTCTTTTATAATTAAGAACAATTGTTGTTCTATATTTAAGAATGATGTTTGTTATGCTGTAGCCCAATTGTTTAATGGTCTTTATGTTTTGAACTTGGACCATCTGATCTGTAATGTAGAAAATAATAAAAGACTAAGAACGAATGACTCGAACCCTACTTTTCTCTGGCATTGTCGTTTGGGCCATATCAACGAGAAGCGCATATCCAAGCTCCATAGAGATGGACTTTTGGACTCATTTGATTATGAATCATTTGAGCGATGCGAATCTTGTTTGTTAGGCAAGATGACTAAAGCTCCTTTCACTGGTTATACTGAGAGGGCTGAGGATCTCTTGGGTGTTGTACATAGTGATGTATGCGGACCCATGAGTTCCATGGCTAGAGGTGGGTATTTCTACTTTGTTACATTTACTGATGATTTCAGTAGATACGGATATGTGTATCTTATGAAGTGCAAATCCGAAACCTTTGAAAAGTTCAAAGAGTTCAAGAATGAAGTAGAAAACCAGTTGGGTAAAAGGGTTAAAGCACTCCGATCTGATCGAGGTGGCGAATACCTGAGTCATGAGTTCCGTGATGATCTGAAAGAGTGTGGTATTGTATCACAGCTCACTCCACCTAGAACACCACAACATAATGGTGTGTCTGAGAGGAGAAATCGTACTCTGTTAGACATGGTACGTTCGATGATGAGTCATGCAGACTTGCCTGTTTCCTTTTGGGGTTTTGCTTTAGAGACTGCTGCAATGACATTGAATCGCGCTCCAACGAAAACGGTTCTGAAGACACCATATGAGATATGGACTGGGAAGCATCCTAGTATGTCGTTCATTAAAATTTGGGGCTGTGAGGCATACGTGAGACGTCAAATGCTTGACAAGCTGGAACCCAAATCGGATAAATGTTATCTGGTGGGATATCCTAAGGAAACGAAAGGGTATTACTTTTACCTACCGTCTGAGGGCAAAGTGTTTGTCGCAAGGACTGGTGTCTTCTTGGAGAAAGAGTTCTTATCAAGAAAGACTGAAAAGGTAGAGCTTGAAGAAGTTCAAGAACCACATGTAGTGAATGAACCGGAATTGGATACTGAGACAGGACTACAAGATGTTGTAGCTAGAGAACCTGCTCAGGGAACACAAGTCCTACGTAGATCTGGTAGACCGAGGTTTGAGCCTGAGAGATATGGATTTCTCGTGTCTCAAATAGGTAATGTGTTGCTTATGGATCATGATGATGAACCAGCAACCTACCAAGAGGCTATGAATGGACCGGACTCCGACAAATGGCTTGAGGCTATGAAATCCGAAATGGACTCCATGTATGCAAACCAAGTTTGGAACTTGGTGGAACCACCTGAAGGGTACGACCCATAGGGTGCAAGTGGGTCTTCAAGAAGAAGACCGACATGGATGGGAATGTACAGACATTCAAAGGGCGACTGGTGGCTAAGGGTTTCAAGCAAATTCATGGTATTGACTATGATGAGACCTTTTCCCCTGTTGCTATGGTGAAGTCCATTAGGATATTGCTTGCTATTGCTGCGTATTATGACTACGAGATCTGGCAGATGGATGTCAAAACGGCTTTCCTTAATGGAAACCTCCTTGAGGAAGTGTACATGACACAACCCGAGGGTTTTGTATCCCCAGATGAAGCCACTAAAATATGCAAGCTGAATAAGTCCATTTATGGACTGAAACAGGCCTCTCGAAGTTGGAATCTTCATTTTGATGAGAAAATCAAAGAGTTTGGTTTCATCAAGAATGAAGATGAGCCTTGTGTTTACAAGCGAATCAGTGGGAGCATTGTTGTCTTCCTGATATTTTATGTAGATGACATACTGTTGATTGGGAATGACATTCCTACCCTGAAAGTTGTTAAGAACAACCTAGGGAACTGCTTTTCAATGAAGGATTTGGGTGAAGCGACTTATATACTTGGTATTAAAATCTATAGAGGTAGATCGAAGAAGCTGCTGGGTTTGACCCAGAGTACGTACATCGAAAAGGTGTTGAAACGGTTCAACATGCTCGAGTCCAAGAAAGGATTTTTGCCCATGTCTCATGGTGTGAATATCTCTAAGGACCAGTGTCCAAAATCTTGTGAAGATAAGGACCGCATGAAGTTGATTCCATATGCTTCGGCAATTGGATCAATCATGTACGCGATGTTATGTACTCGACCCGATGTCTCCTTTGCTTTGAGCATGACTAGCAGGTATCAGTCAGACCCCGGTGAGTGTCACTGGATTGCAGTCAAGAATATCCTGAAGTACTTGAGAAGGACTAAGGATGTGTTCTTGGTGTATGGTGGAGAGGAAGAGCTCGTTGTAAGTGGTTACACAGATGCTAGCTTCCAAACTGATAGAGACGACTCCAAGTCTCAGTCAGGTTTTGTGTTTTGCCTGAATGGAGGAGCTGTGAGCTGGAAGAGTTCCAAGCAAGAGACAGTTGCTGATTCTACAACAGAGGCCGAGTATATCGCAGCAGCTAATGCGGCGAAGGAGGCTGTATGGATTAGGAAATTCATCGGCGAGCTTGATGTAGTTCCTAGCATTGTTGGTCCCGTAGTTCTCTACTGTGATAACAATGGTGCAATTGCACAATCTAAGGAACCTAGATCTCATCAGCGCTCCAAGCACATACTTCGGCGGTTTCATCTTATTCGTGAGATTGTCGAACGAGGAGATGTAAACATTTGCAGAGTGCCGACTGAGGAGAATATTGCGGATCCACTGACAAAGCCTCTCGCGCAGAGAAAGCATGATGGTCATACTAGATCGATGGGTATACGATACCTAAATGATCAACTCTAGCGAGAATCTTGTGGGTTGCATGTAATCTTGTATTTTGTTGGCTTTTTGTTCATATGATGAACATTGTACCTAATTTTTCTCTTATAATTAATGGCAAGTTCTTTTATTATGTCTTTTTCTATATGATAGTTAAATGTTAACATAATAGATACCCTTAGAATGTTCGCTTCCATGGGACATCAAGTACGTGACTTGAATGTGAGAGCCCATGATTTATTTGAAGCTTCATTCTTAAAGGTCCCTGGTCGAGTATCATCATAGAAGCTAAGGGTGATGATGGTACATGAAGACTAGCACGTGCGTTGACTGATGACCGGTTCTCACAGGTCATGATATTGTGATATCAAGTCATCACGTGGGTACTTGTTAGTGAACAAGTTGTACTGGACAGACCCAACCTGAGTCTACTCTGTGGATTGTCATCCAATCGTGTCACGAGTGGGTCTCAATTGACAATGGTGTTGTGATCCTTTGACCTGAAGTCACAGCATTCATCAAGTGAGGAAGAGCGTGCTTTGATGCCATCTAAAGTCTTCCTTGAGAAAGGTTGATGATAAGGGTGGTTGTTGGGCATGTTACGAATCATTTGGGTGTTTGTGTGTGAGCAGATATGGGATTTGTCCTCCTGTATGACAGGAGTTGCATCCATTGTCCCCTTGATGGAACTGGACAGAGAAATGCATGGCCATGCTTGGTTGAGTCAATATGTGATATTGGACTCACCATTCTCTGGAAGTCCGTCCTGGATCAAGAAACTTGGATTGAGCTATTACGAGGGTGACACGGTCCATGCCTCTAGTTCTTTCCGGATGTAAGGGACAAAGGGACAAAGACAACGCTGATACATTGGTCATAAAGGCTTATGAGTTATGAACTCTTATTGCTTGGGGAGCAATGATGCATTGCTAGATGCCGCTCATTGTTTGTGAGGTTTTTGATTTGATACTTTCGAGATCAAGTGGGAGTCCGTTGGAGTTACCATTGTGATCTGGAAGTGATCAAACATGTAATCTCACTGCCAACGCGATATGAGCCTGCAGGGTCGCACATAAGAGATGTGGAGAAGTTGGATAATTGACTGTGTTAGTAAAGGTTGCCAATCACCGACCTGAATGGGGTTGTGGGCAAAGTGTTGCCTTAAAGGATCGTCGGGTTGGGCAAATGTTGCCTTGGAGGGCTGGTAAGATTGTCGTCCAGGGTCGATAACGTTCGTCGAGAATCGTCTTCCTGATTCCCGCCGATCGACGAGAATCATCTCTTTGATTCTCGCCGATCGACGAGAATCGTCGAGAATCAATATGCTGATTCTCGACGATCGACGAGTTCGACTTGTGTCGTCGACCGTGGCTCGACGATCGACGAGATTCGTCGTGTATCATCAAGTTAGGCTCGACGATCGGCGAGAATCGTCGAGTATTGTACTCTGATTCTCGCCGATCCATGATGATGCTCGCTGATCGATTCTCGCCGATTCTCGCCGACTCTCGCTGATTGATACTCGCCGATTCTGAACCTTATTCTTGGGTGGTCTGCGGATAGCGATAAGCCTAGGTTTATTTATACCTTTGGTATAAATACAACACTTAGGGTTTTTCGGGTTCTTTCGCGATTTTCTCCTGTAGCTGATCGAAACCCGCGACGGAAGAGTTCCGTTCCGCGATCGTTTCCCGATCTCGAATCCCGCCGCCGACGGAAGGGTTCCGCCGCCGCCGTGTTCGCTTCGTTGACCTCCTCATCTCCGGCGATCGTCGCTGGTGTTGCTCTTCCTGGCGCGGACCTAGCAGTCCGTGGAATAGCAAGGTGCGGTCATCGTTCTTCCCGATCTTCCGTGCGACGGAAAGTTCGGCGTTCTCCCGCTTGTGTGGATTTCTGCAGAGACGTGGATATTATTCCACGTAGAACTCGCCACTAGCAAGAAGACAAAGTTTGGAGCATCTCCGTTGAGTTGTGACTCAACGCCACCGAGGTAATTTTTACCTAGTTTTGCTAACTTCTTGATTCAACGTTCATGGCCCGATCTACATCTCTTTGGGTTTCTTTTGATGTTTTATTCTTCCGCTGCGTGCACAAGCGTTGTGCCAACCTTATAGAGAAACCCAACACGCATGGCCACACACCCCGTGCTCTCAAGGCACATTCTCGGTGAACGGTCAACATCACGTCAATTTAAGCCATAGACATCTCGGTCTCACCACCGCCACTTGGACAGCCAATCTTTCAAGCATTTTTGTCTTCCCGGCATGGGTCACTTCAATGTAAGTCATAGACCACCGAAGACCCACCATCTATGACAACGGCTCCCACCGAACGACATAGAGGTGGTACGGTTCCGCCTGACCCGTTGTTCATATCGCAACATCAATTTAAGCCATATGCGTGGGTCAAACCTCCCTGAGTCCCGTTTCCATCACACACTTCACATAACCCGGTTATGTTCAAGTTGGCTCCCAGGACACCATGTTGGAAAAATCACGCATCTGCCCAGCTTTCCGGGTGTATCTTGGAGTTAGTCCCTAAGGCTCCCTGTTGCAATCTACCGCGTAGAAAACCCGAAAAACAACCATTCGCGCGGAGTCTTCACCGACCATTCATGCAATGCAACATCACCGATCCAGACCAACTTGTCCGTGTAGGCTTCACACATCATGCCTATGTCCATTCTCGATTACGGACTCTACATGTATATAACAGGGACTATTCATATCTACCCAAAGAAACGCCTCAAACTCACCGCAAACTCGCGAGAGCGGGCTTCCTATGCAAAGGAAAAGAGGACTTCACATGTCTTAGGATGAGAATCGTTACCTTAGCATTTTTCCTTGGCACCTTGGAAATCTATGCGGATAAAAAGCACCGCATTGTCCTTGCCTCTGTAGATCTGAATCCGGCTTGGGATTTGGAGCTCCGAAGCTCCACCGGTGACCGGATCTAGCCTCCTTCTTCTTCCTTGCTCTCCCCTCTCTCTAAAACTTTAGAAAGAGATTGAGTAAGAGAAATGAGGGATTCGAAACCCTATTCCCGTGTATAACCAAGCAAGAACAACTCTCGGCCGTTAGATCCCAAAATAAGGAAACAGACGGCCACGATTCGGACTTGAAATCCAAGACCTGGCAGAACACGGCTTGTGACACGCCCGTGTCTAGGGCCGTATTCCCCATTCACCGTCGAAACCGACGTGTCCCGAAAAGGACAAGAGCACCCGACACGCCCGTGTCAAACTTGACACGCCCGTGTCTTATAGTACACGGCCGTGTAGTGTGTCGTCTTACTCCATCGACACAGGACCAACACCAACCCGTGAAGGACATGGGTATTGGACACGCTCGTGTCCAATTTGACATGCCCGTGTCAAACCCGAACACGCCTGGGCTCCAGGTTGTGTTTCTCCCCCAACACAAATCGGCCAACCACCCGAGAAGGACACGGCCTGGGACACGCCCGTGTCTCAGGCCATGTTCACTGGTCGACAATCATCGACTGCAAATTCATCGACCAATCAGCCAGATTGTCGCCCCGAGCATGACATGCCCCAGGGACATGCCTGTGTCCCAGGCCGTGTGACCCCTGCCAAATTCCAAACTTGGCTCGAAACCCCACTCGTCGCTCATTTGAGTTTCTAGGCGTTACATGATCGACCGCAATGACCTGCGAAGGCTCTTGCACCGCCTTCTGCAACACCGAAATGTGGAACACATCGTGAAGCCCACTCAACTCCACTGATAGCTTGAATCGATACGCTGCTTCGCCAACCCGCTCCAGGATTTCAAACGGTCCAAGGTATCTCGGACTCAGCTTCTTCAAGCGTCGAACCCGTGAGACACCCATGAACGGCTTGATTTTCAAATACACCCAGTCGCCAACACCGAACTCCACGTTCCTATGCTTGGCATTATAGTATTTTGCCTGCCTGTCCTGAGCGATCTTTAACCGTTCCTGAATTGTATATATCACTGAAGTGGCGTCTTCCACCGCTTGACGTTTATATAACTTCGACTTGCCTGTCTCCAACAAAGACAATGGCGTACGACACTTTCTCCCATAAAAGTCCTCGTAAGGCGCCATTCCAATACTCACTTGATAGCTATTGTTATATGCAAACTCCACCATGTACAGGTGATCTTCCCACTGCTTGCCGAAATCCAAGACGCACATGCAAAGCTTGTCCTCCATCGTCCAGTTTACCCTCTTGGTCTGACCATCCGTTTGTGGATGAAAGTCTGTGCTGAAACTCAGCTTAGTTCCCAACAGACAATGCACCAGCCTCTCGTCATTTTACGTGAAGCGTCCATCTCGGTCACTAACAATACTGCGAGGTACACCATGCAATCGTACAATATTATCTACATAGAGTTTGGCTAATTTTTCCACCGGATATTCCTTCTTGTTCGGGATGAAGTGCAACACTTTTGTCAATCTATCTACGACTACATAGATGACGTCATTTCACCTCTGCAACTTTGGCAAACCATGCACAAAATCCATAGAAATGTCGTCAAACTTCCACTCTAGGATAGGTAAGGACTTTAAGAAACCTCTGGGCTTCTGTCACTCCACCTTCACCAAGGCACATGTTTGGCACTTGGCCACATAAAGTGCTACATCTTTCTTTAATCCTGGCCACCAGAACAACTTCTTCATGTATTTATACATCTTCGTGCTCCTCGGGTGGATTGAGTACTTGGTATGATGAGCCTCGTACATCAACACCTCCCGAAGGTTATCCGCGCTAGGGATGCATAGGCGACCGTCCCTCCTTAGCAGTCCATGCTCAACAGATAATTAGGAATTTGACCCATCCAAAGATTCATCTAAGATCTATTTCATGCTGCTATCCTGGACCAAAACCCGCCAAACCATATCAGCTAGGTCATACTACACCTCTGTCCAATATAATTTTTCCTCGACACTAGTCGGCTTGTCGACACAAGAGATCTATAATGACTCCAAATCACAGACCAAACTCTCAATCATGTACCGACAACCAGCTGGCCCGCGCAGGAGCCCTGCGACTAAACGCATCCGCCACTGCATTTCCTTTCACAGGCACATAAAGTATCTCAAAGGTGTAGTCCCCCAGGAACTCCATCCGCCTCTGCTGCCTCATGTTCAGGTCCTTCTGATCTAACAAGTACTTAATGCTCTTATGATCAGTGTAGATATCGACCTTCACAACGTACAGGTAGTGCCTCCACAACATTAGAGCAAATATCACGGCCGCTAACTCTAAGTCATGGACCAGATAATTCCTCTTCTAAACCTTCAATTGTCGTGAACCATAGGCTATCACGCTCCCACGCTATAGCAGAACACAACCAAAAACACTGATCGAAGCATCACTAAAGATTTCAAACCCTTCAGTCCCACTCGGCGAATGCAAAATAGGCACCGTAGTCAACCACCTCTTCAATTCTTCAAAAGCCTTCTCGCATTCCAGCGACCACAAACTTTTGATCCTTCCTTGTCAACATCATGAGTGGTAACGCTATCCACGAGAAGTTCTCTATGAAGCGCCTGTAGTAGCCAGCAAGCCCCAGAAAGCTCCGGACTTCCGCCACTGTAGTCAATATAGGCCACTCCCGTATCACCACTACCTTTGCCGGATCCACCGCTATCCCTTCTACACTAACAATATGACCAAGGAACGCTACCGAGGATAAACAGGACTCACACATGGAGAACTTAGCATACAACTGATTTCTTCTCAATGTCTCCAACACCATATGCAGATGCTTATAGTGATCATCCTCATACTGCGAGTACACCAAGATATCATCGATAAATACTATCACGAAACGGTACAGGTACTCTCTGAACGTCCTGTTCATCAGATCCATAAACACGGATGACGCATTGGTCAACCTAAATGGCATGACCGTGAACTTATAATGCACAAACCGCATGCTGAATGCTGTCTTAGGGATGTCGCTTTCCCTTATGCTTAATTGGTAGTAGCCGGATTTCAGATCTAACTTCGAATATACTTTTGACCTAACCAACTGATCAAATAGATCGTCAATCCTTGGGATCAGATTCTTATTCTTTTCCGTAAGCTTGTTCAACTCCCAATAGTCGATACAGAGTCGCAAGCTCCCATCCTTCTTCTTAACGAGGAGGACCGGTGCACTCCAAGGCGACGAACTTGGACGCACATACCCTTGTTCCAATAACTCTTGCAGTTGCACCTTCAGCTACGCCATCTCCCTTGGCGCTTTCTGATAGGGAGAGCGTGACACCGGTTTGGCACCCGGCACCAGCTCAATTGTAAACCGGTTTTGCACCTTCAGCTCCGCAATCTCCCACTGAGGAGGGGCTCCTGGGAGATCATCTGGGAACACATCAGGATACTCGGACACAACTGGAATACTACCCAGACTTGGCTTAGGCGTTGAATCCTGCACTAATGCGACAAACAACTCTGCCCCACGCTAAACTGCCTTAATCACCTAAAGGGCCGACATCAAAATCTTACTCGACCCATTCATTCCCGCAAACGTAGTCTCCCGATCAGTATTCAGTCCCAACTTAACCTCCTTTCGGTTACAATCAATGCATACTCGCTGCTCCGAGAGCCAATCCATACCAAAGATTATGTCGAACTCTACCAACGATAGTACCGACACTTGCAAGTCAAACTCCAGATCCCCAATCCGTATATTTACCACACTGATTCTATCCGCATGCATTGAGCACCCATTGGGCAACAACACATCCAACTTGTCTTTTTCCATCGAGTAAGGGACTCCGATGCGCGTTACGAATCTTTTGGACAAGAAGGAATGTGAAGCTCCCTTATCAAACAGGGCTCTCGCCGGACAATCAAAAATCAACACAAAGCCTAGCACCAGAACTTATAAGCTAACATATAAAAAGGGTAACAACTACATAAATTTAAACTGCTATAATTTAACTCATACCTGTCACCACGTCAGATTGTTTTATGGCCTTTTGCAGACCAAGATTATATACTCTAGGCTGGGTTGGAGCATGGTGTGATGCGGTTGACTCCACCGCCTTCCCTTTTTCTTCATATGTTGCTCCAAACTTCCTCTCGGACTTTGCACGTCAGCTCTAACATTTACGAGCAAAATGCCCCATCTTTCCATAATTGTAGCAAGCTCCTGGGACTCGACTTGTGGTTTCCTCTGTCGCACTAGACGAAGGGGCTGAGCTCGAAGTCTTCAGCTTCTTGTTCCATCCGCAGAAACCCGACTTTGTATTTGGCACTTTGAACTCCGACTTCTTTTCCCCTGGGTCCTTCTTCTCTTTCACTTTCTTCACGACCTTTTGTAATGAGCGGGCCGAATTGACCAAGTCTAGGAAGCCGTGCACCATAGGCCTAGCAAGGAGTAGGTGTAGGTCGCCACATAGACCCTCATAGAATCAGTTGGTCTTCCGCTCCTCCTCAGTAAATGTAGCACCAGCATAACGACCCAACCGTGTAAACTCGTGGAGATACTCATCCACGCTTCTGCCTCCCTGAGACAAACGAAGGTAATGATTCTCCATCTCAATCTTCTGAGCAGAGGATAGATATCTGGCCAAGAACAACCTTGAGAATTCCTCCATAGGCATATCTGGAAGTTGCCTTCTCACTAAGAGGTGAACCTCTAACTCGTCCCACCACAACCTCGCCTCACCAGCCAAAAGAAAGGTCGCTATGGTGGTCTTCTTCCACTCAGTTTTTGTTGCCGTCAAGACTCTCTTTATCGTAGAGAGCCAATCCTCAGCTTGATTTGGCATTCCAATCCCGTCGAACACCGGAGGATTAAAGCTCATTACATGCTTGAGCTGCTTCTCCGGATCACTCCTTGGTGATACTTGATCAACTGCCACACGTTCTACCACTCCCAGCTCTGCCACCCTAATCGGTTCTTGCTCATGAACAGGTGGTGCGTGGTGCATTTGCCTTGCAGGTTGGGCATTTATCATAGCAAAAACTGCTTCAGCCACCAATCTGATGGTTTCTGCTGAAGGGGGTGTTGTAGGCACGTCACTCGGTGCACTACTTTTCGCCGATCGTGGACGCTCTGATTTCCCAGCACCGCTCCTAGCTGCCTATAATAGCATAGACCCTTGATTAGGCGACGAACAGATTGCTAAAAACAATCATTGGAACACTCAGGTTCCTCAAAACAAGTGTATTTTTCATTCTTAAGTGGACATTCTTTGGTTCTTTTATGTTATAACGATGACGCACATACATGTGCTCACCACCCTTTAAAAGAATTCGCCCATGAATTCAATTAAAGAAGACCATCACATGACTTTGATACCAAATTATAACACCCCCATCCGTCATATGGCATATAACAGAAGGTCCAGCTAGAAACCGACGCCATATACCACGGACAGTCGGAAGGGATACATAAGAATATAAAAACTTAACTACAACAACTCGCCCTAACTCAGAGCATTCTAGTGGAAGGTTTTAAATAGTTTGAATGAACCCAGAATTGAATAACAACTGTCATGAATATCCACTTACAACCAAAGGAATGAAATAATAAATACACCGAAAAGTACTTGGCCTTATGGCCTTACAAGAGTTCACTTAACAAAGTAATGTTTTACTTACATCGGTACGCAGGCCGGCCACACATGACAAAAAAAATAACGATTCGCTTTGGCCTTCGAGGGCCAGCTCAGCAACATGGGCTTCAGCCCTCTATTTGGTACTTGGCTCTGCAGCACCTACAAGCAACATTCTACGGCACAGTGGCAAACAAAGCAACGGTCAGCTAAAGCTGACCAAATTATAACGACCCCGCCACTTACACGGGACGGCGGTGCTCCTTCCCTACATTTCATTAGCACAGCTAAACAATAAAGTGCAAACATACTTTGCCGCAGGTGTAGGCTCATACGGCCAAACACCCCGTGCACTTAGGGCACATTATCGATGAATCCGGTCACTTCCGTTTCTTCACCACCATCCCCGGGATGGCAACATCGTGAGCATTTTAGTCTTTCTGACCACAGTCTAAGACTCCCGACTATGCCAATGGCCAGTCCCTCTTTTGGGTCTTGTTGAGATTATATTATCCAGCAGGACTCGTGTGTGTGGGACCGCATGTTTGGCTTCCCCATCACATTCCAGGTCTGGGTGTTGACCCCGGTGGGCCCCTTGTGGAGAAATATCCCCGCAGTTCTGTGGTTGTGGTTAATCCCACACCACCCATAGTCTTCTCCCCTTTGTGTTCATGTACCCCACCACCCTTCATCTCAATACCTGGGTTTGAGATGAATTGTTGGGTTGGCGGGTTCTAACTTAGTATCAGAGCGGGTTGTCCTGCTGCGGGGGTGTGTTGAGATTATATTATCCAGCAGGACTCGTGTATGTGGGACCGCATGTTTGGCTTCCCCATCGCGTTCCAGGTCTGGGTTTTGACCCCGGTGGGCCCCTTGTGGCGGAATATCCCCGCGGTTCTGTTGTTGGGGTTAATCCCACACCACCCGTAGTCTTCTCCCCTTTGTGTTCATGTACCCCGCCACCCTTCATCTCAATACCTGGGTTTTGAGATGAACTATTAGGTTGGAGGGTTCTAACTGGTCTCTAGCACCGAACCACATAGCCCAGGTCCAATTCCACTTGTCCGCTGCTCACTCCGCCTAGTTACTTTAAGACGTACGCGCGTGCCAAGCTTCTCTCGGATCCCAAAACATTCCCAAACATCACATAACCCAGTTATGTACAAGGATGGCTCCCCGGCCGCCATGTTAGCCGAACTACGTTTTCGCTCAGTTTTCGGGGTGCACCTTAGAGTTAATCCACAAGGATCCCTGCTATAATCTACCGTGTAGAAACTCAAAAACACAAAGCACAGAGTCTTCTCCGGCAAACCATACAATATGCAACATCACCGATCCAGACCAACACGTCCGAGTAGGCTTCACACACAACGCCTATGTCCGTACTTCGATTCTGGACTCTATATGTAATACAAGGGGGACTATTCACATCTACCCCAAGGAACACCGCACACTCACTACAGACTCGTGGGAGTGGGTTTCCTTATGCAAAAGAAAGAGAGCTTCACATGCTCAAGTATAAAATCGTTACCCTCGCAGTTTGCTTCTGCGCCATGGGAATCAATTCGGATGGAAAGCTTCACAAGGGAATTTCCTCCACGGATCCGGTCTCAATTCTCGATTCGGTTCTCGGATGCTCCGACGGTGGTCGGATTCCTCCACTTCCTTCCTCCTTGCTCTCTCCTCTCTCTAACTCATTAGAAAGATAATTCTTTAAGAGATAATGAGGAATTAATCCTCAATAACCGACCTTAAAAAGACAGGACCACATCTGGGCCATCAGATCTTGTTCAAAGAAAATGAACGACTCAGATTCGCACAAAATTTCTCAATCCTGGTCCAAACATGGCCTTGCACACAGCCATGTCCCAGGCCGTGTGCCCCGATCAAGGCACGATTGTCGAGAACAGAAAAGGACACATCTGGGCCATCCCACACTCACAGCACACTCGCGGGAGCGAGTTCCTTATGCAAAAGAAAGAGAGCTTCACATGCTCAAGTAGAGAATCGTTACCCTTGTTGTTCACGTTTGCGCCATGGGAATCTATCCGGATGGAAAGCTTCGCAAGGGAATTTCCTCCGCGTATCCGGTCTCGTTTTTCGATTCTGTGTTGCGATGCTCCAACGGCGGCCGGATTCCTCCACTTCCTTCCTCCTTGCCCTCTCCTCTCTCTAACTCCTTAGAAAGAGAATGCTTTAAGAGATAATGAGGAATTAATCCTCAATACCTGGCCTTAAAAAGACAGGACCACATCTGGGCCATCAGATCTTGTTTAATGAAAACGAACGGCTCAGATCCGCACAAAATTTCTCAATCCTGGGCCAAACATGGCCTTGCACACGGCCATGTCCCAGTCCGTGTGCCCTGATCCAGGAACAATCCTCGAGCATAGAAAAGGACACGGGTCAAGACACGCCCGTGTCTTGACCTAGCACGCCCGTGTCGGGTCCCGACACGCCCGTGACCTAAGGGCATGTCACAAATAACTGCCACAACAACCATCATGTCTCTTGGCGAACACGGGTGGGGACACGGGTATGAACACGCCAGTGTCACACTTGACACGCCCGTGTCGCTACTGCTCAAAGCCGTGTTTCCTGTCGTATCCTTTTCTGGACACAGCCGGCTAACACAGAGAAAGACATGGCCTTGGACATGCCCGTGTCCTAGGACATGTACCCCTATGTAGGCCCCAAAAATTCCTTAGTACGTGACCAGTTCGATTATGATTTTCGGGTCGTTACAGGAGGAAACCAAGTGAGCTTCCTATCCTATCCCTTGATGCTTGATCTTTTGATCCAAAGTGTAGGAGAGACATCAGCTTAAGAGAGCTTGATATGGGAGTTTAATTTATATTTACTAGGAAAGAACCACGCTAGAACTTACTTTCTAGGGCATCGATCGCCGCATGAATATCTTCAATCATCCTCTTTCTTAATACGAAGATGGCATATTTGATCTCGTGAAGAACTGTAGTCTAATGAGGGAGAAAAGGAAGAGAGAAGTTGGATGTGTTTTGTGTGATGGCTGGAGGAAGGAGATAAACTGATGCTTTTCATACATCTTTACGATGCGTGCAAAAGTGTTCTATATAAATCTATTTTTCTGTGCGCAACAGACTTCAAGGCCGATTTCAGGTATGATTCATGTAACACCTCTATCCGTCATATTAAATATAACAGAGTGTTCGGACGGGGCCCCACGCCATATCCCACAGTTAGTCGACGGAGTTACATGTTAATATCAAAACTACACGCATCCAAACTCAGACTATTCTAGCGAAAGCTTCTGAGTTTTCACTTTGAACTCAAGCAGTACAAATGTCCACTAATAAAAACCTTATAGGAATGTTTACAAAAATACACCAAAGTCAAAATGGCCTCAAGACCATACAAAGGTTTCCTTATTACACAGACATTTTCATACATCGGCATGCAGGCCGGCCACACCTGAAAATACTAAAAAAATCGTCGCTTAGCCTTCAAGGGCCAGCATAGCAACAAGACAGCAACCCGCTATTTCCCGCTCAGCTCTCCAGCACCTGCATGGGGACAATCCCCCACAAGGGAGGCAAACAATGCAACGGTCAGCTTTCAGCTAACCAATTTAAAACGACCCTACCCCATTCCCGGGGCAACGATATTCCTTCACTGTCGGCATAACATTAATACAACAGATATATCACAAGGAGGTGCACTCAAGCACCATTCAATATATCACAAACGAGTGCCTCAACGGCCAATCGTTCCGTGCACTCAGGGCACATTCTCGGTGTACCAGACTTCTCCAGGTCCCTCCACCATCCACAGTCCCGTACTTGATCATTCACTTAAGCATTCTAGTCTTTCCAACAAGGGGTCTAAGACTCTCATTATTCCAATGATGAAAACCAATTACCTTACGTAATCTAGTCTGAATGACAAAACATGAGTACAGTTCAGCCACATCCCATGCCAACGCCGACGGTACCATCCATCAAGGCAAATGACAAGACGTAGGTCAGCATCCCCTTTCCCGTTTGGTTCTCTGACCTTTCCTTAGCTGGGCTCTTCAAGATCTCAGTTTTGACTTCCTCCAACCAAGTCGCCAGGACCAGTGCTTGCAATCGAAAAACAATGACACTCATGACCATAGTTGGGCACCCAGACTCTCAGCTCACCTGCAAGCCATTCAGTCTCTACGAGACAAGCCCTGCAAGTCATAAGCTATCTGGAAGCTTTCACCAACGATAGTCACTATCGCCTGGCGTTAGTGACAGAACTCTCTTCTGTCTCCAGAATCTGCCACAACTGGAACATCCGTCCAAACAACACCCTGCAGTATCTTGCAGTGCCAGAAAACTAGTCTTTCACATCAATCAGAACTCACCAAGACCTATCGCCAGTGATACTCGCTGTCGCCCGATGATATCCAATAGTTATTCGAACTGTGGTATTTTCTGGGTAAACTACGTGTTTGCACTCGGAGTCTTCTCCGACACACAAAGTAAAACGTCACCAACTCAAACCAACCGGTCTGGATGGGCTTCAGACAACATGCCTATTCTGTACTGCGATTTCTAGATTCTATATGCAAAACCACTTGGGGATATCACGTATCAACCCATCAGAATTCACTCGACACTCCACCTTTTGGTTGGGGATTCCATGCATATGTAAAAAGGAAGACGTCACTTGTCCAAGATGGAATATCATTACCCTCGTTGTTCGTTTCGGAACCATGAACGAGCTTTCTATCCAAATGGGAAGGAGCGCCTCACTTTCCTCTTCACGGATCTTTCCTTAGTTCTCGATTCCGACCACGGTATCTCCTCCACTAAGCTACTAAAGTTCAACCTCAGACTTCTTCTTCCTTTCTCCCAAGCAGTTGATGAGAAGGATGAAAGAGAGTGAGAGAAGAGAAATAAAAGTTTTATCCACCTCTTCTCTGATTAAGCAGCCTCAGGAATAAATCGAGCCACACCATCCTCTCATCTAAAGAAATCAAAGGCCAAAATTTCAGTTGACAAATCAAAATTAATGTTATCGCCTAGGAGATATCGTCAGTAGCCGCTTTGACCCCAGTCAACCAACGCTCATCAGATGCCTTCCAGCCATCCGATACATGTCCAACCATACGTGGCAGTATCACCCAGCGATACCCACTATCGTCACTCCTATAGCTCACTCAACACTTCGTCGAGTGCGTTGAGTCTACTCAATGGTTTGCTGAAGGCATTGAGTGCTTCGAGTGCTATCATTATCGCCAATGATACTCATTATCGTCTAGTGATAGTATTCATCGAGCCTACTCAATGCTTTGTGAAAAGCTTCGAGTGCGTCGAGTCCACTCATCGCTTCGTTGAAAGCATCGAGTCCTATCGCCAGCAATACCCACTGTCGCCCAGCGATAACCACCAAAAGTTCTGTTTTCTCATTTTTGTGGTGTTACAAATCTCCCCTCCTTACAGAATTTTCGTCCCGAAATTTTATTCATCTATAGGTATATAAAAGCAGCAACAAATAAGGTGCAACATTCAAAAAAATATTCCGACATCAATTTACAAACAACTCGGGAAACTCATCACGCATGGTTTTCTCACTCTCCCATGTCACCTGTTCTCAGCCACATTGTGTCAACGAACATTGACCATCCTGACTGCCTTACTCTGTAGCTACATGATCTCTGTATCCTTGATTGGAATGGGCCTAACCTTCGTCGTCAGCCCATGATCGACTGGTACTCGATCATCCTCAATCACTTGATTTTGTTCTTTCACAGCTTTCTGCAGCACAAATATTTGAAACACGTCGTGCAAGCCACTTAAGTCTGACGAAATAGCTAACCAGTAGGCAGTTTCTCCAACTCGTTCAACAACTTCAAACGGATAAAGATTCCTTGAACTCAACTTTTTCAAGCGCCAAATCCTAGATACGCCTTTGAATGGTTTGATCTTCTGTTGGGAATCATGTCCACAGTAACCCAGATTTGACGAAGTCACCCTGGAACTAAGATGAATTAGGTTGTATTTGATGCTTTGTTTGAGTTATGTGTTTGCAGGACTCCAATGGGAAGTGTAGACCAATGTTAGTCTACAATGGGTCACCAAACACAGGACCACACAGTGTAATCCCTTATTGTGTGTTCCAAAGTGTTGACTCATGTGTAGTCTCTCTATTGGGATACACTTCATATTCAAGCTATAGGACTGTGTAAAGACTTGATGCTGATTCCCCTCTAGTAGGAGAAGAAAATTGCTGACAAAAATTTTTCTAAGTATTTCTCTCGAGTAGGTCCTTAACTACTCGAGTAGGTTGCTTAAGAAATACACGAGTAAAAAGTTCTGCATACTCGAGTAAGAAAATTTTTCCCTCCTGTGAAGTTAAGTAAAACACTCGAGTAGTTCATTGACATACTCGAGTAGCCTACTTAACTACTCGAGTAGATCATTCTTCCTACTCGAGTTGCCCAGAATTCAGTTTTCAAATTTCTCTAAGTAAATCACTCGAGTAGTCCAAGTCACATACTCGAGTAGCTTATTTTCTCTCGAGTAGTTAATACTCGAGTAGTTCCGGATTTCTTTTTCTCGAAATATTTTCTAAGTCATTTACTCGAGTAAGTACTTTACATACTCGAGTAAGTACTTTACATACTCGAGTAGGTACCTTACATACTCGAGTAAGACCTTCATATACTCGAGAAGATTTCTCTTATCTCGAGTAGTTAAACCTAACTACTCAAGTAGCTGTTTTTCCCGTATGCAAAATATTTCTAAGTGTTTGTCTCGAGTAGTTTTTCTAACCACTCGAGTATTTCAATTCTGCCTACTCGAGTAGTATAACTTGTACTCGAGTAGCTCTACTCCTTCCCGAGAAATTTTTCTTTATACTCGAGTAGATCCTCTAAAGTCCTCGAGTAGTTGACTAAATGTACTCGAGTAGTTTTCTTCTACATACTCGAGTAGTCGTGATTTATATACCCGAGTAAAATATCTTTGCTTACTCTAGTAGTTCTTGACCTACTCGAGTAGTTTTATACATACTCGTGTATATGACTCCTTTTTCCCTGGAATTTCTTCTAAGTCCAGATTTGACAAAATTTCAAATACCGTGATATGATTGGTCCACGTGTACGTCATTAAAGCCCATTATGACTGTTATTAGTACTCCTATAAAAGGTCTTGTCTAATCGACAAACTCTAATCAGAAAACAGATCTTTCAAGAAGAAAATTCCTCTGAGATTTGCAGCCGTCGCTTTTCAAAATAATTTCTATTTCCTTTCTCTCTCTTCACGGAACGAAAGCCGCCGCCGCTGCTCTTCTCCGGCAAGGGTTTCGATCTTCAAAGGAGAAAGACAGAAAAAGCTCTCCAAATCGGGATCATTTTTCTCATACTCATCATCTGTCCGATCGTGGAAGCAAGAAGTTCAGATCTACTGATTGCCGAGAATCCTTCTTCAACTCTTCTGATAAAGCCGAACGCCAAGAAGAAGATTCCAGTTTCTGTTTTATTTTTCAGATCTGAACCAGACGATTTCACTATTTATATTTGTTAAATCATGTACTTTTTTTCTGTAGGAGAAACGTTCTCCGAGTGTAGGAGTTTTCCACTCCGAGTTTGTAGGAAGGTGTTTCTTCCGAGTTGTAGATCCAGTTGGATTGGATTGAGATTGTAGGAACTTTGTTCCGAGGGTAGGATTGATTTTCAATCCGAGCTAGTGGAGCAGCCGAGTCTAGTTTATTGCTAGATCGGTGAGGGAAAGTGGATGTACCCAAGATCGGGGAACCACTATAAATCTTGTCTCGTCTGTGATATTTTAGTAGATAGATCTGTGTTGTGTTCTAAGATTTTTTATTCCGCAAAAGACGCACAACTCACCGATTCACCCCCTCTAGGTGATTTAGGTTAACAAATATTATCTTTCATTTGGTATCAGAGCGAGGTTGATCGTTAAAAGGTTAACACCTTGATCAGTTCCTGCATATAGTTGTTAATTGAGATCCATCTATCATGGACAAGGAAAAGGATTTCGCCAAGCTTCCCTTGTGCAACAAGAACAACTTTCCCATGTGGAAAGAAAGGATCAATTTTTTTATGGAAGCTGTGGATCCAAGGATCTTCATGATAGTTGAAGAAGGTCCTTATGTCCCTATGACTGTCTCCACTATAGATCCTACCAAGAAGGTTCAAAAGAAGTTGATGGATTTGGACAAGGACGAGATTGCACTTGTCTCACTAGACAAGAAAGCTAAAAACATTATAGCAAGTGCAATTGATGACTCAATGCTGCAAAACTTAATCCACTGCCAATCTGCAAAGGAGATGTGGCAGTCCTTGGTTACCTTAATGGAGGGAACAGAAGAAGTGAGGGATGATCGGAGATCCCTCCTCAATCAGAAGTTTGAAGCCTTCCGACAGGGAAGCAAAGAGACCATTGCTGATACATTTGAGAACTTTTTCAAGATAGTGAATGGTCTTAGGGTATATGGCAGAGTATTCACCAATGTAGAACTAAATGACAAATTCCTGAGACCCTTACCAAAGAATGGGACAACAAGGTCTGTGCCATCAGGGAGTTTGGGAAGCTGGCTGAGACAGACCCACAAAATCTCTTCAGGAAGCTTATGTCATATGAGCTTCAACTCAACACCAGGAAAGCTGAAGAAGAGAAGAGCAGGTCTGCTCTCAAAGAAAAGTCTGTTTCTCTAAAAGAAGACACCTCCAGAAAGACAAAGGCTGCCTCCCCTGCTCCAGCTTCAGAGATTAGTGAAGAAGAAGAAACTTCTGAGCCTAGTACCTTAGGCTCTGAACTATCAGAAGGAGAGTTCTCTCTGCTCTCACGTCAGTTCAAGAAATTCTTGAACAAGAAAAAGCAATGGAAAGGCAAGGATGCCTCCTATAGAAGATCACGACACGATGGTGATCGGCAAAGAAAAGGCTCAAGTAGTCATGACAGGTATTCCTCCAAACAGAACAAATATGTTTCTACTGACATCATTTGCTATTGTTGTAATAAGACAGGTCACGTCATCGCCGACTGCCCTCATAAGAAGAAGGAGGGTGGTAGAAGAGATGAGAAGAAATCCTCACACAATAAGAAGAGGAAAGAGAAGAGCCTCATAGCCAAAAGGAGCAAGACTCTTAGTTACTCCGACTCATCTGAGTCAAGTGAAGAAGAAGAAGCTTATTTTGGACTAATGGCTCAAACAGATGATGATCAAGAGCCCCATTTCACTGGGAAGGTAAACTCTGATACCCCTCTTTTAGATTCTGAAGTCTCTGAACATGATTGTGAGGAAAGCTCCTCTGACGATAAGTCAGAGCTAATGGCCCAGTACAAGGAGTTAATCATGGCCTACGACAAATGTCGTCGAGTCGTGAAAACTCAGGCTAAAGAGATCAAATCTCTAAAATCCGAAGAGAGCATCTTGAGAGACAAAGTCGCAAAGACTGACTCCCTCAAAGAAAACTTCAATAATGCAATTGAATAATATAACAAGGCTCTCAAGCACCTTGAGCTCAAAGAGAAAATCATCAAGGAACTGGAAGCCCAACTTGCAGCTGAAAAGAAACTGGTTGAAAGTTTCTCGAAGCCCAAGACGGTTCTTCCATTCATTGCTGAATTCTCAGCAAAGGCCAAGGGAGCTGGACTAGGCCATGAAGAAGCTCCTAGTAAATCCTCTAGGAGAAACAAGAATCAACGGAAGAATAAGGCCGCCAAAAAGGCCTTAGCCAAAGAGAAAGGGAGAGCCCCTCAAGATCAAACTACATTCAAGAAAGTCATCTTTCCATCAAATGAGTTTGATTTTGACTCATCCTATGGGCACTTTGTCAGGCCTACCTATGTAGAGCCAAATTCCCGCTATCAAGGATGGACTCGACCCAGAAACTTTGGCGAAAGTGTCTTTAAGGCTCCTTATGAGGAAGTTATTCTTCAGAGCTATGACCCTTTCAATCATGGGCATAACTTCAAGAAGGCACCAAAGACAAAGTCTATTGTAGAGAGACCATAAAGGAGAAGAAGCCATGTGATTGCCATCATCTTGAGGCATCTTCCTCCAAGAATGCTGCCCCTGCTAGACCACAATTCCAAAAGGTCAAGCATTAGATCATGAGGCAAAGGTACAATAGATTTGACTGTTTGTGCTGTGGCAAGGTTGGTCACTTCGCCATAGATTGCTGGTTCAATTCCAGAAATGCTGCAACCCCTCATGTCAGCAATATGAGAATGACCGCTCATAATGCTAACACTTGTAGGGGGAGCACTCAAACACGAGACCAAGGACCCAAACGTGTTTGGGTTCCTAAGGTAAATTGATTATGACTGCAGGTATGTCCAAAGGCCAACAAAACGCCTATCTGGTATTTGGATAGCGGATGCTCTCGGCATATGACCTGGATTAGAAGCCTCATTCAAAACTTTACACCAGTCGTGAATGGACCGAATGTCATCTTTGGAGGTTCAGACCATGGAGTTACTAGAGGATATAGTATGATTACTAACGATAATGTATACTTCTCGGATGTGGCTTATGTCGAAGGATTGAAACATAATCTCTTAAGCATAAGCCAACTCTGCGATAAAGGATACATAGTTGAATTCCATGCTGATAAGTGCTTGATAAAATCCGTTGACAATATGGAAACGATTCTATCCGACACTCGAAGCAGGAATATTTTCTGTTTAAACTTCATTTGTATAGATTCCTCTACACCAGTGTGTCTTTTAGCAAAATGTAGTGCGTCTCTTGGTGACCAATGGCACAAGAGACTAGCACATATTAATTTCAAAACTATTAATAAATTATTTTCAATGAACTTAGTACGTGATGCCCCAAATGTCAAATGCGTTAAAGATAGACCTTGTCATGCATGCGTCAAAGGCAAGCAAACAAGGGCTACCTTTAAAAGCATTATTGGCAAAGACTCTAACAGATGTCTCCATCTATTGCACATGGACTTGTTTGGTCCACTGCAAATTAGAAGTTTGGGAGGTAAGGATTATACGTTGGTAATTGTTGATGATTACTCGCGCTTTGCGTGGGTGTTCTTCTTGAAACACAAGTCAGATACCTTTGATATCTTTTCTAATTTTATCAGGCAAGTCCAGAATGAATACAACTGCTACATAGTCAAAATCAGAAGTGACAATGGAACAGAGTTCAAATCTGGGGCCATGACAGAATTCTGTGAAAGCTTAGGTATCTTTCATGAGTTTTCCTCTCCTCGTACTCCACAACAGAATGGAGTGGCTGAGAGAAGGAATAGAACACTCATAGAGGACTGCAGGACCATGTTGAGTGATGCTTCACTACCGGAGTACTTCTGGGCTGAAGCCGTCAACACTGCATGCCACGTGAAAAATCGAGCACTCATAAACAAAGACCACGATAAGACACCTTACGAACTTCTGAAAGGCAGGAAACTAACAGTCTCATACTTTAGAATCTTTGGCTGTAAATGCTTCGTACTTAACAATGGTAAGTATCACACCACCAAGTTCAGCGAAAAGAGTTTTGAATGTATTTTTGTAGGCTATAGTAGCATAGTAAGGCATATAGGATACTTAATAGAAAAACCTTGGTGGTAGAAGAATCAATACATGTTGTATTTGATGAGACAAGCTTGCTGCAAAGCAATCCGTCTAGTGTGCTCATTGAAGATGCATGTGAAATGCTGAAAGGAACTAGCTTGGATGAACCGTCCGAAGACAAAGGCGAAAAGTTCATTAAGATCACCACTCCAAATCCTATTGGAGAGGCTGATGATCAAAATGAAGAAGTCATCCAAGATGAAGAAATCACTCCAGTGATTGAAGATAATCCAGATGCAAGAAATCTAGAGCTCAGACATTTGAAGGATCATCCCATGGACCAAATCATAGGAGATCCCCGGGACGGTGTCAGAACTCGAAGAGGTACAACTAACGAGAATTTGTACTTAAGTTTTCTCTCACAGGTTGAACCAAAGAAGTTTGAGGAAGCAAACTCAGACGCATCGTGGATAATGGTAATGGAAGAAGAGCTATATCAGTTCAAGCACTGCAATGTGTGGAAGCTTGTTCCAAGACCCAAAGGAAAGAACGTCATTGGAACAAAATGGGTCTACAGGAATAAGATGGACGAAGACGGAACTATCATAAAGAACAAGGCCAGACTCGTCGCTAAAGGCTACCGTTAAGAAGAAGGAATCGATTTCGACCAGACATATTGATGCGCCCGCGAACAGACTCTTACTGTGGTTGGTTCGGTGAGTCGATCGCCGCGGGCGTGCTCGGGTAGGCAAGTGCACCTATCGCAAGTAGTACTCGATATTCGGGGGAATACCGAGGTCGTATTGTTCTTGGGGTCGCGTTGACTATTCTTAGTCCTCCGGGAGGACTATTATTTTACTGAAAGAAAGGTGGATTTTTTACTTAATAAAAGACGGAAAAGAGAAGGAGCGAAAAAAACAATTTAGAAAATATTCGATGAAGGGTTAACGCTCGGCATCGAATCGGATTAAGACAATAACAATTTTTAATAATTATAGGACTTAGTTTTCAAATTAATAATAAGGCAACTTGGCCGTGGAGGTTCCACAAATGTGAGCTCACCTAGATATAGGGATATCGCTCACCTAAACGTTAAGACTATTCGACCGAACGTTAGTCCGACGAAGGATTCCTCTTAACGCCCGCTTTACGCTAAGAACCCCGCTATTGGGTGGGGAACCCAATCCGGTAGAATTACGCTTGTCCTCTCTCGAGGGTATGCACGCAACTCTATTTACCCAGGGGTGATCGGTCCATATGCACGACCTCTCGGCTAGCTAGCATATGGACTACGGAAATAGGGCCCACACATCGATATGTGGTCCTACGCGTCGTAAACCCGGGGTAAACCTTAAGTGCTTAAATTAAAATGAAAATAAAGAGCTTCAATTATTAGAAATCATTTTAAATGTCCCAAAGCTCTTCGATGCCGAGGCTAATAGCGATTAGCCACACATCGGTATGGGGACGGCTTATAATTTAGTGAGGCGCAAGTTCGAAATTAAATACTAAACGATTATAAGAAGGGGACATAAAAACAAAACAATCATTTAGAAAGCTAAAAAGTTAACTAAAATGAGAACTCACGCACACTCCAAATTATAAATTAAATAGAAACTAAGTTACACATAAAAGAAATTTGCATATTTCAAATTTGCGAGTCCCACTTAAACGAGTGGGGGCGGTAAATAAAAGCTGAAAATTGCAAGTCCTACTCAAACGAGTAGGACTGAAATGAAAGCGAGTCCTACTCAAATGAGTAGGAGAAAATAAATGCGATTACAGGGCGATAAAATCCGGCCATTTAACTCAAGTGAGTAGGCGGAAAAATAAAGAAAGAAAATTACAAGTCCTACTCAAGTGAGTAGGCGGACAAATAAAGAACGAAAATTACAAGTCCTACTCGAACGAGTAGGACTGAAAATGAAAACGATGCGCCATTTAACTCTTAACGAGTAGGCAGAAATAAATGCACACGAACACACACACACTCCATATGAATTTTAAGAAAGCGATAAAGCTAACACCTACACTCACACACTCTACAAAATTTGAATCAAAGCATAAAAGTTATACACCTACACTCACACACTCTACATAATTTGAACAAAGCATTAAAAATTATACTCATACACTCACACACACAACATGAAAATTTAAGAAGAACAAAAGAAAATTTATTCTCATACACTCACACACACTAATAACAAAGAAAAATCAAAGTTGCTTAAAAATGAAAATAACAAGATTTCTACTCCTAAAACTTACCCAAAACACATAAAAAGAACAAATAAAAAGAGAATGAGCAAAAAGTTTTACAAAATAAAGTCAAAATCAAAGGTGCTCAAAAATTAAAATTAAAACTTTTTCATTCTTAAGAATTTATAAAAGTGATAAAAAAGGTGAAGAGAAAATGAAAAGAACAAAAGATGTTTTACAATCCTAAAAGAAAAACTAAGTAAAAAAAACAAAATCACTTTTCAAACCTCATTCATAAATTCATAAGAATGAAATCCTATTACTTTCAAGAAAAAGACATGGTGAAAAAGAGGAAAACCTATCATACCTAAGCATGAAGACAAGTTAAAAACATGAATATTAAGCATGTTACACTCATACACACACACACATTTCATAAATGAAGAACAAAGATGAAACCAAGGATAAAAAGGAGAAGGAAAGTGGGCACAAGTGTTCATTCCAAAGCTAAATTTGAAGAGAAAATTCTAACATTTTTATTACTTAAAGGAAACTATTACAAGCTATTACAAGAGCTAAAGCTAAAGCAAAAACAAACATGAAAGAAAAGAGGGAGAAATCTCCTTACATAGCTCTAGAAATCACGGATGCAGCCCACAAAAAGACACTAAAATGGCCCAAAAATCTGAACCCTTGGACCTTACAGAATTGGGCAATTTATAGGCAAAAAATTCTAAGTACACGCCCTAGGTCACGGGCGTGTAGTGGGGGCGTGACAGTACTATTCACAAAGGCGGCCGGCGATTGGACAGGAAAGTTGACTTCGGGCTGAGTTCGCGGCAGTCACGCCCCGGGTCACGGGCGTGACTCTGGGCGTGTCGGGGAGGTAGAACCGGGCGCGGGTTGTGCCGAAAGTCTTCGGCAGCATCTTGTCGGGCTAGCTGGAAAGGTCACGCCCCAGGTCACGGGCGTGACGCTGGGCGTGACAGTTGGTGTCGACACTCGACGAATGTCGAGCGGAAAGTGTCGAGTCGAAATCGTCGAGCGGAAATTGAGTCACGCCCCAGGTCACGGGCGTGACGCTGGGCGTGACTGTTGGTGTCGACACTCGACGATCGTCGAGATGAATTCGTCGAGTGGAGTGAACACGGGCTTGGGTCACGCCCCGTGTCAGGTGACACGGGCGTGTCACCAGGCATGTCGAGCTTTTCTCTTCAGAATTTTGCAATTTCACGGGAAATGCAATGTCACGGCCCGGTCACGGGCGTGACCAAATTGGCACGGGCGTGTACTGCCCAATTTTGGCAGATTTTGAAATTTTTCTGCAAAATAAAATAAAACAAGTTAGAAGAAAATTTACAAGAATAGGAGCATTTTATTGAACAAAAATAAGTAAAAACGACGAAAATAAATGAAAATGACTAAATTAATGTGCACAAAAATACGTATATTTACAGTTCATCAAATATGCTCCAGTGGTGAGGCTGGAGGCAATAAGGTTGTTCCTAGCATATGCTGCTTTCAAAGGCTTCACCGTCTATCAGATGGACGTGAAGTCTGCCTTCCTAAATGGTAACATAAAGGAGGAAGTGTATGTGGAACAACCTCCAGGTTTCGTTGATCCTAACTTTCCTGACTATGTCTATTTCCTGCACAAGACCCAATATGGTCTGAAACAAGCTCCTAGAGCTTGGTATGAGACGCTGTCTAGTTTTCTACTTGAGAACAAGTTCACAAGGGGAAAGATAGACAAGACATTATTTCTTAGGGAATTTAAAGGCAAGATTTTGCTAGTGCAAATCCATGTTGATGACATTATTTTTGGCTCTACAGACGACAACCTCTGCAAAAAGTTCTCAAAACTTATGCAAGGGAAGTTCGAAATGAGCAGTATGGGCGAGCTGAAGTATTTTTAGGGCTTCGGGTGAAACAATCTGAAGATGGAATTTTCATCTCGCAGACCAAGTTCACCAAAGAGCTAATTAAGAAATTCGGAATGGAGAATGTAACCTCTATGAGGACTCCAATGGGCCCAACTATGTCTCTAGGACAAGGATGAAAAAGGGAAACCTTTTGATGAAACCAAGTACAGAAACATAATTGGATCCCTGCTCTACCTTACTGCCAGTAGACTTGACATAATGTTTTCAACATGTGTCTGCGCTAGATTTCAGGTGAACTCTAAGGAATCTCACTACGCTGCTGCAAAGCGGATTTTGAGATACCTCAAAGGTACACCAAATCTTGGCTTATGGTACCCAAGAAGTAATGACAGCGAACTAATTGGGTTTTCAGATGCAGATTTTGCAGGAAGCAAAGATGACAGGAAAAGCACCACCGGGACTTGCCAATTCTTTGGAAGAAGGCTAATCTCCCGGAGCAGCAGAAGCAGAACTGTGTTGCAATCTCAACAGCTGAGTCAGAGTACATCTCTGCAGGCAGTTGCTGCGCACAGTTACTTTGGATAAGGAATCAATTTGAGGATTACAACATGAAGTTCAAGAATATCCCTCTGTTTTGCGACTCCTCCAGCGTAATTGCAATAGCCAACAATCCAGTCTCGCACAGCCAAACAAAGCATATCGAGCTAAGGTATCATTTCATCCGGGAGCATGTAGAGCATGGGGACATAGATCTCCAATATGTCTCCATATACAGGCAAGTTGCAGACATCTTCACGAAGCCGCTGGACGAGACCAAGTTCTCATTCTTCAAAACTGAACTTGGGATGCTCAACAAAGAAGATTAGAGCAGTTTGGATATCAAGGAAGCAAAGGAAATTAAAAGAGCCACGCCTCTTCCTCTTCCCCGAGATAGAATTTCTTCCTTCTCTGGATCATGGCCGTCGTCTCCAAGATTGGCGTAGGATCGGAACTCGTTACCGCCGGGATTGCCGAGCTTTCCGACGACTTCCACAACCTGCTCATTCTTCTAGATACCGCAGGGCTTTCCTTCATTCTGCAAGAGCCCTATCAGATTCTCTTCCCAGAAGTAGCTGAATTCTTTTCAAATCTGAAGGTCAAACGGAATGGCAAAGTCCTGAAATCCAAAGTGAAAGGTCTGAAAATTAGACTCACCAAGACCTCTGTCTCTCAACTTCTCCGACTGCCGATAGTAGACGAAGAAGATCACTTAGTTGCTGAAGACTCTGACAGAACAGCTCTATTCTGTGGCTTTTCGACTGATGCTCAGTACTTCAAAAGGTCGGACATGAACGCAGAAGGCAAATTTCTGGTTGATGTTATTGGGAAAAGTTTACTGTGCAAGACCAACTCCATAAGAGACATTCCATCATATTTCTTCGACATAATGCAAGCCATTGTCTGCCGCAAGAAATTCCAGTTTGGTATGCTGATTCTGGATAAAATCAAGGATAGTTTAAAATCCCCCAACTACGCCAGAATAATCTCTCTGCTCCTCCATGAAACAAATCCTGAGGTATTCAACTTCTCCAAAGGGACCCCTCTTCACCACATGAAGAAGGTCTCTATTTCTTCCATTCAGAGATGAGAACTCAAGCTGAAGAATCCTGCACAAGCTGCAAAAATTTTAGAAGCTCCAGAGGTTCCAGCCCTAGAGGACAGGACTCCATCTCCCTCTCCTCATCATGTGGCCAGCTCCTCTGGTGCACTAAGTGAGGGGGAGCCTGCTCCTTCTAGCCAAGTCAGGCAGCCCTCTCCTCAGCCAGCAATTCCTTCCCTACCTCATACTCCACAACATCCATCAACTCCCTCAGGTGAGATACCTCCAGAATCTCTTCTCTCAACAGTTGCTGCCATAGATGCTATGATTGCAGAGCTTTCTGAAGAAGTCATGCCCATTCCTTCTCAATCTTCTGAAGGTCACAAGGACTCAACTCCAACATAGTCTCCTGTACAATCTCCAGCCAGAACTCCAGCCAAATCTCCAGATGCCCTTAAAGACCAGCAAGACACCATTCTTATTTCTGATGAGCCTTCTCCTGAGCCTGCAGAGGCTCCTCTCAGAAACCTTGATTTCTACATCCCTCATGATATAGAAGAAAGGGATGTTGTAATTCACACCACAAGAGCTGACAGCTTTGTGATAATAACAGAGATAGCTCCATGGGTAACTCCTTCTCTCCCTACTGCTGCTCCTCCTGCTGCTGCTATAGTCTCTTCCTCCTCAGGTTTGCTGCAACAAATTGCACTTCTTCTTCAAGAACAAAGAAATTATTTTGACACTTCTCTAAAGAATGTCACTGACAAGGTAACAGCTCTCGAGACTGAGATGAGCAGAGGATTTTCTGAAATTCAGCATAATACTAACAAGCTTAAATACTTATTTCAACTTGGTGGAAAAGCCCTAGACCACACTATTAGTAGTGTTGGCAATGTTATGGAACAGGGTGTTACCCTTGCAAACAATCAAATTGAACTGGACAAGAGAACTGAAGCCCACAAAGTGAAAATCTGTGAAGAAGTTGGACTTTTCAAAGAAGACACTATAGAGAAGCTATCTGTTGAAATCAGAAAGGGGGAGGGATTGGTCAAAGAACTCAAAGACCAAGTAGAAAAATCAGCTGCTCAAAAGTCAGATGTATGGGAAGCCCATGTAAAGACAATTCATGATGATGTGCTAGCACAGATACAGAGTGTCAAATTTCATACCTATGACACTACTGTCTGGATGCACAATCAGATCCTGCCAGATCTTGCTGTTGACCCCAACATCATTCCTCATCATATAAACCCTCTAGCTACAGATGTCTTTGCCCCAGCTGTTCCTCTACAACCTACTTTCTCTCTCAGGCTTGGAGACACAGTTGCCCCTCCAGACACCTATGCTCAAGACTGGGAAGAAGATCCTGCAGATATATTCCTCAAAGCACCTCAAGAGATCAAAACCTACAAGAAGAAAAGGAGGTATGGTGAAGGCCCCTCTGCTAGCAGGACTGCTCCTACTAAAGCTACTGAACATGCTGAAGTTTGGTCTCCAACTTCGAAGTCCCTGATTTTAGAAACTCTCAGATTAGTTATGGAATTCCATGAGAGCAAGAACATTCATTACATCTCCTCTGAATGGGAACTTTATGAGAAGTCCATGACAAAAAGAAGAATCTATGATAGAGAATATGGGAGGAACAACCCTGCAGCCCCTCCTAGGCCTCCCAAGTACTATCCCAAACCCTAGTGCTACCAGAGAAGACAACAAGAGAAAATGGACAGACAGAATCAAGGCTGATCTTCAAGGATCTTTGAGAGGGTGGAATGATTGTGTAAGACCCCCCCCCTCCCGGATCCCAAAACACGGCACGAAGGGGGAGTCTTATGCCCGGAACAGCCGCCTTGCGGTAGCATTAGCACACGGGCTAACCTGTACCACAAGACGCCTATTCCGCCGGCTGAAACCATATCAATATATCATGCCAACCCAACCAAATAAATAAGCAAGAGAAGTCAAAATCCACACTAAGTATATAAAGTCCAAAACATCAATAATGAGAAGCTAAAACATGCTTCTACAAAATATCAGAGTACAACTAATCATTGCCCAAACGGGCTACATCAGAGTAATAAAAATACTAACATCAGTAACAGACGGTATCGACGGCACCGTCACATCAGGCCCTGTCGTCCTGGCCTGGCTGTCCTGCTGCGTAGTCTGCGGCTGCTCTACCTGCGGCGTGACCTCCTAAAAAGGAAGACGTAGCAACCGTTAGTCGAAACGACTAAGTGGTTTCACATTCGCTCCACCGGCGACTCCTCGGCACCGGGCGGAGAAAGAGAAACAAGGGTACAATATTTATAAGTGTATGACAGGTACAAACAGGTGGCAGTAGAGTAAGAGAAACAGTATCACTATCAGCATTTATATAAGAGCTACAAGTAAACTAGCAAGTATAAGTGAGAGCAGGAAGTAACTTAACTTATAAGAATGCCCATACAAACTTATAAGTTAAGGATCGGGTTACATAAAAGTAACTCATCGTATAAGAGTGCACATACAAACTTATACGATGAGGATCTTGTTGTGCAATGATATGAAATGCTATGAATGTTATGCAATGACTCACCCATGCTCACCCATGCAATTGCTATGTCGACACAGACTGTAGTTCCCACTTTTCGAGCAGGTAGCTAACCTCTCAGGCATCAGCCGTCGTGGCCAGGCGGTGACAGTAGAACGGGCACTTCTACTACTAGGCGGGTATCACACTACTTCACCTAGGCCTCCGTACGCCTCAACGCTAAGAACACAACAGCGGAGCCCCTGCGTACTATGGCCCAGCGGGGTCTTGGGTAGATGTGCACCAAGAACACAGCCCGAACTGGCCTTGCGTGACCCGGAAGGGGTCTCGGAAGAAAGCACGAGGACACAGCCCAACCGTTCACATGGCCGGAGGGGCCTCGGGACGTGAACACCGAGGACACAGCCCAAACCGACCAAGTCTAACTGCCAACTCCCGTCGGTGTGACGACTGGCGAGCCCGTAGACCTGCCACACTATCCTTAACCCGGGATTACGACACCGCGTGTCGACTCACACCACATGCAAACACCATATCAACACAACATGGAAGGGGCCTCGGAAGTAAACACGAGGGCACAGCCCAACCATCCATCCGCACCCTATCTCAACACAACCAAAACAAGTGGCGGTCAACCCCGCACTTACATCCCTTCACAATACTACCCGTAGGGAGACAACGCTCTAAGTATTGGTCCACTAGACTCATTTCATTAATCAAACATATCCATGGCCATGATCTAATCATCTATATGACTCCCCAAATGATGACAATGTAAAATAACGTAATGCGCATATAAGATCTATCACATCTTCCTTTTTAGTAATATCATAGCTTAAACATGAAGTGCACCATATTCAATCTTTCAATTCCTACCAGTTCAATTCTTTTAAACAAGTTTGTTTCACAATTTGGTAATATGAAATACGATTAATAAGATACTTCAATCACACAACAAATGATTAATCATAAGGGTTCATCCAAGGCAAGTATCTTGCATTAATAATTTCACCGAATAAAAATCCATTTTTCCATTAAGCCCAGAATTTAGGCGCATGTTGAATCTGGTCAGCAACTTCGACCGGAGATTCCCGAGGCTGCAAGAATCCGGTGAAGTCATGTAACCCCTCGATGAAAAGGTATTTCCATGGACTACATCTTTCATATTCAGAGCTCAACCCAGATTTGACATTATCCTATTTGAAATCGGACTTGAAGTCCGCTGCGTACAGAACACAGTTTCTGCATGCAGGATTTATTAAACACCATTTTCGTTTGGATTTTCCCGTGGCTACAGACTTCACCGGAAGTCGTGCAACCACTCGTTGGAAAGGTATTTTCAAGGGCTACAACTTCGTGTTTAGCGAAAAGCCCAGATCTGCCCCTATCCTACATGAACATGGCATAGAAGATCGCTGCGCGCAGAATACAGATTCTGCGCGCATCTTAAAGGAAAATGAACGGCATCGGTTCGTCTTCCTCCTCAAGGCGATCGTCCCTAAATTTTCCAGAAATATTCTCCTCCCTTATTCAACCTCAAAGGCCATAAACTCCTCACGAGACCATCCACCCATCGTCATATTGAAGAAAAGGGGAAGGGTTGAAGAGATCTAAAGTCTAGAACACAAGTTCTAACATGGCCTAACCTAGAGATCTTCTCCTCTCCATCAAGACTCTCTTGAGTCGATGTCTCTCCTAAGGCATAACTATAGATCTAGCACCAAGGGAGAGGGTAGGAAACTCACATTGGCTCCAGCGGTACCACCATTTCTAGCCATGGATCTTGTAGTTCTCCTTGCCGGCATCTTCTCTTTCACGGCGATGACGGATCTCCTTCGGTAGGACTTGCTCCTTCAGTTTTCCCTCTCACAGGAGTTCTCACTGGAAATAGGGGATGAAAAGAGAATGAAGACGGCTAGGGTTTTCTCTCCCCAATATATATAAAATGTGACACGGGTAGGGACACGGCCGTGTCCTTACCCGTGTCCTGCCTGGCGAAGCGGCAACGACAGTTTCCATGTCGGTTCAATACTTGACACGGGTAGGGACACGCCCGTGTCCCGACCCGTGTCCCTATGACACGGCCGTGTACTTGGCCGTGTCCTTGGCCGTGTACTTCTCGGGTTGCATCTCGACACTTCTCGTCGAGCTCAACTCGACACACACGGGTAGGGACACGGCCGTGCCTCTACCCGTGCCACTTGGTGTCGACACAGCTCGACGATCTCGACACGGCTCATCGAGCTCAACTCGACGCACACGGGTAGGCACACGGCCGTGTCCCTACCCGTGTCCCTTGGTGTCGACACAGCTCGACGATCTCGACACGGCTCGTCGAGCTCAACTCGACGCACACGGGTAGGCACACGGCCGTGTCCCTACCCGTGTCACCTCCTTTTTATACTGATTCTCCACTTCTCCACAAGTGCAGTCCAATTCCCTGCACTCTCAGGACTCAAGTCAACCCTCCTGACTCAAAACACACACACTAGGGGCCTAGAGCGATTCGGGACGTTACAAATCCTATAAACAAAATAAAAGATTTCGTCCCCGAAATCAGGCTTAGGCTATGGGGAGAAGAGCATAACAGGAAATTTAACATATGCTTTTAAATAAGATTACCTTGAGCAAACAACTCCGGGTAGCGTTGCTGCATTAAATCCATTGGCTCCCACGTGTACTCTTCTTTCCCATGATTCGACCATAGTACCTTCACCAAGGGTACACTTTTGCGGCGCAAAGTCCTTGTCTCGCTGTCAACAATCCGCACCTGCTCTAGTCGCACAGACCTATCTGATGCCACTGCACCATCAGTAGTGGGAATATACTGGTCGGGCCGCAACAGTGCTTTTCGAAGCGACGACACATGGAACACGTCATGGAGATTTTCTAGTTCTGGTGGTAACTCCAACCGATAGGCCAACGGGCCGATCCTTTCTAGTATAGTATAAGGCCCAACATACCTTGGAAGATGACATCAGAGTCTCCATGCCTCAAATAGATCCGTTTCTCCGCGCAGTCGATCCTCGCGAAGTGTCAGTCCAGCCATGCCATGCCCAAAATGATGTCAAACTCCGGCATTCTCAGAACCGTGGCCGGCGTATCAAAGGCCTTCCCATCAATAAATAACTCCAACTCGCACTTGGCGGTTGCGATCATCTCTGAGCCGTCTGAAAGGCGTACACGTCGGGCTATGCCAGTGAAGTACTGTACATCCCCCATGTCTTTTATGAAATCCTCGGACACAAAGGAGTGTGAGGCACCGGTATCGAACAGCGCATAGGCTGTCTTCCCGCCAATAATCACGGTGCCTAAGTACCAACAACCAAAACTTATTGCTAGTGGCTAGTAAGTTCTAATCAATTCAAGCTAGATCATGCAAATATGTAAATTAATTAAATCATACCTGCAATCACATCTTGTGGGTTCCTTTCCTGCGCCATGTCAAGCGCGTACACCTGATCCCGGACCGGTCCGGGGTTTCCTCTTGGCGGTCCTCGTCCTCGACCGCGCATATATCCCCGCCCTCGTGGAGCTGCTGGAGGGAGAGCAGGAGGGAGAGCAAGAGGGAGGGCAGGAGGGGCGTTCCCATATAGCTGCGGGCAAAAACGCCGGATGTGGCCCGGCTGGTTGCATTCGAAGCACACCAGACCACGACGCCCTTCAGGTTGTTGAAATCGCTGATGCTGTGGGGGTGGAGGCAACGCAGGCGGCTGCGGAACTGGATGCTCCACCCTATAGTTTCGGTGGACACGCCCGCCACCTCTTTGATAACCTCTTCCTCCTCTGAAGTCCCGTCTCCTTCTATTACTTGGGCCGGCTTCCATCACGTCCTCCGCAGGCCTCTTACTACAACCCAGGTGGTCCGCCTCCAATCTTTTCGCCATATCAATGATCTCTGCCAAGCTACCATCCGTTATAAACAAAAGGGACTGCCTTAGGGGATCTCGCAGCCCTTTATAGAAGCGCTTGGCATAACCTCTGTCATCCAACTCATAAGAGTCTGCGAACCTTGCGAGATGCTGGAATTCCCGCTGGTATTCTGTAACCGACTTTGATCCCTGCTTTAGTAGAAGGAACCTCTGCTCAAGCTCATCTCGGGCCGATGTAGGGATAAAGTGCTCCAAGAAAACACCCGAGAATTCACTCCAACTTATCTCTGTGTAGATCCGGCCTTGGAAGGTAGAGCCCATGAGGGACTTCCACCACCTCTTCGCATGTAAGTCCAAGACGGACACTGCCAATGTCACTGCCATGTTGGCCGGGCAACGGATACCAGCCAGCAACTCTTCTATCGTGTCTAGCCATTCCTCTGTACGTACGGCTGACTCCGTCCCAAGGTAGACGGGAGGGGAGAGAGCCCGGAAGGTGCTCAGCCAGTTGGAGCTCGGGGCTTGTTGTTGCACCGGAGCCTGCTGTGCCTTAAAAGCATCAAGAATGGCGGTAAGCGTTTGCCCCAACTCAGACTGTTGGAACTGAGTGGGTATGGGAGGGGTAGGAGTACCCCCCATCGGCTCAACATGCAGTGGAACCTACACATACACGACAAATTTGTGGTCAGGTTGGCTAAACTTAAGGTCAAAGTTGGACAAACTTAATGTGAATTACATATGGGCACACCACTGCTTCCGCTAAGTCAGTTTGTCCCCAAACTGACTAACCAAACGGGGGTGGCACCATTGTTGAATGACTTCTTAGTTGAGGATCGTGGCAAATTGATACCATTTGTAAGACCCCCCCCCCCTCCCGGATCCCAAAACACGGCACGAAGGGGGAGTCTTATGCCCGGAACAGCCGCCTTGCGGTAGCATTAGCACACGGGCTAACCTGTACCACAAGACGCCTATTCCGCCGGCTGAAACCATATCAATATATCATGCCAACCCAACTAAATAAATAAGCAAGAGAAGTCAAAATCCACACTAAGTATATAAAGTCCAAAACATCAATAATGAGAAGCTAAAACATGCTTCTACAAAAAATCAGAGTACAGCTAATCATTGCCCAAACGGGCTACATCAGAGTAATAAAAATACTAACATCAGTAACAGACGGTATCGACGGCACCGTCACATCAGGCCCTGTCGTCCTGGCCTGGCTGTCCTGCTGCGTAGTCTGCGGCTGCTCTACCTGCGGCGTGACCTCCTAAAAAGGAAGACGTAGCAACCGTTAGTCGAAACGACTAAGTGGTTTCACATCCGCTCCCCCGGCGACTCCTCGGCACCGGGCGGAGAAAGAGAAACAAGGGTACAATATTTATAAGTGTATGACAGGTACAAACAGGTGGCAGTAGAGTTAGAGAAACAGTATCACTATCAGCATTTATATAAGAGCTACAAGTAAACTAGCAAGTATAAGTGAGAGCAGGAAGTAACTTAACTTATAAGAATGCCCATACAAACTTATAAGTTAAGGATCGGGTTACATAAAAGTAACTCATCGTATAAGAGTGCCCATACAAACTTATACGATGAGGATCTTGTTGTGCAATGATATGAAATGCTATGAATGTTATGCAATGACTCACCCATGCTCACCCATGCAATTGCTATGTCGACACAGACTGTAGTTCCCACTTTTCGAGCAGGTAGCTAACCTCTCAGGCATCAGCCGCCGTGGCCAGGCGGTGACAGTAGAACGGGCACTTCTACTACTAGGCGGGTATCACACTACTTCACCTAGGCCTCCGTACGCCTCAACGCTAAGAACACAACAGCGGAGCCCCTGCGTACTATGGCCCAGCGGGGTCTTGGGTAGATGTGCACCAAGAACACAGCCCGAACTGGCCTTGCGTGACCCGGAAGGGGCCTCGGAAGAAAGCACGAGGACACAGCCCAGCCGTTCACATGGCCGGAGGGGCCTCGGGACGTGAACACCGAGGACACAGCCCAAACCGACCAAGTCTAACTGCCAACTCCCGTCGGTGTGACGACTGGCGAGCCCGTAGACCTGCCACACTATCCTTAACCCGGGATTACGACACCGCGTGTCGACTCACACCACATGCAAACACCATATCAACACAACATGGAAGGGGCCTCGGAAGTAAACACGAGGGCACAGCCCAACCATCCATCGCACCCTATCTCAACACAACCAAAACAAGTGGCGGTCAACCCCGCACTTACATCCCTTCACAATACTACCCGTAGGGAGACAACGCTCTAAGTATTGGTCCACTAGACTCATTTCATTAATCAAACATATCCATGGCCATGATCTAATCATCTATATGACTCCCCAAATGATGACAATGAAAAATAACGTAATGCGTATATAAGATCTATCACATCTTCCTTTTTAGTAATATCATAGCTTAAACATGAAGTGCACCATATTCAATCTTTCAATTCCTACCAGTTCAATTCTTTTAAACAAGTTTGTTTCACAATTTGGTAATATGAAATACGATTAATAAGATACTTCAATCACACAACAAATGATTAATCATAAGGGTTCATCCAAGGCAAGTATCTTGCATTAATAATTTCACCGAATAAAAATCCATTTTTCCATTAAGCCCAGAATTTAGGCGCAGGTTGAATCTGGTCAGCAACTTCGACCGGATATTCCCGAGGCTGCAGGAATCCGGTGAAGACGTGTAACCCCTCGATGGAAAGGTATTTCCATGGACTACATCTTTCATATTCAGAGCTCAACCCAGATTTGACATTATCCTATTTGAAATCGGACTTGAAGTCCGCTGCGTACAGAACACAGTTTCTGCATGCAGGATTTATTAAACACCATTTTCGTTTGGATTTTCCCGTGGCTACAGACTTCACCGGAAGTCATGCAACTACTCGTTGGAAAGGTATTTTCAAGGGCTACAACTTTCGTGTTTAGCGAAAAGCCCAGATCTGCCCCTATCCTACATGAAAATGGCATAGAAGATCGCTGCGCGCAGAATAAAGATTCTGCGCGCATCTTAAAGGAAAATGAACGGCATCGGTTCGTCTTCCTCCTCAAGGCGATCGTCCCTAAATTTTCCAGAAATATTCTCCTCCCTTATTCAACCTCAAAGGCCATAAACTCCTCACGAGACCATCCACCCATCGTCATATTGAAGAAAAGGGGAAGGGTTGAAGAGATCTAAAGTCTAGAACACAAGTTCTAACATGGCCTAACCTAGAGATCTTCTCCTCTCCATCAAGACTCTCTTGAGTCGATGTCTCTCCTAAGGCATAACTATAGATCTAGCACCAAGGGAGAGGGTAGGAAACTCACATTGGCTCCAGCGGTACCACCATTTCTAGCCATGGATCTTGTAGTTCTCCTTGGCGGCATCTTCTCTTTCACGGCGATGGCGGATCTCCTTCGGTAGGACTTGCTCCTGCAGTTTTCCCTCTCACAGGAGTTCTCACTGGAAATAGGGGATGAAAAGAGAATGAAGACGGCTAGGGTTTTCTCTCCCCAATATATATAAAATGTGACACGGGTAGGGACACGGCCGTGTCCTTACCCGTGTCCTGCCTGGCGAAGCGGCAACGACAGTTTCCATGTCGGTTCAATACTTGACACGGGTAGGGACACGCCCGTGTCCCGACCCGTGTCCCTATGACACGGCCGTGTACTTGGCCGTGTCCTTGGCCGTGTACTTCTCGGGTTGCATCTCGACACTTCTCGTCGAGCTCAACTCGACACACACGGGTAGGGACACGGCCGTGTCTCTACCCGTGCCACTTGGTGTCGACACAGCTCGACGATCTCGACACGGCTCGTCGAGCTCAACTCGACGCACACGGGTAGGCACACGGCCGTGTCCCTACCCGTGTCCCTTGGTGTCGACACAGCTCGACGATCTCGACACGGCTCGTCGAGCTCAACTCGACGCACATGGGTAGGCACACGGCCGTGTCCATACCCGTGTCACCTCCTTTTTACACTGATTCTCCACTTCTCCACAAGTGCAGTCCAATTCCCTGCACTCTCAGGACTCAAGTCAACCCTCCTGACTCAAAACACACACACTAGGGGCCTAGAGCGATTCGGTTCGTTACAGATTGACTGTAGAAAGGAAAATTTTGGATATTCTTATTTATATAATTCTAAGTTTTTGCTCATATTATCTTTTATCATAGTCTATTGCTTGCTTGCACATTTTCTACTTAGCCTCTTTTTATGTCTATAATTCACCTTAGTGTAAAGGGTTCTGACTTCAACAAATAGGGGGAGATTGTTTGGAATCATGTCCACAGTAACCCAGATTTGATGAAGTCACCCGGGAACTAAGATGAATTAGGTTGTATTTGATGCTTTGTTTGAGTTATGTGTTTGCATGACTCCAATGGGAAGTGTAGACCAATGTCAGTCTACAATGGGTCACCAAACACAGGACCACACAGTGTAATCCCTCATTGTTTGTTCCAAAGTATTGACTCATGTGTAGTCTCTCTATTAGGATACACTTCATATTCAAGCTATAGGACTATGTAAAGACTTGGTGCTGATTCCCCTCTCGTAGGAGAAGAAAATTGCTGACAGAAATTTTTCTATGTATTTCTCTCGAGTAGGTCCTTAACTACTCGAGTAGGTTGCTTAAGAAATACTCGAGTAAAAAGTTCTGCATACTCGAGTAAGAAAATTTTTCCCTCTCGTGAAGTTAAGTAAAACACTCGAGTAGTTCATTGACATACTCGAGTAGCCTACTTAACTACTCGAGTAGATCATTCTTCCTACTCGAGTTGCCCAGAATTCAATTTCCAAATTTCTCTAAGTAAATCACTCGAGTAGTCCAAGTCACATAATCGAGTAGCTTATTTTCTCTCGAGTAGTTCATACTCGAGTAGTTCCAGATTTCTTTTTCTCTAAATTTTTTCTAAGTCATTTACTCGAGTAAGTACTTTACATACTCGAGTAAGTACTTTACATACTCGAGTAGGTACTTTACATACTCGAGTAAGACCTTCATATACTCGAGAAGATTTCTCTTATCTTGAGTAGTTAAACCTAACTACTCGAGTAGCTGTTTTTCCCGTGTGCAAAAAATTTCTAAGTGTTTGTCTCGAGTAGTTTTTCTAACCACTCGAGTAGTTCAATTTTGCCTACTCGAGTAGTATAACTTGTACTCGAGTAGCTCTACTCCTTCCTGAGAAATTTTTCTTTATACTCGAGTAGATCCTCTAAAGTACTCGAGTAGTTGACTAAATGTACTCGAGTAGTTTTTTTCTACATACTCGAGTAGTCGTGATTTATATACCCGAGTAAAATCTCTTTGCTTACTCGAGTAGTTCTTGACCTACTCGAGTAGTTTTATACATACTCGTGTATATGACTCATTTTTCCCTGGAATTTCTTCTAAGTCCAGATTTGACAAAATTTCAAATACCATGATATGATTGGTCCACGTGTACGTCATTAAAGCCGATTATGACCGTTATTAGTACTCCTATAAAAGGTCTTGTCTAATCGACAAACCCTAATCAGAAAACAGATCTTTCAAGAAGAAAATTCCTCTGAGTTTTGCAGCCGCCGCTTTCCAAAATAATTTCTATTTCCTCTCTCTCTCTCTTCATGGAACGAAAGCCGCCGCCGCCGCTGCTCTTCTCCGACAAGGGTTTCGATCTTCAGAAGAGAAAGACAGAAAAAGCTCTCCAGATCGGGATCATTTTTCTCATACTCATCATCTGTCCGATCGTGGAAGCAAGAAGTTCAGATCTACTGATTGCCGAGAATCCTTCTTCAACTCTTCTGATAAAGCCGAACGCTAAGAAGAAGATTCCAGTTTCTGCTTTATTTTTCAGATCTGAACCAGACGATTTCACTGTTTGTATTTGTTCAATACTTGTACATTTTTTCTGTAGGAGAAACTTTCTCCGAGTGTAGGAGTTTTCCACTCCGAGTTTGTAGGAAGGTGTTTCTTCCGAGTTGTAGATCCAGTTGGATTGGATTGAGATTGTAGGAACTTTGTTCCGAGGGTAGGATTGATTTTCAATCCGAGATAGTGGAGTAGCCGAGTATAGTTTATTGCTAGATCGGTGGGGGAAAGTGGATGTACCCAAGATCGGGGAACCACTATAAATCTTGTCTCGTCTGTGATATTTTAGTAGATAGATCTGTGCTGTGTTCTAAGATTTTTTATTCCGCAAAAGACGCACAACTCACCTTTTCACCCCCATCTAGGTGATTTAGGTTAACAACTATTATCTTTCAACTTCAAATATACCCAATCGCCAACCGCAAACTCCACATTTCGATGCTTGGCGTTGTAGTATTTTGCATACCTATCTTGGGCTACCAATAGCCTTTCTCGAATGGTGTGTATAGTCGAATTTGCATCTTCGAACTCCTTACGCTTATACAACTTTGATTCGCCCGTTTCCGCCCATGCTTGAGGAGTACGACACTTCCTACCATATATAGTTTCAAAGGGCGCCATCTGAATACTAGCTTGATAGATATTATTATATACAAACTCGATTATATTGAGATGGTCCTCCCACCTCTTCCCGAATTCCAAGGCAAAAATCCAGAGCATATCTTCCATTATTCGATTGGTCCCCTCAGTCTGACCATCCATCTGGGATGAAAGGTCGTACTGAACTTTAGTTGAGTACCTAACAACTGGTGGATTAGCCTCCAATAATTCAAAGTAAAGCACCCATCTTGGTCACTGACGATGGTACGAGGCACACCGTGCAATCATACTATGTTGCCCACATACAACTTAGACAACTTTTCCACTGAATTGTCTTTCTTGTTTGGTATAAATTGTGATACCTTTGTCAGTCGGTCAACGATCACCCACACGTCATCATTTCTACTTTGTGATCTCGGCAGTCTGGGCACAAAATTGATAGAGATTTCATCGAACTTTTATACCGGAATTGTTAACGACTTCAGGAAATTGTCAGGCTTCTAACATTCTACTTTCACTAGGGCACAAGTTTGGTACTTTGCCACGTAAAGAGCTTTGCTTTTCTTCAGACCCAGTCACCAGAACAACTTTTTCATGTCCTTGTACATCTTTGTGCTCCCTGGGTGAATTGAGTACTTCATAAAATGTGCCTCATACATCAATTCCTCCCGTAATTTTCCCACATTCGGTAGGAACAAACGACCGTCCTTTCCAAAAGACCATCATCCAAGGATAATTGTGAATTGGACCCATCAACTTTATAGCATTTCATACTCTCATCGAGTTTCGTTGCTCGCTGAACCCTGTATGCAAGGTCATACTGTACCTTTGCCCAGTTCAGGCATGCATTAGCAATAGAATTCTTGTCGAGACAAGAAATCTCTAAGGCCTCCAACTCTGGGATCAGACGCTCATCATGCATCTGTAACCAACTTGCCCTTACCGGAGTCCGCCGACTCAAGGCACCTGCAGCCACATTTACCTTTTCAGGAGTATAGTATATCTAGAAGGTGCAATCCCCAAGAAACTCCATCGACCTCCGCTGTTGCATATTGAGATCCTTCTGATCTATTGAGTAATTAAGGCTATTATCGTTAGTGAAAATGTGAACTTTCACGCCATATAAATAATGATGTCACAGTTTAAGTGCAAAAAACACAACCGCTAACTCCAAGTCGTGGACTGGATAATTTCGCTCGTGTACTTTCAACTAGCGTGATCCATAAGCAATAACCTTTCTGAACTGAAGAAGAACACAACCTAAGACTCTCCCTGAAGCATCACTATAGATCTCAAAGCTTTCTCTACCACATGATGAACTGAAAATAGGCGTTGTGGTCAAACGACTCTTTAACTCCTCAAAAGCTCGTGCGCACTCAGGAGTCCAAATGAACTTCTGATCTTTCCTCATCATTTTGGTGAGAGATAAGGCTATCCGTGAAAATTTCTCTACGAAGCGCCTGTAGCAGCTGACAAGTCCAAAGAAACTCCTGACTTCAGCTATAATAGACAACATAGGCCATTCCCGTATCGCAACTATCTTCGCTAGATCCACCGCAATACCTTCTCCACTAACCACATGGCCAAGAAAAGCCACTTACAATAGCTTAAACTCACACTTTGAGAACTTGACATAGAGCTTATTTCTCTTCAGGGTGTGCAAAACCATCCGCAAATGATTTGCATGATTTTCTTTAGACTGAGAGTACACCAATATTGTTGGGTATTGTATCCACAACGTACCTGATTTGAAGAAGCCCCTGAACAAGCTAAGGTAAATAGACAATGTATTTGATGAAATCTTTTAAGTTGTGCTTGCAGTTATTCCACGCTAAGTACACACCAATGTCAGGGTGCAGTAGGTCAATATACACGGGTATGCGCGACGTAATCCCTCGTTGAGCAGATCAGTGTATTGGCCTACGTGTACTCTCTCTATTGGAGTGTACTTATTTTCAAGTACAGGGCTGTGATAATGCAAGAGCAGACAAGGAGCAAGGATGGGTCAAAGAGCAGCTCATGGGTGGAAAGACAAAAAATCATCTAAGTAATAATCGACAAGAATCACCAAGTGATTCTCGCCGATTCAGCGAGAATCACTAGTGATTCTCGCCGAATCGTCGAGAATCACTGGCTAATTCTCGCCGTCTCTATCCGGCTAAATCAGAGCGTGCAAATCTGTCGCTAAGTCAAAATCGTCGAGAATCACTGGCTGATTCTCGCCGAATGACCTTCGATTCTCGCCGACTTTGCCTTAGGAGAATTTTCTGGAACCCGCTGGACCGGACTCAGCCGCTGGCGCTGTTTTGAACCGGGCTTGGTGTTTCTTGTTGGTGGGGACCACAAAGGTCATCTTGAAGACCTAATGTATAAATACATCTGTATTTTTGAACAAAAAAAGGGAAGATAGAAAAACGAATACACCATTTTGAAAAAGGAAGAAGCCGAGCCGCCGACGTGACCTAGATCGGAAATCCTTCTCCGCCGCCGTCATCGCCGCTCGTGCAGTTGATCGCCGCCTTTGATCGTGGTTTCTTCCAGATCTCCCGGCGACAGAAGCTCAGCCAAGCACAGCGTCTCACGCGTCTAACCAGAGATCCTTTGTCTCTTGATTCGTTGATCGGGAAAACCTTCCCCTTCCGAATAGATCGAGACGATCGATCCTAGTGTGACCGTTGGAAGACCTTGCTAGCTTTGCTACGAAAGTTGAATCTCCAAAGTATAGCAGCAGCACTCCGTTGTCGTCGCCGATCCAGAGAACCAAGCCGTCGCCCTTCTTGCCGCCGCCGGTTTCGGGAGAGATTCTCTCTAAGTGAGATTTAGGGTTGTGGACTCTTCGTTGACTTCAAGAACACGTCGTCGAACGAAGAGGGACACCTTACTCTCCATAAGTAGTTTGTATTTCTAATACACTCCAATTTCTATTTTGTTGTAAAGGAACGTTGGTTCCTATTTGTAAGGGTTGGGTTCAACCCGGGTGTTGGAGTGGTGACTCCTACGTGTGGAAGGGTTCCTTCCGTTAGTGCAAGAATTGGATTTCAATCATGTTGGTGAAGTGACCGAGTCGTCCCTGGTTGGGAGATAGGTCGAAGGGGGAAAGTGGACGTACCCAAATCGGGGAACCACTATAATTTGCTTGTGTCCTTTCTGTGCTGTGTTGTTTTGTTTTCTTGTGTAGGTACAACTTTAATTCCGCAAAAATGCTGCAAGACACCTATTCCCCCCCCCCCCATAGGTGAAGGTAGTTGACACTAAGTGGACTTTCAAGTGGTATCAGAGCCAGGTTACTCAACAAATAGGTTAACGCCTTGAGTAAGTTCCTGCCACTAGTGTCAAGAAGAAGGCAGACTTCTACTATGGACGGACTCAAGTACACAGGCAAGATCCCAGTGTGCACCAGGCTAAACTTTCCTATCTGGAAGGAAAGGATTAGGTTCTACATGGAAGCGGTCGATCCCCGACTCTTCATGATCGTGGAGGACGGACCTTATGTCCCCACTAAGGCCTCCACCATTGATCCTACCAAAAAGTGCCAAAGAAAATTTCTGAAATGGACAAGGACGAGATGGTGCTGGTGGGACTTGACAAGAAGGCGCAGAACATTCTGGTCAGCGCGGTCGATGACTCAATGATGCAGAACTTCTGCAACTGCAGGACAGCAAAGGAGATCTGGCACTGCCTGATTATCCTAATGGAGGGCACTGATGAAGTGAGGGATGATCGGAGATCCCTCCTAAACCAAAAATATGAGGCCTTCAGACAAGGGCCTAAGGAAGAGATCGGAGTCACCTTCGAGAACTTCCTCAAGATTGTCAATGCCCTCAAAGGATATGGAAGAGTGTTCACTGATGGTGAACTTAATGATAAATTCCTTAGGTCCCTTACTAAGGAATGGGACACAAAGATCTGCGCCATCCGAGAGTTTGGCAGACTTGCTGAAACAGACCCGCAAATTCTGTTTGGGAAGCTGATGTCCTATGAGCTTCAACTGAACACCAGGAAAGCAGAAGAAGAAGCAGAGAAGGCTGCAGCCAAGGAAAAGACTGTGGCCCTAAAAGCCATTTACTCCAGGAAGGGCAAGGGTGCGGTTTCATACCGTGCCGGGAAAAAGGATGAGGAGGAGGACTCCGAGCCATGCTCCTCCAACTCAGAGTTGTCTGAGGAAGATTTCTCCCTCATCACCCGAGAATTCAAGATGTTCCTCAAGATGAGGAATCAAAGAAAGAGAGACGGCTCCTCCTCCAGGCATCAGAAGAAAAATTATTCTTCTGACAGGTATGCTTCTAAACCGAACAAACATCGCTCCTCTGACATTATTTGTTTTGGATGCAATAATCCAGGACACGTCGTGGCCGACTGCCACCAAGGTAAGAGAGAAAAGGGGAAGGGAGATGAGCACAAGTCCTATAGAGATAAGAAGAAAGAGAGGAGCTACATCGCCAAAAAGCCAAAGACACTGAGTGAGTCTGATTCCTCAGACTCCAGTGATGATGAGGAAGCCTACTTCGGGCTGGTGGGTCGCTCCGACTCAGAAGGAGAATGCCCCCATTTACTGGGAAGGTAAAAGCTCACACCCCTCTCTCCGACTCTGAATCTGATCCTGAGTCTCAGGATGATGACCCTGAGGATAGCCCTTCGGCCCGTGAAGCGGAGCTCCTCGAGAAGTATGAGCTTCTGCTCAACACTTTCGAGGAGTGTCGTAAGAGATTGAAGGCTGAGAAAAAGGAAGTGAAATTCCTTAAGGGTGAGAGTGTCTCCCTAAGGGAAGAGATCACCAGTTTGATCTCTCTCCGACAGGAGCACCTAGACCTGACTTCAAAGCATTCAGAGTCTCTTAAGCTCCTTGATCTTAAGCAGGAGGAAGTCGACAAGTTGGAAGAACAACTTGCGGCAGAAAGGAAGATCGTCAAGAGCTTCTCTATGCCAAAAACAGTTCTTCCATTAGTTGATACCTTCTCTGCTCAGGCCAAAGGAGCTGGCTTGGGGCAGGTAGGGGTATCTGGTTCCTCATCCAGGAGAAACAGGAACCAGAGAAAGAATAAGGCCGCCAAGAAGGCCTCTGCAGCTGAAAAGGGAAAGGCCCGACTCAGTCCTATTGCGTTCACAAAGCCTAGCTTTCCCTGCAACCAACATGACTTTGAGTCAACCTTTGGTCATCATTTCCGGCCCTCGGTTGCAAAGCCAAAGAGCCGATATGATGGTTGGACTTTTCCCCGCAACTTCGGTGAGAGTGTCTTCAAGGCACCTTATGAGGAAATCCACATGGGAAATTATGGTCAATTCTCTAGCGGACATAATAGAAAGTAGGCACCAAAAGCCAAGCCTGTTATACTGAAGGAACAGAAGGTGAAGAAGTCATGTGACTGCAATCACTATGATGCCTCCACCTCCAGATCCAAGGCCCCGGCTGTACCCACCATTCTCAGGGTAAAGCAGGAGCCTAGGAAGAGGTACAACAGATTTGACTGTTGGTGCTGTGGCAAAGTCGGTCACTTTGCCGTGGATTGTTGGTTTAATCCGAGGTATAACGAGACTCCTTATGTTAGCAATGCGAGGCCGACCACTCGTAGGGTTAACCACCCGAGGGGGAGTATGCTAACCAAGAATCTAGGACCCAAGTTTGATTAGGTTCCTAAGGGAAATTAATTTTGTTTTGCAGGAATGTCCAAAGGCCACCAAAACTCCAATATGGTACTTAGACAGTGGATGCTCCCGGCATATGACTGGGACAAGAAGCCTGCTGCGTGATTACACACCAGTCTAGAATGGACCCAAAGTCATCTTTGAGGGGTCAGATCGAGGAGTCACCAGAGGTTACGGTATGATTTCCAACAGTATAATCTCTATCACCGACGTGGCTTATGTTGAAGGGTTAAACCATAACCTGATCAGTGTAAGTCAGTTATGTGATAAAGGTTATGACGTTAAGTTCTGCAAGGATAAATGATTGATAATATCATGTTCCTCTTCTGAGATGGTATTATCAGGCATTAGGAGCAGAAATATCTTCTGCTTAGATTTTCTTAGCTTAGATTCATCTACCCCCGTATGCCTAGTAGCAAAAGGCAGTGCATCTCTTTGTGAACAATGGCACAAGAGATTGGCACATATTAATTACAAGACAATTAATATGCTATTTTCCAAAGATTTAGTGAGGGATGCTCCCATTATTAAGTGTATCAAAGATAGTCCCTGTCCTGTATGCCAGATGGGCAAACAGACTCGGGCTACCTTTAAGGGCATCTCAGACAAAGACTCCTCCAGATGTCTTTATCTTCTGCACATGGACTTGTTTGGTCCAATGCAAGTTCATAGGTTAGGAGGGAAGTCTTATACGCTCGTGATTGTAGATGATCACTCTCGGTTTACCTGGGTGTTCTTTTTAAAACGCAAGTCTGATACGTTTGACATCTTCATCAGCTTTGTCAAGCAGATCCAGAACGAACTTAACTGCTCAGTGGTCAAAATCAGAAGTGACCATGGAACAGAGTTCGAGTCTGGTGCTATGACAAAGTTATGTGAAGAACTTGGTATCTTTCATGAGTTTTCCTCCCCGCACACTCCTCAACAAAACGAAGTCGCGGAGAGGAGAAATAGAACACTCATTGAAGCCTGCACAATAATGTTGAATGACGCTTCACTCCCAGAATACTTCTGGGCTGAGGCGGTCAATACGGCTTGTCATGTTCAAAACCGGGCATTGATCAACAAAAGTCATCGTAAGACGCCCTACGAACTACTGAAAGGCAGGAAACCAACCATGTCCCATTTGAGGATCTTTGGTTGCAGATGTTATGTACTGAATAATGGGAAGTACCCGCGTACTAAATTTGGTGAAAAATGCTTCGAAGGAATATTCATGGGCTATAGTACCCACAGTTGGGCATATAGGGTCTTCAATAAGAAAACCCTAGTGGTAGAAGAATCAATTAATATTGTATTTGATGAAGGAAGCTTGCTTAACAGCAATTCTTCCAGCGGTATACTTGAAGATGCAGGTGCACGACTTGAACAGCTGAGTCTCGATGAGACCGCTAAAGATGAAACTCCTAAGTACGTCAAAGTTTCCACCTCAACGTCAACTGGGAATGTTGAAGATCAAAATGGAGCAAATCTCTTAGAAGAAGGAGAAGCCCAAGAAGTAGTCAAAGCTCCAGATGCCAGACTTCTAGAGCTCCGGCACATGAGGGATCATCCTAGAGATCAGATCATCGGAGATCCTCGTGACGGTGTCAGAACTCGAAGAGGTACTATTAACGAGATTTTGCAATCTTAGCTTCCTGTCACAGGTTGAGCCAAAGAAGTTCGACGAGGCGAACAAAGATGCGGCATGGATTTTGGCCATGCAAGATGAACTGCATCAATTCGAACGATGCAACGTTTGGACGCTGGTTCCCAGACCACAAACGCAGAATGTGATTAGCACCAAGTGGATCTTCAGAAATAAACTGGATGAACATGGTGTCATCATAGAGAACAAGGCCAGGCTGGTGGCTCAAGGTTACAGACAGGAGGAGGGGATTGACTTCGACCAGACCTTTGCAACAGTGGCAAGGCTCGAGGCTATCAGATTGTTCCTGGCATATGCTTCGCATAAAGGATTCACAGTCTATCAAATGGATGTGAAATCACCATTCTTGAACGGAGACCTGAAAGAGGAAGTATACGTCGCTCAACCCCCAGGTTTTGTCAATCCTACTTATCCCAATCATGTATATTTTATTAATAAAGCACTATATGGTTTAAAACAAGCTCCACGAGCTTGGTATGAGACTTTATCTAGTTTTCTTCTTGAGAACAAGTTCTCTAGAGGTAAAATAGATAAGACATTGTTTCTCAGGGAAGTCAAAGGCAAGATTTTGCTGGTGCAAATCTATGTCGATGACATTATATTCGGCTCAACGGACAACAATCTTTGCAAAAAGTTTTCTAAACTTATGCAAGGAAAGTTTGAAATGAGCAGTATGGGAGCGCTAAAGTATTTGTTGGGACTTCAAGTGAAATAGTCTGAGGATGGAATCTTCATCTCTCAGACGAAGTTCACAAATGAACTCCTCAAGAAATTCGTTATGGAGAATGCAACCTCTATGAGGACTCCAGTGGGATCCACTATGTCTCTGGATAAGGATGAGAAAGGTAAACCTTTCGATGAAACCAAATACAGAAGCATCATTGGATCCCTGCTCTACCTTACTGCCAGTAGACCGGATATCATGTTCTCCACATGTGTCTGTGCCAGATATCAGGTGAACACTAAGGAATCTCACTATGTCGCTGCAAAGCGAATTCTAAGATACCTTAAAGGTACTCCCAATCTTGGCTTGTGGTACCAAAGAAACAATGATGTCGAGCTAATAGGTTTTTCAGATGCTGATTTTGCAGGGAGTAGGGATGACAGGAAAAGCACTTCCGGGACGTGTCAATTCCTCGGAAGAAGGCTTATCTCATGGAACAGCAAGAAGCAGAATTGTGTAGCAACCTCCACAGCAGAGTCTGAGTACATCTCGGAAGGCAGCTGTTGCGCACAACTCCTATGGATCAGAAACCATTTAGTCGACTATGACCTTCAGTTCAAGGAAGTACCAATGTACTGCGACTCCTCCAGTGCAATTGCAATTGCCAACAATCCGGTATCGCACAGTAGAACGAAGCATATTGAAGTGCGCTACCACTTCATTCGGGAGCACGTGGAGAACAAGGACATCTCTCTCTGTTATGTCCCCACGGACAAGCAGATTGCAGATATTTTCACAAAGCCCTTAGACGAAGCCAAGTTCAGTCTTTTCAAAACTGAATTGGGGATGCTAAACTATGAGGAATGAAGACTACAGAAGCTCCAGGCTCGTGCATCTAGGGGGAGCCTCTGCCAGGAACTCAAGTGTGAGCACAGGTGCAAGAACTGAGGGGGAGCAAGGGGTCAAATGCAACAGACCCAGATTTGCAGAAGCCGAAAAGGGGGAGATTACCCTCTCGGCTAAGGCTAAGGTGGCTCCAAGTTTGCTCTCAAGAAATTGGTATTGGTAATGAATATCTCTCTCAACTCTCAAGAAATTGGTATTGGTAATGAATATCTCTCTCAACTCAATTTTAAGTTTATGATTTTCATTCTCATATGCTCTATTCACCTTAGCTTGTAGGGTTTAGGCTTCTTCAAATAGGGGGAGATTGTTGGGTATTGTATCCACAACGTACATGATTTGAAGAAGCCCTTGAACAAGCTAAGGTAAATAGACAATGTATTTGATGAAATCTTTTAAGTTGTGCTTGCAGTTATTCCACGCTAAGTACACACCAATGTTAGGGTGCAGTAGGTCAATATACACGGGTCTGCGCGACGTAATCCCTCATTGAGCAGATCAGTGTGTTGGCCTACGTGTACTCTCTCTATTGGAGTGTACTTATTTTCAAGTACAGGGTTGTGATAATGCAAGAGCAGACAAGGAGCAAGGATGGGTCAAAGAGCAGCTCATGGGTGGAAAGACGAAAAATCGTCTAAGTAATAATCGACGAGAATCACCAAGTGATTCTCGCCGATTCGGCGAGAATCACTAGTGATTCTCGCCGAATCGTCGAGAATCACTGGCTGATTCTCGCCGTCTCTATCCGGCTAAATCAGAGCGTGCAAATCTGTCGCTAAGTCAAAATCGTCGAGAATCACTAGCTGATTCTCGCCGAATGACCTTCGATTCTCGCCGACTTTGCCTTAGGAGAATTTTCTGGAACCCGCTGGACCGGACTCAGCCGCTGGCGCTTGTTTTGAACCGGGCTTGGGGTTTCTTGTTGGTGGGGCCCACAACGGTCATCTTGAAGACCTAATGTATAAATACATCTGTATTTTTGAACAAAAAAAAGGGGAAGACAGAAAAACGAATACACGATTTTGAAAAAGGAAGAAGCCGAGCCGCCGACGTGACCTAGATCGGAAATCTTTCTCCGCCGCCGTCGTCGCCGCTCGTGCAGTTGATCGCTGCCTTTGATCGTGGTTTCTTCCAGATCTCCCGGCGACAGAAGCTCAGCCAAGCACAGCGTCTCACGCGTCTAACCAGAGATCCTTTGTCTCTTGATTCGTTGATCGGGAAAACCTTCCCCTTCCGAATCGATCGAGACGATCGATCCTAGTGTGACCGTTGGAAGCCCTTGCTAGCTTTGCTACGAAAGTTGAATCTCCAAAGTACAGCAGCAGCACTCCGTTGTCGCCGCCGATCCCGAGAACCAAGCCGCCGCCCTTCTTGCTGCCGCCGGTTTCGGGAGAGATTCTCTCTAAGTGACATTTAGGGTTGTGGACTCTTCGTTGACTTCAAGAACACGTCGTCGAACAAAGACGGACACCTTACTCTCCATAAGTAGTTTGTATTTCTAATACACTCCAATTTCTATTTTGTTGTAAACGAACGTTGGTTCCTATTTGTAAGGGTTGGGTGCAACCCGGGTGTGGGAGTGGTGACTCCTACGTGTGGAAGGGTTCCTTCCGTTAGTGCAAGGATTGGATTTCAATCCTGTTGGTGAAGTGACCGAGTCGTCCCTGGTTGGGAGATAGGTCGAAATGGGAAAGTGGACGTACCCAAATCGGGGAACCACTATAATTTGCTTGTGTCCTTTCTGTGCTGTGTTGTTTTGTTTTCTTGTGCAGGTACGACTTTAATTCCGCAAAAACGCTGCAAGACACCTATCCCCCCCCCATAGGTGAAGGTAGTTGACAGTAAGTGGACTTTCAAATATATCGTCAATAAAGACGATCACAAATTGGTCCAAGTACTCTCTAAACATTCGAAGCATAAAGTACATGAATACTGATGGCATATTTGTTAGCCCAAACAACATTATAGTGAACTCATAATGGCCGTAGCGTGTACCAAACACTGTCTTGGGAATATCATCTTCCCGAATCCTCAACTGATAATAGCCAGACTTTAGATTCAGCTTTGAGTAGACAGTTAATCCCACCAGTTGATCGAACAAGTCATCAATCCATGGTTTCAGATACTTGTTCTTCTCCGTCAGCTTATTCAACTCTCAATAATAAATGCATAGACACAATCTTCCGTCCTTCTTTTTCATAAAAAGAACCGGGGTACTCAAAGGTGGCATACTTGGACGTATATAGACTTGATCTAGCAATTCTTATAATTGAACTTTCAATTCTGCTATCACCTCTGGCACAACATCGTACGACGAGCGGGCTACAGGTTTCACACCTGACACCAACTTTATAGTGAAGTCGATCTCCTGCTGACGTGGTAACCTAGGTATATCCTTAGGAAACACATATGCGTACTCTGATACAATAAAAACCGCACCCAAACTGGACTTCGACTCAACAGCCTCCAATAGAGTGAAGAATAACTCTGCGCCCTTCCGAATAGCTTTGACTACCTGGAGAGCAGACATCAATTTCTTGCTCATGTAACGCCCTCATTCGTTGTATATCATATGACAGAAGGTCCTGCCGGGGCCCGACGCCATATACTACAGACAGGTAAGGAGGTTACTAGTTAACTTCCAAATCCATGTTCATTACAAACATACCAAAACTCAGATCATTCTAGCAGGAAGCATTAATATATGAACCCAAATAGAATAAGAATGTCCACTATACCACAAGAATGATAAATACATAACAACATGTAACACATGTTTTGGCTGTATCCTTATTACAACTGTTTTAATTAACATTAAGTGGCTTCATACTTCAGCACGCAAGGCCGACAACACATGAAAACAGTAATTGTTCGCACATGGGCTTCAGCCTGCTATTTTCCTCTTGGCTCTGCAACACCTGCACAAAAGGCCCACCAAAACATGGAAAACAAAGCAACAGTCAGCATTTTGCTGGCCCGTTTATAACGATCTTACCCCATACTCGGGGCGGCATTTCTCCATCCATGCAAACAAGGCATCATACATATATCGTGGCATATATAATGTGTAGTTTAAGCACCATTCATCACAGACGTAGGCCCAACGACCACACGCATCATGTAGTCAGGGCACCTTTCTGGTGTACACGACTCCCCGTGTATCACCACCATTCAGAGGTTCAAGGCTTAACGGTAAATTTATCGTTCAGAGTCCTTAACTTGACGATAATGTCGTTCAGAGGTAATTAACTTAACGACTGACTTACTCGTTCATAGGTACTTAACTTGTCGAGTGACTGCCCATTCAGAGATATTTAACTTAACGACCATGTCATTCAGAGGTCCTTAACATGATGGCAGAATAAAGTCATACACATCTCAACATACACATTTTCTTAAACATTGAACTCCAGGTCTCATAGAGACAGGCCAAACATTGACCCCCAGGTCTCAAGTGACAGGTCAAACAACAATTTTCAAGATTGTTCAATCATATGGGTGATTTCCTGGAATTGCTTCTAGTACTAAAATGCAATAAACTGCACACCCACTTGCACATGTCCCACATGTACATTTACACATATTCACTGAGTCTTCTCCGGCACGCAACACATAAAACATCACCAATCCAGACCAACCTGTCCGGATGGGCTTCACACAGTATGCCAATTCCGTACTCTACATTTCTGGATCTAAATGCAGAAATATATGGGGATTTACCTTTTGTAAACCCACCATTTTTCACCTTATGGTGAGGGGATTCATGCAAGTATGCAAATTGAGGACTTCACTTGTCCGGGAGAAACTCGTTACCCTTGTAGTTCTCTTTGGACCCATGTCGCTTGAGTTCTACGTGATTGGAAGTATACACGAAGCTTTCCTCTCCACGAACTTAGTCTCAGCCTCTGAATCTGATTACTGGATCCAATCCAGCAAGCTTTTCAACAAAACCTAGCTTCAGCCGGAAGTTCTGCTCCAGAACTGGAAAGAAAGGAAGAGAGAAAGAGAGAAGGAAATTAATCTTTCCTCTTGCCTACCCTTCCGCATAAGAGGTCACGGGATACACCCCAACCACACGATTTCATCAATATTGAATGGACGACCCAGAAATTTCCGCCCATTTGCCACTTACCTAGCATCTAACACGAGTTACCACTCGGTCAGCTATTAATCTTTTGAACAAACCAATCGTTGAACGATAAACACAACGCCGCTCAGCAATAGCTCGACAATTTTCATCGAGCTCAGCTAGACGATTTTCGTCGAGCTCCGCTCGATGATTTTCATCGAGCTACGCTCGACGATTTTCGTTGAGCTCCGCTCGATGATTTTCTTCGAGCTCCGCTCGACGATTTTCTTCGAGCTCCGATAGACGATTTTCGTCGAGCTTCGCTCGATGATTTTCATAGAGTTTCGCTGGACGATTCCTGTCTGGCTTCCTTTGCTGATCCCACGACAGTTCGTCGACCTCAAAGGCTTTCAGTTCGACTTTCCTCGAACTCAGATTAGTTATTTTCATCGAATGCGGGTAACATTTACCAATCTCCCTGCATTTCGTCGAACTCACCTCAGCCAATTTCAGACTGTCAGAAATAGGGTGTTACAACCCTCCCCTCCTTACAAGATTTTCATCCTGAAATTAGCACACAGCTATATAGAACACAACAACTTTAAAGTAGCATCAATCTTTATTTATTTTAGGAACAACCAGTAAGTAAGATGTTACAACATCTCCAAAACATTGTTACAACAATTTGCTATAAACAATTTCCTTTAGGAAAACAACAAGAACAACATTCCAACAACTTATACAAATAACTCGGGATAGTCCTTGCGCATTGTTTGCTCTCACTCCCATGATAGCTCATCCTGGACACTCCCTTGAATGGTTTTTTTTAAGTACACCCAATCACCCACCGCAAACTCCACGTTCCGGTGTTAGTCATTATAGTACTTTGCTTGTCTATCTTGGGCTATTAGTAGCCTATCTCGAATAATTCGTATTATTGAATTTGCATCTTCAACTTCCTTATGCTTATACAATTTAGATTCACCTGTTTCCGCCCATGCTAATGGAGTACGACACTTCCTACCGTATAAAGCTTCAAAGGGTGCCATCTTTATACTAGCCTGATAGTTATTATTGTAGGCAAACTCTATCATATAGAGATGGTCTTCCCACCTCTTTCCGAAATCCATGGCGCATATTTGCAGCATATCCTCCATAGTTCTGTTGGTTCTTTTGGTCTGACCATCCATTTGTGGATGAAAGGTCGTGCTAAACTTTAACTTAGTCCCCAACAACTGATGGATTAGCCTCCAATCATTTGACGTAAATCGCCCATCTCGGTCACTTATAATGCTACAGGGCACACAGTGCAATCGTATTATATTGTCAACATATAATTTTGCTAGTTTTTCGACTGAATCATCTTTCCTATTCGGAATAAAGTGTGACACCTTTGTTAGCCAATCTATAACCACCCAAATGGAGTCATTTCTTTTTTGCGATCTCGGCTAACCATGAACAAAATCCATGGAAATGTCATCAAACTTCCACTCCGGTATAGGCAATGATTTCAAGAATGCTCCTGGCTTCTGGCACTTGGCTTTTACTAAGACGCAAGTTTGACATTTTTCCACATAATGGGCAGTATGTTTCTTCATTCCTGGTCACCAGAATAGCTTCTTCATATCCTTAAACATTTTAGTGCTCCCCGTGTGGATTGAGTAATTTGTAAAATGTGCCCCGTACATCAACTCCTCCCGTAAAGTTCCAACTTTGGGTACGCACAATCGATCATCTTTCCACAAAAGACTGTCGTCTATAGAGAACTAGGAATTTGACACATCGTTCATCTCTTCCATATAGCGCTTCATGCTTTCGTCTAACTCTAAAGCTTGACGAATTCTATCCGCAAGGTCGTATTGCACCTCCATACAGTTCAAGCATACCTCTTCACTCATTCCCTTGTTAACACAAGATATATCCAAACTTTGTAACTCACGAATCAGACGCTCATCATGCATCTGTAACCAGTTTGCTCGTGTTGGAATTTTGCGACTCAACGCATCAGCAACGACATTTCCCTTTCCGGGACTATAATGAATCTCGAAAGTGTAGTCCCCAAGGAACTCCATCCACCTCCGTTGTCACATATTAAGATCTTTCTGATCTATGAAATTCTTTAGGCTCTGATGGTCCGTAAAGATGTCAATCTTCACGCCATATAAATAGTGTCGCCACAATTTAAAAGAAAATATCACGGCTGCCAATCCAAGATCATGTACCGGATAATTCCTCTCATGCACTTTAAGTTGGCGAGAGACATAAGAAATCACATGCCCAAATTGCAAAAGAACGCAGCCTAAGCCGCTCGCAGATACATCACTATAAATCTCAAAGCCTTCTGAACCACATGGCGAACATAATACTGGTGTCGTGTTCAGCCGATTCTTTAACTCATCCAAAGCCTTCTCGCACTCTAACGTCCATACAAACTTTTGATTTTTTTCTTGTCAATGTCTTGAGAGGTAAAGCAATCTTTGAAAATCCCTCTACGAAGCGCTTATAATAACCGGTAAGTCCTAGAAAACTCCTGACTTCCGCTACTGAAGAAAGTATAGGCCACTTTCGTATCACATCAACCTTTATCAGGTCTACAACAATCCCCTCTCCACTTACGACATGACCAAGAAAAGCCAGTGAAGATAACCAAAACTCGCACTTTGAGAATTTGGCATAGAGGCGATTCCTTCTTAGCATGTGCAAAACCATTCTTAAATGTTTCGCATGATGTTCCTCAGATTGAGAGTTTACCAATATGTCGTTGATGAAGACGATCAGAAACAGGCCCATAAAGGTTTTGTGCATGACATCCATAAAGACTGATGGCACATGCATGAGTCCAAAAGGCATGACTATAAACTCATAAAGCTCATAGCGTGTTCCAAATGCAATCTTGGGGATATCTCTGTTGGTGGAGACGACGGACCCCAAGTTATTGATGACGGCATGCTAAAGGAAGACCCTTCTTCGTCTCCAACAAAGGACTCGCATCGCCATGGTGTTCGTATGGAGAAGTGCTACAATCTTCGCCCTCGGTGCAAGACAAATAACTAGTTGAACTTAGTTTATTATTAGCTTAAGAGCATTCATATTTTTAGCATGCTTTATTTACACATTTGGTGTATGTTATTTAATTTCGGGCTGCATGTCGCCATTGAGTGTTTTATTTTTATTTGGGCTACATATAGCCAAGACTCTGTGTTAAGCCTATATATAGGCATGTATGGTTTTGTTTAAGCTTAGTTGAAATGAAAAAGAAACCCTAAAACTTTCCTTACTTTCTAATCTCCCTCTCTCTCTCTTCTTCTCCTATCCATCACTCTCCTCTTTCTCTCTCTCTCACTCTCTCTAAAGCATTCTGCACAGCCCCCTCCCCTTATCTATCCTCCCACAAGCCGCCACCCCACCAAATCCTCTTCTTCTTCATCAAATCCGGCCGCCCCTCTCCTTCCTCTTCCTTAGCCACAACTCCTCTCCACCATCATCAACTCGACCACCTCTATCCATAGCCGGCCGACCACCAACCTCCACCACCCAAGCACCCCTTTGAAGAAAATCGGCCGCCCATCTTCACTTGGAGTTTTATCCGAGAACGGCCTCCTTCTACGATGAGGAGTCTGGATATCGGTGTGAAGCAGCCAAGGCAGACGATCTATCTCTCCATCCAGCGCGACTCCGGCGGAGCCGTGGAAGATCAATCCTTCAAAGATAATCAGAATCATCTAATCCGACTTGGGTAACGATCGTCTCCACTCACGTGTGATTCTCTCTTGATAGTCTAGTGGTCGTAAAGATTTTTGCGCTGGATTTGAATCATTAGATTCTTCGTGGCTTTCCTTTTGATTTGCATCAATCTTAAACGCTTTATTTACGAAAGGGCTTGGCGAGCTCCGTAATTTTTGTTGGGAGAGATCTACCATTTTCAATCGCATTTTGGGTAGACCTCCTTTGGTACAACCTCGCTAGTCCGGACCGGGTGGGTTCTTTTGCTTGGGAGAACATCGACCAATAGTCGTTTGTTCGACCTTTCAGCGGTGTAGCTACTGTACGTTGGTGAGCTATGATAATTCACTTGCGAGTGCGCCGCGGTTTAAACTTGTGTGAATGTAATAGTGGAATTAGAGAGGCTTCCGCTTTATTCCCATAGCCCATATTGTGTCTACGGTAGAGGCCTACATCAATTTGGTATCAGAGGGAGGTTCTTGTCAATATTTTAATTGTCACCCTCCCCTCTTATTTAGCACGTTAACCCGCACTTCTATTTGCACGTTAGTTGTCAACAAAATCTCAAAAAAAATTTATTTTTTGTCTGCCAATAGCGGCTTAGATTTCTTATTTTTCACCAAAAAAAAAATCAAAATAATTTTTTTTAATAATCCTCTTTTTATTTCCTGTAAGAAAATCAATTTTTTTTTATTTTCCTATAGTAATTAAGCGGGATTAACTCCTTCTGTGGTCTATCTAAGTCTGTTGTCTTCATTTTTTCATGCGCACTAGGCTCGGTACGGAATATCCTCCATCGTCTTCTAATATGGATGATGACCGGGGTGAGGGTCGTGCCTTCACTGAGATTGAGGAACTCCGTCAGGATTTCACGGAGAAGTTGACTGCTATTATTGGAGGCACTTCACGGAATGGGATTACCACAAGGGGCACCCCGTAATCAACCCGCTCACCAACGGGTGGGAGAAAATCACAATCCTTACCCCCACCCTCCTAATGAGCACGCTCCTCGAGCACCTTACGAGTTTGATCTTACTCGGGCCGTCCGAGTCAAGCCACCATCCTACGATGGATTGGGGGATCCCCAAGTCTTCCAGGACTGGATCATGGAGATTGAATGCTATTTCGAGTGGTATACTCTGAACAACGCGGATAGGGTGCGGGCAGTGAGGATGAAGTTGCTAGGGCATGCTAAAATATTTTGGCTGAATGAGGAGCGGAGTTTGAGAGTCAAGAACGGTGCGTTGTCCATAGGATGGGATGACATGAAGGCTAGGCTGACAGAGCAGTACGTCCCTACGTAGCATCGAACACAGATGTTCGATGATTTAGCTACCCTTAAGCAAGGAACTAGGTCGGTGTCTGAGTATATGAGTCTGCTGAACGACATGATGGTTAGGTGTGACGTGAAAGAGATGCCCGAGGTCACCCTCTCCAGGTTCCGTAAGGGACTAAACCCGACATCCAAGGAAAGCTTCTGCATTATGGTCACACCGACTTGCACGTCACATTCAACGCTGCCTTAGATATTGAGAAGCACAATGTGCTTAAAGGTAAGTCTCGCTCGTTCCAAAAAGGCAAGTCCATTTTAGGACCGCCTCCCACCTCCACCTATAAGGCTAAAGGAAAGTATCAGTCCGTCGACTCGATCTCCATAGTCGTAACGGCTAGGAATAATAGAAATCCCTCTGGTGAGAGAGTCCCAGTGGGTAGGGTCAACAGAACGAATGTCACTTGTTACGCTTGCGGGATCCAAGTGCACTATGCTAGTGATTGTCCTACTAAACCCAAAACATTAGCCCTATTAGATTCCACCGGTGGGTCAGATGACCTTACTTACGAGGCGGGAGAATAGAGCGAGTCGGACGGAGTGCCTAGTGATATGGAGGATGACTCCCATATGATGGTTATGAGGTGTATTCTGGAGACCCCTCGAGCGTTAGACGATTGGAATACGACGAACATTTTCACATTGATTTTTAAGAGTAGTGAAAAATTGTGTAGGTTGATCATCGATAGTGGTAGTTGCATGAACGTTATTTCTGAAGCCGCGGTGAGACGTATGTCTCTTGCTGCCGAGCCGCACCCTCACCCTTATAAGGTGGCATGGGTAAACAAGTCGTTCCTCCCTGTGTCGAAGCGATGCTTGGTACCCCTTGCCATCAAAGCTTATTCTGAGCAGATTTCGTGTGACGTCATCCTTATGGATGCTTGTCACATCTTGTTGGGTCGCCCTTGGTTGTATGATCGTGACGTCACCCACTTTGGTCGGGCCAACACTTACGAGTTTAAATTTAATGGCAGAACCATTATATTTACACCAGCTCCGCCAAAGGATCCTTCGGCCCCCTCCAAGGATACGGTCGTCCCGGTCGAGAAAAAAATGTTCAGTCTGATAGGGAAGAAAGAATTGAAGCATACTACCTTTTTAGACGGTGTCCTCTATGCATTAGTGTGTCTACAAGTTAAGGAAGATGCGGCAACTTTTGAGAATTTGCCGCCGGCGTTGAGAGAACTCTTAGAAGAGTTTGTCGACGTGTACCCGGACGAGCTACCGTCTGAGTTACCCCCATTGCTGGATATCCAGCATGCCATTGATTTCATTCCAGGCTCCTCATTGACCAACCTCCCACATTATCGACTAAACCCTTCCGCACACTTAGAGTTACAAACCCAGATTTCGGATTTATTGCGAAAAGGTTTCATCCGCCACAGCATGAGCCTGTGTGCTGTACCCGCCTTACTTGCCCCCAAGAAGGACGGATCTTGGAGGATGTGTGTGGATAATAGAGCCATTAATAAAATCTCTATTAAGTACTGATTTCCCATCCCTCGCCTGGACGATTTATTGGACATGTTAGCCGGTGCCACGATTTTCTCGTAATTGGACCTTAGGAGCGGCTACCATCAGATCCGAATTAGGGAAGGTAACGAGTGGAAAACCGCATTTAAGTCTAAGGAAGGTCTCTACGAGTGGTTAGTTATGTCGTTTGGGATTTCCAATGCGCCGAGCACGTTTTCGAGGATGATGACCACGTCTTCCAACCCTCTATGGGAAAATTCATCGTGGTATATTTTGACGACATATTGGTTTTCAGTACCTCCACGATCGATCACGAGTCACATTTGAAAATCATCCTTACCACGCTGAGATCGAAAAAATTATTCATGAATATTAAGAAGTGTACCTTCCATATATCATCGGTTGAGTTCCTCGGTTATATTGTGAGTTCAAAGGGGATCCATGTAGACCCCAAGAAGGTACAAGCCATTAGAGATTGGCCGGAGCCCGCCAACATTCGGGATGTTAGGAGTTTTCACGGGATGGCTACATTCTATCGGCGATTTATTAAGGATTTTAGTAGTATTATGGCCCCCATTACCGAGTGCATGAAAAAAGGTGAATTTACATGGAAGAACTCGGCCGCTGCGGCGTTCCAATTAATTAAATCGCGCATGTCAGAAGCCCCCCTTTTGCGACTACCGTATTTTACAAAAGTTTTTGAGTTGTCATGCGATGCGTTTGGAGTGGAATTGGTGGAGTGTTGAGTCAGGAAGGCCACCCTGTGGGGTATTTCAGTGAGAAACTGGCAGGTCCGAAATTAAATTATTCCAATTATGATCGGGAGTTTTACGCGATCATTAAATGCCTCCAACATTGGCGGCATTATTTACTTCCTAAGGAGTTTGTCATCCTATCCGATCATAAAGCGCTAAGGTTTATTAACTCTCAAACTAAGGTTAGTTCTAGGCATGCCAAATGGGTCTCCTATCTTTAGGAGTACACTTTCATTATCAAACAACTTAAGGGAACTCTCAACCGCGTAGCCGACGCCCTTAGTCGTGTTTCGTTATTACTATCCACGCTAGAAGTTAAGGTGATTGGCTTCGATAGGATTAAGGACGAATACGTCCACTGTCCAGATTTTAAGGATATCTATTTCACCACTCAAGATGACTTACCTACAACCATTACTTCTTTTTACATTCGTGACGGCTATTTATTTAACCATTCGAAGCTATGCATCCCCCGTTCCTCCCTACGACACTTCATAGTGTGGGAATTGCATAGCTGAGGGTTAGGTCGACACTTTGGCAGTGACAAGACGATCACGTTAGTAGAAGACAAGTTCTATTGGCCCGGTCTTAATGCCATGGTTAATAAAATCGTGGGAAGTTGTCGAGCGTGCCAATTGGCTAAGGGGAACAAAACTAATGCGGGGCATTATACCCCTCTTACGATTCCTTCTATTCCCTGGGAAGACGTTTGCATGGACTTCATTCTCGGCCTCCCAATCACATTTAGATGTCACGACTCTATCTTAGTTATTGTAGATCGTTTCTCCAAAATGGCCTATTTTATCGCGTGCAATAAAACCAACGATGCGTCACACGTTGCACAATTATATTTTAAAGAGGTAGTTGGCCATGGAGGCATTCCAAAATCTATAGTTATCGATAGGGATGTGAAGTTTACTAGTTATTTTTGGAAGACCCTGTGGACGATTATGGGCACCAAACTTCTATTCACTTCAGCGTACCATCCGCAGACGGATGGGCAAACGGAAGTTGTAAACAGAAGTTTAGGTAGTTTGCTTTGATGCGTCGTGGGAAACCACAAGGGTACATGGGACCTTATCCTCCCTCATGCTCAGTTAGCATATAATAATTCCAAAAATAGGTCCACGGGTTTGTCCCCGAATGAGATCGTGCACGGTTATAAAGCACCCGTGCCACTAGACTTGATTCCGTTACCGCCATCTTTTAAGTCAAGTCAATTTGCACAGTACTTTGCCTCTCACATCCATGATCTGCACAAGCACATAAATGAAACACTTACAACTCAATACGTGTCTTATCAAGTTAATGCCAACACACATAAGAGAGTGTCTCAATTGAAAGTGGGCGATTTAGTCATGGTGCGTCTCATCCCTGAACGGTTGCCTATGGGCACCTTAAAAAAGTTAGCGGATCGGCGAGCGGGACCTTTTCGGATTATAAAGAGGTTAGGAGACAATGCATTTCTTTTGGAATTACCAACTGATTGGGGTATTAACCCTGTTTTTAATGTTTCGGATTTAACGCCATATATTTCTCCGCCACTAGAATTATCTTCCTGTCCGTTTGGTTCCACTACAGATTCTCATGGGTATGGGGCTGAGCGGGGTAAGGGATCGCTCTCTCCGTCGGTCTCCAACGGAGGTACGCTAAATGTTGATGATATAGATTTTCCCCCTTTGCTTCCTAATGCTTTTCCCAGGTTTGCCAGGACAGCATTTTTGCCAGACAGGATTCTCCAGGATGACATGTTTCCCACTGCAGATGGCGATGTGCGCTGCTACTTGATTCGATGGCGTGATCGCCCCGCCTCTGATGACTCTTGGCTCCCGGAAGTGGAGGTCGCTCTATTGGATGGTGTTCTTCTCCGATGGTATCTTCAAGACGACTCATCGGTGATGAGTCCTTTCAAGCGGGGGAGGATTGGTGGAGACGACGGCCCCCAAGTCGTTGATGACGGCACGCTAATGGAAGAACCTCCTTCATCTCCAACAAAGGACTCGTGTCGCCATGGTGTTTGTATGGAGCGGCGCTACAATCTCTTCCCTCAGCGCAAGACAAATAACTAGTTGAACTTATTTTATTATTAGCTTAAGAGCATTGATATTTTTAGCATGCTTTATTTACAAATTTGGAGTATGTTATTTTATTTGGGCTGCATGTAGCCATTGAGTGTTTTATTTTTATTTGGGCTACATATAGCCAAGACTTGGTGTTAAGCCTATATATAGGCATGCATGGTTTTGTTTAAGCTTAGTTGAAATGAAAAAGAAACCCTATAACTTTCCTTACTTGCTAATCTCCCTCTCTCTCTTCCTCTCCTATCCGTCACACTCCTCTTTCTCTCTCTCTCTAAAGCATTCGGCCAGCCCCTCTCCCTCATCTTCCTCTTCCAAGCCACCACCCCCTTCCTCTTCTTCCCCAAATCCGGCCGCCCCTCTCCTTCCTCTTCCTTAGCCTCCAACTCCTCTCCACCATCATCAACCAAACCACCTCTATCCATAGCCGGCCGACCACCAACCTCCACCACCTGAGCACCCCTTTGAAGAAAACCGGCCGCCCATCTTCACTTGGAGTTTTATCCGAGAACGGCCTCCTTCTACGACGAGGAATCTGGATATCGGTGTGAAGCTGTAACATCTCATTTCCAACTAGACCCCTAAGAATGGTTTTAGCCATGACTAGGTCATGACAAACCTTAGGAAGCCAGGAATGGGCCAGGAGATAGGGGACAAAAAGGTGGGAGACCATCATGGTCTGTAGATAGTAGAACTCTAAACAATGGCTTAGGATGACCATGGGCTACACCTTAACCCCAAGACCCTACCACAACACCCCTAATACTTGGGAGACCCATTAGAGCCAAAAGGACCCATTAGGGTCAACCCAAGAGGCCTAGTTGACCAAGGTCAACCCTAGCCCTAAATGGGTCAAACTAGCCTACTTAGGGCCAACTGACCTAATCCTAGCCTAAAGGACCCCTCCTATGCCCTCCTAACCCTAAAGTGAGGTTAATGGGTCACTAAGGACACATTGGGGTCAGCCCTAGAGGCCAGGTTGACCTAGGTCAACTCAAGCCCTAACCTGGTCAAAGTACCCTTACTAAGGGTATGTGACCTCCAAAGTACAGGGTAACACTACATAACCCTACCTAGACCCTAAAGGAAGCCAATGGGTCACCCAGGACCCATAGGGGTCAACCCAATTGGTCATGTTGACCCAAGTCAACTCTAGCCCTAAAATGGTCAAAGTGCCCTTGCCAAGGGACATGTGACCCCCAAGATGCCCAACCAACCCTATTCAAGTAATCCTAGACCTCAAGGGAGCCCAATGGGCCACTAAAAACCCAATGGGGCCAACCCAGATGGTCAAATTGACCAGGTCAACCCTCATTTAGGTCAAGTCAAACTTAACCCAAAAGGGCTAACCCAAGCCCAAGCCACTTCTCCCTTAGGCTAAACCCATTCCCATGACCATCATAATCAAGTGGGCTGCATTTAGCTTGTGAGGTTGACTAGTCAACCAGGGGTGACTAGGAGAGAGAAAGGAGCCCCCCTCCATGATAATGGAGGAGAGAGAAAATGAGGAAGAAGAAGGGGAAGTGAGAGGCCGGCCAAGGAAGGCTAACAGCCACCAATTATGGCTGCAATCAACTCCTCTAGGAGAGAGGAGTTGATTCCAGCCGTTTCCCGACCACCAAGGGGTGGGTTCAGCCCCCCTCCACACAACCCGAGCCACACCTTTAATGGAGTTAATGGCCATTGAAGAACCAGCCTCCCCTCTCCCCCATTTGCCATTTAAACACCTTCAGGGAGCCGAGGGGATCATTTTAGAGCGTTTACCTGGAGGAGACGAGCCATTCCACTGTGCAGTTGCAGAAGCCGAGCGCCGCCGCCGTCGTCAATGGCATCCCGCCGCTCCTCTCACATCCAGGCCGCCAGGAAGGTCCTCCTCCTCTCCTTAACCCGCGGTTAGATCTTAGGATTAATTAGGCTTAAGTTTCGGGCTCAATTGAGCCCGATCCAATCCGGGATTTCTCCTAGTTTCAGCAAGAAAACCTCTTGATATATTTGCCGGAAAAAGCCTCTCCGGCGGCGGAGCCGCCGCCTGGCGATAGCCACCACCTCAACGGAGGTGTTGGTGGCGGTGGCCGGCCCGGGAAGGGGCTGGATCGCCGGCGGCAAGGTTTGGAAATCGCTCCAGGCGGGACGAATCGCAGACGTTGGCTCATTGGAGAAGACGACGGGATTCCGTCGAATCTGCGTCAAGATTCGTGCCTCCACTGATATTAAACTATAGGAAATAATTTATATTAATGCAATTCTGTCACAGTTTTTGATATTAATGGTTTAAAACTTTAAAAATACTTAGGATCTTCTGGTGGAAAATACTTCAACATGAAAGTTGTAGTCCCTTGAGTCTACGTTATTTTAAAATTAGTTTGAACCCATTTGGGTGTAAGGTCTGACCAGGGCACCCATTTTGGTGGGACATACCCTTAGTGCTAAGCAGTCATTAAATTGAGTGCCCACTCTTCACCCCTAGCCCAAATTAGCTGAAATTTTGGCAGAGAGTCTATCTTAGATATACCTAGGGCCTGCCCAAAAATGGGAATTTTTGGAGAAAATATTTCCTATAGTTTAATATCAGGGGAGGCACGAATCTTGATGCAGATTCGACGGAATCCTGTCGTCTTCTCCAATGAGCCAACAGCTGCGATTCGTCCCGCCTGGAGCGATTTCCAAACCTTGCCGCCGGCGATCCAGCCCCTTCCCGGGCCGGCCACCGCCACCAACACCTCCGTTGAGGTGGTGGCTATTGCCAGGCGGCGTCTCCGCCGCCGGAGAGGCGTTTTCCGGCGGATATAGCAAGAGGTTTTCTTGCTGAAACCAGGTGAAATCCCGGATTGGATCGGGCTCAATTGAGCCCGAAACTTAAGCCTAATTAATCCTAAGATCTACCCGCGGGTTAAGGAGAGGAGGAGGACCTTCCTGGCGGCCTGGATGCGAGAGGAGCGGCGGGATGCCATTGACGACGGCGGCGACGCTCGGCTTCTGCAACTGCACAGTGGAATGGCTCGTCTCCTCCAGGTAAACGCTCTAAAATGATCCCCTCGGCTCCCTGAAGGTGTTTAATGACAAATGGGGGAGAGAGAGGAGGCTGGTTCTCAATGGCCATTAACACCATTAAAGGTGTGGCTCGGGTTGTGTGGAGGGGGGCTGAACCCACCCCTTGGTGGCCGGGAAACGGCTGGAATCAACTCCTCTCTCCTAGAGGAGTTGATTGCAGCCATAATTGGTGGCTGTTAGCCTTCCTTGGCCGGCCTCTCACTTCCCCTTCTTCTTCCTCATTCTCCTCCTCCTCCATTATCATGGAGGGGGGCTCCTTTCTCTCTCCTAGTCACCCCTGGTTGACTGGTCAACCTCACAAGCTAAATGCAGCCCACTTGATTATGATGGTCATGGGAATGGGTTTAGCCTAAGGGAGAAGTGGCTTGGGCTTGGGTTAGCCCTTTTGGGTTAAGTTTGACTTGACCTAAATGAGGGTTGACCTGGTCAATTTGACCATCTGGGTTGGCCTCATTGGGTTTTTAGTGGCCCATTGGGCCCCCTTGAGGTCTAGGGTTACTTGAATAGGGTTGGTTGGGCATCTTGGTGGTCACATGTCCCTTGGCAAGGGCACTTTGACCATTTTAGGGCTAGAGTTGACTTGGGTCAACATGACCAATTGGGTTGACCCCTATGGGTCCTGGGTGACCCATTGGCTTCCTTTAGGGTCTAGGTAGGGTTATGTAGTGTTACCCTGTACTTTGGAGGTCACATACCCTTAGTAAGGGTACTTTGACCAGGTTAGGGCTTGAGTTGACCTGGGTCAACCTGGCCTCTAAGGCTGACCCCAATGTGTCCTTAGTGACCCATTGACCTCACTTTAGGGTTAGGAGGGCATAGGAGGGGTCCTTTAGGCTAGGAGTAGGTCAGTTGGCCCTAAGTAGGCTAGTTTGACCCATTTAGGGCTAGGGTTGACCTTGGTCAACTGGGCCTCTTGGGTTGACCCTAATGGGTCCTTTTGGCTCTAATGGGTCTCCCAAGTATTAGGGGTGTTGTGGTAGGGTCATGGGGTTAAGGTGTAGCCCATGGTCATCCTAAGCCATTGTTTAGAGTTCTACTATCTGCAGACCATGATGGTCTCCCACCTTTTTGTCCCCTATCTCCTGGCCCATTCCTGGCTTCCTAAGGTTTGTCATGACCTAGTCATGGCTAAAACCATTCTTAGGGGTCTAGTTGGAAATGAGATATTACAAATCCCAATAAACAAAACAAAGATTTCGTCCCCGAAATCAAGGTTGAGCCTACGGGAATTTCTACCGAAGAAAAGAAACTTGTAACATCCCATCATGACGCCATGTTTGCTAAATTAGGTTTAAAGGGAAACATAAATCTTTGACCAATTCGCCTAATCGGCAGACCAAGACCCCAATAAACAAGGATAAGCCCCCAATAAACAAAGATAAGCCTCTATCTGCCTAGAGCAGCCCTTAGTAGATTTAAAGCAGGAAAATAAATTAACATCTTGAGGGGTCTGAGAGGTATACCTGACTGAATAGCTCTGGGTATCTTTGTCGCATCAGGTCCTGCGGCTCCCAGGTATGCTCCTCCTGGCCATGGTTCCTCCACAGAACCTTGACTAATGGGACCTTCTTGCGACGCAGGACTCGTACTCCTCGGTCGTCGATCCTAACCGGCTCCAAACGAACTGACCGGTCTGAATCTACCGGCCCTTCGGTGGACAAAATCTGCTGCTCCGGGCGTAACAGAGCCCTCCTCAGCGAAGAAATATGGAAGACGTCGTGCAGCGCTTCCAGCTCTGGTGGTAACTCCAGCCGGTAGGCTAGGGGTCCGATCCGCTCCAGGATCTATAAGGGCCCATGTACCTAGGACTGAGCTTCTTCCTCCGACCACGCACCCGCGAGACTCCATGCATGGGCTGGATCTTCAGAAACACCCGGTCCCCCACCTAGAACTCCACCTGCCGATGCCGGGCGTCATAGTACTTAGCCTGTCTACTCTGTGCCTCGAGCATCCTGTCCCTGATCAGCCTCACCTGTGCCTCGGTGTCTTCAACAAACTCTGACCCCAACACCTTCGGATCTTCATTCTGAACCCAAGAAAGCGGGGTCCGGCATCTCCTCCCATACAAGGCTTCGTAAGGCGCCATCCTGATGCTTGACTGGTGGCTGTTGTTATAGGAGAACTCGACAAGGGGTAAGAGTTTCTCCCACGGTTCCCCGCGGTCCAAGATGCATAACCTCAAAAGGTCCTCCAGCGTCCGGTTGGTGCGTTCTGTCTGCCCGTCTGTCTGGGGATGAAATGCAGTACTGAAGGTCAATCGCGTGCCTAAGTAAGCTTGCACGGATCTCCACTCCCTGGAGGTGAACCGGCCATCCCGATCCGACACTATCGTCCTGGGCACGCCATGATAACGAATGAACTGCTCCACAAACTTCCACCAGCACCAGTACTCCTACTGAATTGTCCTTCCTCATCGGTATAAATCGAGCCACCTTGGTCAACCAATCAACGATTACCCGGATCGAGTCATTCCCTGTCCGAGACCGGGGAAGCCCATGTATGAAGTCCATGGCTATGTCATCAAACAACCACTCCGGCACTGGGAGTGACTGCAATAATCCTGCGGGGTTCCTGCACTCCGCCTTCACCAGCTGACATGCCCCACAATGGGTCACGAAGTAAGAGACATCCTTCTTCATGCCCGGCCAGAACATCGTCTTCTTCAAATCAGCCGTCATCTTTGTGATCCCCGGGTGTACAGAATACCGGCTGCAGTGCGCCTCCGTCATAATATCCTCCCGGATCTGGCCTCCCTCCGGTATATACACCCGTCCTCTGAAGCACACTAGGTCGTCCCTCAGTGTGTAATCTCCTGCAGTGCCTGCCTCCAGAGCTTGGAAGATGGGCTCTAACTTGGAATCCTGCCTCTGCCCTTCTCTGACTCGGTCTCTGATGTCATTGGTAACGCCCATCGCGGCCAAGTACTCCTCATAGAGCTCAGGATCATCAGACGACACCAGAGTAATGTGCATGTCCTCTAGTCTCTGCAGCAGCTCCATAGACATCAACTGAGGCTCTGCTCCTGCTGTGGCGGCTCTCCGACTCAGTGCATCTGCTACCACGTTCGCCTTCCCCGGGTGATAGTGCATCTCGTACTGATAGTCGGATAGAAACTCCACCCACCGCCTCTGCCTGATGTTCAGTTCCTTCTGCGTGTCCACGTACTTAAGGTTCTTATGATCGGAGTATATATCACAGTGGACTCCATAAAGGTAGTGCCTCCATATCTTCAGTGCGAACACAACTGCTCCCATCTCAAGGTCGTGCACTGGGTAGTTCTTCTCATGGGTCTTCAGCTAGCGGGAGGCATAAGCTATGGCGTGTCCGTTCTGCATCAGCACCGCTCCCATCCCCTGATATGATGCGTCGGTGTAGACCTGAAATCCCTCCCTCCCCGAGGGGAGAGTAAGAATGGGAGCCGAGGTCAGCCGATCCTTCAGCTCCTGGAAAGCTGTCTGGCACTGCGGGGTCCACACGAACGGTACCTCCTTCTTCGTCAAGGATGTGAGCGGGAGGGAGATTCGAGAGAATCCCTCCACGAACTTCCGATAGTAACCGGCAAGTCCTAGAAAACTCCGTACGTCGGTGGCTGTTTTCAGCTGCGGCCAATCCGAAATAGCTTGAATCTTTGCCGGGTCCACTGCCAGCCCGGCTCCGCTGATAATGTGGCCTAAGAAAGCCACCTCCTTCAGCCAGAACTTACACTTGCTGAACTTCGCATAAAGGCGATGCTCCCGCAGTCTCTCCAAGGTCAGTGCCAGATGTCGTGTGTGCTCCTCCTCCGTCTTAGAATAGATAAGGATGTCGTAAATATTTAATAATTATTAGATAAATTAAATAGGTACCCTAAACACCTCCAAACCCTCCCAAATTTTGGTGAGTGGTCCCTGGGTTCCAATTAGGTATCTGTATAAAATTTCATTTAATTTGGATGTGTTTTGAATAGGTTTTGACCCAACCCTAACTATACCTTTATAAGGGCATTTTGGTCGAAAGTTGCACTTTTGGTTTTGAGTGACCAAATCACCTCAACAGAGGCTGAAATTTGGGCCACTGGCTTGTTATAGCACTTATCACCTCCCCATGGAATATGGGGTAGGGAGGAATAGATTTACCTAAGTTCCTAGGTCAAACCCTAAGGAGGGACCTTTTGGCCTTGTGAAGGGTATGAGTCCTAAACACCTTGGATGAACACCAAATTTTGCATGGAGGTTCCTAGGATATATAAAATCCTCTGGTAAAATTATTAGCAAATTATGGAAATGGTAGGGCCCCCAAAACCCTAACCCTAGCTTAGGTCCTAAAACTTGTAGTGTAAGTTTAGGTTAGCTAAACATCTTGAAACTTAACCAAATTTGGGTAGTGAGGGGATTAGGGTATTTTGAGCCTCTGACAATTTACTTGAGGAATTTTGGACAATAGTTATAGCACTTCATTTGTAAGCAATAATAATGCCCTAATAATTATTTTGGCTATTGTGGTCTCACTTCCTATAGAGAGGGTATGAAACATGGGCAGAGTTAGTTTTAGGTTATAATAATCTTGTATGAATTTTGTTAGAATTTTTGGATATCTATTTAGGGCATCTACTTCACAAGTGCTTTATTTTCATTACATATTAATAATTCTTGTCAGAGGCCATTACTTACTGAAAAATCATGAAACTTGCTGCATAGTGTTTTTAGCTCAATGTTATCATATGACAATTTTTGTGGAAATATTTGATGACTGATTAGCATACTTTGTTCATTAACCCTTAAATTAGAGAGTTCATAAGAAAATCAAATATAGCCTTATTCCCAAATGATAAATTATGAAACTTTTTCTAAGGTACTTGTAGCCCATCACAATCATCCCTGAATTTTCTCTGAATTTTTGGAGGTGTTATTACTATAGAATCTTTTAAAATGACTTTTTATGGGGCATCTTTGAAATTAAATTTAAAGGCCTAAACCTTGCTGAAAAATTGGAAGACTTAGGATTTAGAGTTGATTAGGCATTTTGTAATTATCATAAATTTAGTGGATTATTATCTTGTCTGAAAATGGTACTTCATGTTCAAACCTGGGCCTTTTGGGACACTAGAATAAATAAATTAATTATCAGACAAATTAGAAAAATTATGGATTTCTGGATTTATGCTTAAAATTTTTTTTTAGACCTCTAATAATTATCATATGGGTACTGGATGAATATTTCATGTACTTCCCTTTTCACGGGTCATGTAGCTTAAGTGGTCTGCATATAGCAAAACTGCAGGATTTCATTTGGATGTGAATTATGGCACGTATGATGGGTCTTGGTGGTTTTCTGTAAAGACAAGTGGAAGGGGCTGCATCTATGGAAGATGAGTGAGTAGGGTGTGGTTTTGTCTAGGGTTTATAGGCGTTCGGGTCCGACGAAAGATCGTCCCACCCAAGGAGAGTTGGAGTCAAATTACCCTAGGATTAGCATATCGAAATATGAGAAAATAAAGGGTAAGGGAACCAACCAATAATAAAATATGTACCTTGCGAAAGGGAACGCTGGGCGTAATCCCAACACAGTTCCTAGTACCCCTTGAGAGCCCTTCACAGGGAATACCGGGGGCAGTCCTGGGTTAACGTAAACTGTTTAACAAGCTGAAAAGAGTAACTTAGTAATTAGGGTTGCACATTCCACAACACTGATGGCACCAGATGTTGGTTAGGAGCTTCGGCTCGGATGGTTAAAAGGCGGACTTTGGGTCCGGGGAGCTTCGACTCGATTGTTTGAGTCGGACGTGATTGGTCCGGGGAGCTTCGGCTCGATTCTTGATTACGCTAATTTGCATGTGCATAACAGGAAAGGAAATTAAGGTGGTGGGTCTTCGGTATTGGAGGGTCGATGCACCGACGCCAATACGTTGACTCGGCAAGTGTGGTTAGCACTTCGCCAACAAAAGTCCGGTGCGCCAGCCGGCAAGAGTACGCAGGAGTCCGCTTCGTGCACCAAGCGTTGAGGCGTATGATAGGTCTGACCGGTAGTGCTTTACTGGTTTAGAGGTGGGCGAGGCCCAACCCACTGCTTCCGTCTGCCACTACGGAGGTATCCTGGGAGGTTACGGCTCCAAAAAGGGGGAACTAAAGGTCTGTGTGCACAGAGTCGGGTGTGTGTGTTGCACTTGCATGACCATCATACCCACTTGCATGTCATAGCATATTCGTTACCTTTAACCTTGACACCTAAAGTATAAGTGGAATGGGACGCTTATACTTTAGGACCTGCTACACGACCCCTTGGTCTATAAGCTTGTGTGGGCAAGCTTAAAAATTAAGGTTAAATTTGGATATACATATTTTCTGCTGTTTGATAACCGACACCCCATCGTATAAATTGGTATGAGACTTTTTATACGATGGGAGCCTTGCAGAAGACCCCTTGTCTTATGTGTTTTTCACATAAGTGAAGGTTACTTTTCATATTTCTGCTTATGTCTATAGGATTGCTAGTATAGGTCCGCTGTCACTTGCTTTTGATTATTCTCAGCCATTAAGTCCTCCCCTTTCATCCTCTCCGCTCGGTGCTTAGGAGCCGTGGGGGAAGGGGCGGGGGATGATAGGACTTAGTCTTTTAGACTAACGGTTTTCGAACCGCATCATTTAGGGGATCGTGGAGACCAGCATGGAGGAGCAGCCCCAGAGACCGGTGCGCTTGGAGGTGGGGCAGTCTAGCTCCGGAGTTTATACAGCCGGGACCGTGAGTCTCGACCTTGAGTAGTTTTCCACTTTTGTTTCTGCATGAGAGATCTTGTAGTGAGGTTATGATGTACCGGGCATAAGCCCGTTGTTGCTACTTTGATGTTTTATTTTTGTGGACACTCCCTTCGTGGAGTTATATTTATTATGACATGTGATTCTCTGTGGACTGATAGTTTACATTTACTTCTTGTGCTACTTTTCTGTGATCGAAATGGCCGGCAGAATCGGCGCTTTGTGGTGAGGACTCTTCAGGGCGTGAAGGAGTCACCGCAAAACGGCGGTTCTGGGCCTAAGACCCCGGTGTCCAAAAAGGAAAAAAAAAGGGGTCTTACAAGTGGTATCAAAGCAGACCTCGATCGAAAAGTAACAGTCCACAACCCTAGGCCACCCCCGCGCGAGTTTAGTTTGGGGACAAACTAAGCAGCGGAAGCAGTGGTGGGCCCATATGAGGGATCACATGTAAATTGTCCACTTTTATTGAGTCGATTACCTATTAATGTAGCTCGTTTTGTAGCCCCCAGCTCAGCCCACCCCACAAGGTGGAGCTCAGCAGACTCCAGAGATTGCACCACCTCCCATGGTCCCCACACCTTTCCTCCAGTCAGACATGGGGCAGACCCTTACAGCTATCCTTGAGGCCTTCCGGGCTCAGCAGGCTCCAGCCCACCAGCCAAACCCAGGGGCCAACTGGATGAGCACCTTCCGAGGACTCTCTCCCCCATCATACTTGGGGACAGAGTCGGCAGTGCGGGCAGAGGAGTGGCTGGATGTTATGTACGAGATGCTGACTGGGATACGATGCCCTTGGGAGGAGAGGGTGGCCCTGGTGGTATCTTGCTTGGAGTCCCATGCTAAGAGGTGGTGGAAGACGCTGTTGGACACGACTTTTGCTGATAGGGAGATTGCAGAAATCACTTGGGAAGAATTCAGGGCCACGCTGCTGGAGCACTTTGTTCCTCAGTCAGCCAGGGACGAGTTGGAGGAGCGGTTCTTGCAGCTGAGGCAGGGCACCAGGACAGTGGTGGAGTACCACCGAGAGTTCGATCATTTGGCCCGATATGCGGCCTCCTATCAGCTGGACGAAGCAGGTTACGTCAAGAGGTTTTATAAGGGCCTAAAAGAGGAGTTGAGGGAGGCCCTGCTTTTTGTCTCTAATGGGCCCATCTCCCGGATTTTGGAGATGGCGAAGAGGATTGAGGCCGACTGGCACACCACTCGGGGCCGGAAACGGCAAGCGGAGGACCAGGGCCGGAGGGCCCGAAATGATCAGCGACGAGGCACCATACCAGATGGAAGGAGGGCAGAGGAGCAGCCTTATCAGGAGCTGAGGCAGGAGCCGAGAGAGCAGGTGGTTTTGGCCCCTCAACCTCTCCGTATCCAGGAGATGCAGAGACCCCGGGGTATGGCGTATCCCCCGCCGGAGTGCTTCCATTATCATCAGGTGGGACATCTCCGGAGAGTCTGCCCCACCTCCAAGCGCACCGGTCTCTGGGGCTGCTCCTCCATGCTGGTCTCCACGATCCCCTAAATGATGCGGTTCGAAAACCGTTAGTCTAAAAGACTAAGTCCTATCATCCCCCGCCCCTTCCCCCACGGCTCCTAAGCACCGAGCGGAGAGGATGAAAGGGGAGGACTTAATGGTGGAGAATAATCAAAAGCAAGTGACAGCGGACCTATACTAGCAATCCTATAGACATAAGCAGAAATATGAAAAGTAACCTTCACTTATGTGAAAAACACATAAGCCAAGGGGTCTTCTGCAAGGCTCCCATCGTATAAAAAGTCCCATACCAATTTATACGATGGGGTGTCGGTTATCAAACAGCAGTAAATATGTATATCCAAATTGAACCTTAATTTATAAGCTTGCCCACACAAGCTTATAGACCAAGGGGTCGTGTAGCAGGTCCTAAAGTATAAGCGTCTCATTCCACTTATACTTTAGGTGTCAAGGTTAAAGGTAACGAATATGCTATGACATGCAAGTGGGTATGATGGTCATGCAAGTGCAACACACACACCCGACTCTGTGCACACAGACCTTTAGTTCCCCATTTTTGGAGTCGTAACCTCCCAGGATACCTCCGTAGTGGCAGACGGAAGCGGTGGGTTGGGCCTCGCCCACCTCTAAACCAGTAAAGCACTACCGGTCAGACCTATCGTACGCCTCAATGCTTGGTGCACGAAGCGGACTCCTGCGTACTCTTGCCGGCTGGCGCACCGTACTTCTGTTGGCGAAGTGCTAACCACACTTGCCGAGTCAACGTATTGGCGTCGGTGCATCGACCCTCCAATACCGAAGACCCACCACCTTAATTTCCTTTCCTTTTATGCACATGCAAATTAGCGTAATCAAGAATCGAGCTGAAGCTCCTCGAACCAATCACGTCTGACTCAAACAATCGAGCCGAAGCTCCCCGGACCCAAAGTCCGCCTTTTAACCATCCGAGCCGAAGCTCCTAACCAACATCTGGTGCCATCAGTGTTGTGGAATGTGCAACCCTAATTACTAAGTTACTCTTTTCAGCTTGTTAAACAGTTTACGTTAACCCAGGACTGCCCCCGGTATTCCCTGTGAAGGGCTCTCAAGGGGCACTAGGAACTGTGTTGGGATTACGCCCAGCATTCCCTTTCGCAAGGTACTTATTTTATTATTGGTTGGTTCCCTTACCCTTTATTTTCTCATATTTTGATATGCTAATCCTAGGGTAATTTGACTCCAACTCTCCTTGGGTAGGACGATCTTTCGTCAGACCCGAACGCCTATAAACCCTAGACAAAACCACACCCTACTCACTCATCTTCCATAGATGCAGCCCCTTCCACTTGTCGTTACAGAAAACCACCAAGACCCATCATACGTGCCCTAATTCACATCCAAATGAAATCCTGCAGTTTTGCTATATGCAGACCACTTAAGCTACATGACCCGTGAAAAGGGAAGTACATGAAATATTCATCCAGTACCCTTATGATAATTATTAAAGGTCTAAAAAGACATTTGAAGCATAAATCCAGAAATCCATAATTTTCCTAATTTGTCTGATAATTAATTTATTTATTCTAGTGTCCCAAAAGGCCCAGGTTTGAACATGAAGTACCATTTTCAGACAAGATAATAATCCACTAAATTTATGATAATTACAAAATGCCTAATCAACTCTAAATCCTAAGTCTTCCAATTTTTCAGCAAGGTTTAGGCCTTTAAATTTAATTTCAAAGATACCCCATAAAAAGTCATTTTAAAAGATTCTATTGTAATAACACTTCCAAAAATTCAGAGAAAATTCAGAGATGATTGTGATGGGCTACAAGTACCCTAGCAAAAGTTTCATAATTTATCATTTGGAAATAAGGTTATATTTGATTTTCTTATGAACTCTCTAATTTAAGGGTTAATGAATAAAGTATGCTAAGCAGTCATCAAATATTTCCACAAAAATTTCCATATGATAACATTGAGCTAAAAACACTATGCAGCAAGTTTCATGATTTTTCAGTAAGTAATGGCCTCTGACAAGAATTATTAATATGTAATCAAAATAAAGCACTTGTGAAGTAGATGCCATAAATAGATATCCAAAAATTCTAATAAAATTCATACAAGATTATTATAACCTAAAACTAACTCTGCCCATGTTTCATACCCTCTCTATGGGAAGTGAGACCACAATAGCCAAAATAATTATTAGGGCATTATTATTGCTTACAAATGAAGTGCTATAACCATTGTCCAAAATTCCTCAAGTAAATTGTCAGAGGCTCAAAATACCCTAATCCCATCACTACCCAAATTTGGTTAAGTTTCAAGATGTTTAGCTAACCTAAACTTACACAACAAGTTTTAGGACCTAAGCTAGGGTTAGGGTTTTGGGGGCCCTATCATTTCCATAATTTGCTAATAATTTTACCAGAGGATTTTATATATCCTAGGAACCTCCATGCAAAATTTGGTGTTCATCCAAGGTGTTTAGGACTCATACCCTTCACAAGGCCAAAAGGTCCCTCCTTAGGGTTTGACCTAGGAACTTAGGGCAAATCTATTCCTCCATACCCCATATTCCATGGGGAGGTGATAAGTGCTATAACAAGCCAGTGGCCCAAATTTCAGCCTCTGTTGAGTTGATTTGGTCACTCAAAACAAAAAGTGCAACTTTTGACCAAAATGCACTTATAAAGGTATAGTTAGGGTTGGGTCAAAACCTATTCAAAACAAATCCAAATTAAATGAAATGTTATACAGATACCTAATTGGAACCCAGGGACCACTCACCAAAATTTGGGAGGGTTTGGAGGTGTTTAGGGCACCTATTTAATTTATCTAATAATTATTAAAGATTTACAAAACCTATAGAAATAATTTCTCCAAAAATTCCCATTTTTGGGCAGGTCCTAGGTATATCTAAGATAGACTCTCTGCCAAAATTTCAGCTAATTTGGGCTAGGGGTGAAGAGTGGGCACTCAATTTAATGACTGCCTAGCCCTAAGGGTATGTCCCACCAAAATGGGTGCCCTGGTCAGACCTTACACCCAAATGGGTTCACACTAATTTTAAAATAAAGTAGACTCAAGGGACTACAACTTTCATGTTGAAGTATTTTCCACCAGAAGACCCTAAGTATTTTTAAAGTTTTAAACCATTAATATCAAAACTGTGACAGAATTGCATTAATATAAATTATTTTCCTATAGTTTAATATCAGGGAGGCACGAATCTTGACGCAGATTCGACGGAATCCCGTCGCCTTCTCCAATGAGCCAACGGCTGCGATTCGTCCCGCCTGGAGCGATTTCCAAACCTTGCCGCCGGCGATCCAGCCCCTTCCCGGGCCGGCCACCGCCACAAACACCTCCGTTGAGGTGGTGGCTATCGCCAGGCGGCGGCTCCGCCGCCGGAGAGGCGTTTTCCGGCGGATATAGCAAGAGGTTTTCTTGCTGAAACCAGGAGAAATCCCGGATTGGATCGGGCTCAATTGAGCCCGAAACTTAAGCCTAATTAATCCTAAGATCTACCCGCGGGTTAAGGAGAGGAGGAGAACCTTCCTGGCGGCCTGGATGCGAGAGGAGCGGCGGGATGCCATTGACGACGGCGGCGGCGCTCGGCTTCTGCAACTGCACAGTGGAATGGCTCGTCTCCTCCAGGTAAACGCTCTAAAATGATCCCCTCGGCTCCCTAAAGGTGTTTAAATGGCAAATGGGGGAGAGGGGAGGCTGGTTCTTCAATGGCCATTAACACCATTAAAGATGTGGCTCGGGTTGTGTGGAGGGGGGCTGAACCCACCCCTTGGTGGCCGGGAAACGGCTAGAATCAACTCCTCTCTCCTAAAGGAGTTGATTGCAGCCATAATTGGTGGCTGTTAGCCTTCCTTGGCCGGCCTCTCACTTCCCCTTCTTCTTCCTCATTTTCTCTCTCCTCCATTATCATGGAGGGGGGCTCATTTCTCTCTCCTAGTCACCCCTGGTTGACTGGTCAACCTCACAAGCTAAATGCAGCCCACTTGATTATGATGGTCATGGGAATGGGTTTAGCCTAAGGGAGAAGTGGCTTGGGCTTGGGTTAGCCCTTTTGGGTTAAGTTTGACTTGACCTAAATGAGGGTTGACCTGGTCAATTTGACCATCTGGGTTGGGCCCATTGGGTTTTTAGTGGCCCATTGGGCTCCCTTGAGGTCTAAGGTTACTTGAATAGGGTTGGTTGGGCATCTTGGGGGTCACATGTCCCTTGGCAAGGGCACTTTGACCATTTTAGGGCTAGAGTTGACTTGGGTCAACATGACCAATTGGGTTGACCCCTATGGGTCCTGGGTGACCCATTGGCTTCCTTTAGGGTCTAGGTAGGGTTATGTAGTGTTACCCTGTACTTTGGAGGTCACATACCCTTAGTAAGGGTACTTTGACCAAGTTAGGGCATGAGTTGACCTGGGTCAACCTGGCCTCTAGGGCTGACCCCAATGTGTCCTTAGTGACCCATTGACCTCACTTTAGGGTTAGGAGGGCATAGGAGGGGTCCTTTAGGCTAGGAGTAGGTAAGTTGGCCCTAAGTAGGCTAGTTTGACCCATTTAGGGATAGGGTTGACCTTGGTCAACTGGGCCTCTTGGGTTGACCCTAATGGGTCCTTTTGGCTCTAATGGGTCTCCCAAGTATTAGGAGTGTTGTGGTAGGGTCTTGGGGTTAAGGTGTAGCCCATGGTCATCCTAAGCCATTATTTAGAGTTCTACTATCTGCAGACCATGATGGTCTCCCACCTTTTTGTCCCCTATCTCCTGGCCCATTCCTGGCTTCCTAAGGTTTGTCATGACCTAGTCATGGCTAAAACCATTCTTAGGGGTCTAGTTGGAAATGGGATGTTACAAATCCCAATAAACAAAACAAAGATTTCGTCCCCGAAATCAAGGTTGAGCCTACGGGAATTTCTACCGAAGAAAAGAAACTTGTAACATCCCATCATGACGCCATGTTTGCTAAATTAGGTTTAAAGGGAAACCTAAATCTATGACCAATTCGCCTAATCGGCAGACCAAGACCCCAATAAACAAGGATAAGCCCCCAATAAACAAAGATAAGCCTCTATCTGCCTAGAGCAGCCCTTAGTAGATTTAAAGCAGGAAAAATAAATTAACATCTTGAGGGGTCTGAGAGGTATACCTGACTGAATAGCTCTGAGTATCTTTGTCACATCAGGTCCTGCGGCTCCCAGGTATGCTCCTCCTGGCCGTGGTTCCTCCACAGGACCTTGACTAATGGGACCTTCTTGCGACGTAGGACTCGTACTCCTCGGTCGTCGATCCTAACCGGCTCCAAACGAACTGACCGGTCTGAATCTACCGGCCCTTCGGTGGACAAAATCTGCTGCTCCGGGCGTAGCAGAGCCCTCCTCAGCCAAGAAATATGGAAGACGTCGTGCAGCGCTTCCAGCTCTGGTGGTAACTCCAGCCGGTAGGCTAGGGGTCCGATCCGCTCCAGGATCCTATAAGGGCCCATGTACCTAGGACTGAGCTTCTTCCTCCGACCACGCACCCGCGAGACTCCATGCATGGGTCGGATCTTCAGAAACACCCGGTCCCCCACCTGGAACTCCACCTGCCGATGCCGGGCATCATAGTACTTAGCCTGTCTACTCTGTGCCTCGAGCATCCTGTCCCTGATCAGCCTCACCTGTGCCCCGGTGTCTTCAACAAACTCTGACCCCAACACCTTCGGATCTTCGTTCTGAACCCAAGAAAGCGGGGTCCGGCATCTCCTCCCGTACAAGGCTTCGTAAGGCGCCATCCTGATGCTGGACTGGTGGCTGTTGTTATAGGAGAACTCGACAAGGGGTAAGAGTTTCTCCCACGGTTCCCCGCGGTCCAAGATGCATAGCCTCAAAAGGTCCTCCAGCGTCCAGTTGGTGCGTTCTGTCTGCCCGTCTGTCTGGGGATGAAATGCAGTACTGAAGGTCAATCGCGTGCCTAAGTAAGCTTGCACGGATCTCCACTCCCTGGAGGTGAACCGGCCATCCCGATCCGACACTATCGTCCTGGGCACGCCATGATAATGAATGAACTGCTCCACAAACTTCCTCACCAGTACTCCTACTGAATCGTCCTTCCTGATCGGTATAAATCGAGCCACCTTGGTCAACCGATCAACGATTACCCAGATCGAGTCATTCCCTGTCCGAGACCGGGGAAGCCCATGTATGAAGTCCATGGCTATGTCATCAAACTTCCACTCCGGCACCGGGAGTGACTGCAATAATCCTGCGGGGTTCCTGCACTCCGCCTTCACCAGCTGACATGCCCCACAATGGGTCACGAAGTAAGAGACATCCTTCTTCATGCCCGGCCAGAACATCGTCTTCTTCAAATCAGCCGTCATCTTTGTGATCCCCGGGTGTACAGAATACCGGCTGCAGTGCGCCTCCGTCATAATATCCTCCCGGATCTGGCCTCCCTCCGGTATATACACCCGTCCTCTGAAGCACACTAGGTCGTCCTCAGTGTGTAATCTCCTGCAGTGCCTGCCTCCAGAGCTTGGAAGATGGGCTCTAACTTGGCATCCTGCCTCTGCCCTTCTCTGACTCGGTCTCTGATGTCATCGGTAACGCCCATCGCGGCCAAGTACTCCTCATAGAGCTCAGGATCATCAGACGACACCAGAGTAATGTGCATGTCCTCTAGTCTCTGCAGCAGCTCCATAGACATCAACCGAGGCTCTGCTCCTGCTGTGGCGGCTCTCCGACTCAGTGCATCTGCTACCACGTTCGCCTTCCCCGGGTGATAGTGCATCTCGTACTGATAGTCGGATAGAAACTCCACCCACCGCCTCTGCCTGATGTTCAGTTCCTTCTGCGTGTCCACGTACTTAAGGTTCTTATGATCAGAGTATATATCACAGTGGACTCCATAAAGGTAGTGCCGCCATATCTTCAGTGCGAACACAACTGCTCCCATCTCAAGGTCGTGCACTGGGTAGTTCTTCTCATGGGTCTTCAGCTGGCGGAGGCATAAGCTATGACGTGTCCGTTCTGCATCAGCACCGCTCCCATCCCCTGATATGATGCGTCGGTGTAGACCTGAAATCCCTCCCTCCCCGAGGGGAGAGTAAGAATGGGAGCCGAGGTCAGCCGATCATTCAGCTCCTGGAAAGCTGTCTGGCAATGCGGGGTCCACACGAACGGTACCTCCTTCTTCGTCAAGGATGTGAGCGGGAGGGCGATTCGAGAGAATCCCTCCACGAACTTCGATAGTAACCGGCAAGTCCTAGAAAACTCCGTACGTCGGTGGCTGTTTTCAGCTGTGGCCAATCGAAATAGCTTGAATCTTTGCCGGGTCCACTGCCAGCCCGGCTCCGCTGATAATGTGGCCCAAGAAAGCCACCTCCTTCAGCCAGAACTGACACTTGCTGAACTTCGCATAAAGGCGATGCTCCCGCAGTCTCTCCAAGGTTAGTGCCAGATGTCGTGTGTGCTCCTCCTCCGTCTTAGAATAGATAAGGATGTCGTCTATGAACACTATGACGAACACATCCAAATAAGCCTCGAAGACCCGGTTCATGAGGCTCATAAACACCGATGGAGCATTCGTGAGCCCGAAGGGCATCACGATAAACTCATACAGTCCGTATCTGCTACTAAAGGCCGTCTTCGGAATATCCTCCTCCTGGATCCGCAGCTGGTAGTAGCCTGACCTCAAGTCCAGTTTCGAGAAATAATGGGCTCCCTCCAATTGGTCGAACAACTCGTCTATCCTGGGGAGCGGGTAGGTATTTCGGACGGTCAGCCTGTTTAGTGCTCGATAGTCAATGCATAGGCGTAGAGTGTCGTCCTTCTTCTTCACGAATAGGACAGGAGCTCCCCATGATGAGGAGCTCGGCCTGACAAATCCTGCTTCCACCAGCTCCTGCAACTATGTCCGAAACTCCGCCAACTCCTTCGGGGCCATCCGGTAAGGGGCCTTGGATACCGGCTTAGCCCCTGGTACCAACTGAATCTGAAAGTCCTTCTCCCTATGCGGAGGCAGTCCTGGCAGCTTATCCGAAAAAATATCGGCGTAGTCACGAACCACCGGAATGTTAGCAATCAGGTCCTTCTCCTCAGTCATCTCGAATAATACTTGATATACCTCGTCCCCTTGCATATGAGCCTTAACGGCCTGAATAGATGAAAGCAGGCGGCGGGAAACCGGAGTAGTACCTTCGAATGTCGCATAAGTGTCGCCGCGTCTCAGCACTACCCTCCCTGCCGGGCAGTCAATCTGAGCATGGTTCCAGACAAGCCATGTCATGCCCAAGACAAGGTCGAAGTCCGGCATTCTCAGGATCGTCGCCGGAGCCTCGAGTGTCACCCCGTCTATGGTAACCTCCAGGAGGCACTTCTCTGTGGACTGGATCTCCATCCCATTGGGGAGACGCACCCTCCTGGGTAATCCCGTATAATGTCGAATCTGGTCCAGATCCTTGACGAAATCCTCCGACACAAAGTTGTGCGACGCCCCGTGTCGAACAGGGTATGGGCAGGCTTGCCGCCCACCATCACCATTCCTAAATCAGTTTTAAGAAAGAACTTGGGTGTAAGGTTTTCTAACCTAGGTTGTGTAGTAGTTCTATCATTACTTAATATGAGCAGGGAATAATTCAAACTAAAATTATTTTCATACCTGCAATAATCCTGTCCGGGTTCCGGGGCTGTGCTAAGTCCAAAGCGTAAATCTGCTCCTCGTTCTGCCTGCGGTCGCCTCCCTGGTAACCACGTCCTCGGCCGCATCCTCGACCTTCGAAATGCTGGGCCGGTGGGCCACCCTGTGGTGCTGGAGGTGGTGCCCCCCTCATAGGGCAGTCTCTCCGGAGATGTCCCACCTGATGACAATGGAAGCACTCCGGTGGGGGATACGCCATACCCCGGGGTCTCTGCATCTCCTGGATCCGGAGAGGTTGAGGGGCCAAAACCACCTGCTCTCTCGGCTCCTGCCTCAGCTCCTGACGAGGCTGCTCCTCTGCCCTCCTTCCATCTGGTATGGTGCCTCGCCGCTGATCATTTCGGCCCCTCCGGCCCTTGTCCTCCGCTTGCCGTTTCCGGCCCCGAGTGGTGTGCCAGTCAGCCTCAATCCTCTTCGCCATCTCCAAAATCCGGGAGATGGGCCCGTCAGAGACAAAAAGCAGGGCCTCCCTCAACTCCTCTTTTAGGCCCTTATAAAACCTCATGTCGTAACCTGCTTCGTCCAGCTGATAGGAGCCCGCATATCGGGCCAAATGATCGAACTCTCGGTGGTACTCCACCACTGTCCTGGTGCCCTGCCTCAGCTGCAAGAACCGCTCCTCCAACTCGTCCCTGGCTGACTGAGGAACAAAGTGCTCCAGCAGCGTGGCCCTGAATTCTACCCAAGTGATTTCTGCAATCTCCCTATCAGCAAAAGTCGTGTCCAACAACGTATTCCACCACCTCTTAGCATGGGACTCCAAGCAAGATACCACCAGGGCCACCCTCTCCTCCCAAGGGCATCGTATCCCAGTCAGCATCTCGTACATAACATCCAGCCACTCCTCTGTCCGCACTGCCGACTCTGTCCCCAAGTATGATGGGGGAGAGAGTCCTCGGAAGGTGCTCATCCAGTTGGCCCCTGGGTTTGGCTGGTGGGTTGGAGCCTGCCGAGCCCGGAAGGCCTCAAGGATAGTTGTAAGGGTCTGCCCCATGTCTGACTGGAGGAAAGGTGTGGGGACCATGGGAGGTGGTGCAATGTCTGGAGTCTGCTGAGCTCCACCTTGTGGGGTGGGCTGAGCTGGGGGCTGCAAAACGAGCTACATTAATAGGTAATCGACTCAATAAAAGTGGACCCAGCTCAAAACGGAAAAAAGGGGGTCTTACAAGTGGTATCAAAGCATACCTCGATCGAAAAGTAACAGTCCACAACCCTAGGCCACCCCCGCGCGAGTTTAGTTTGGGGACAAACTAAGCAGCGGAAGCAGTGGTGGGCCCATATGGGGGATCACATGTAAGTTGTCCACTTTTATTGAGTCGATTACCTATTAATGTAGCTCGTTTTGCAGCCCCCAGCTCAGCCCACCCCACAAGGTGGAGCTCAGCAGACTCCAGACATTGCACCACCTCCCATGGTCCCCACACCTTTCCTCCAGTCAGACATGGGGCAGACCGTTACAGCTATCCTTGAGGCCTTCCGGGCTCAGCAGGCTCCAGCCCACCAGCCAAACCCAGGGGCCAACTGGATGAGCACCTTCCGAGGACTCTCTCCCCCATCATACTTGGGGACAGAGCCGGCAGTGCGGACAGAGGAGTGGCTGGATGTTATGTACGAGATGCTGACTGGGATACGATGCCCTTGGGAGGAGAGGGTGGCCCTGGTGGTATCTTGCTTGGAGTCCCATGCTAAGAGGTGGTGGAAGACGCTGTTGGACACGACTTTTGCTGATAGGGAGATTGCAGAAATCACTTGGGAAGAATTCAGGGCCATGCTGCTGGAGCACTTTGTTCCTCAGTCAGCCAGGGACGAGTTGGAGGAGCGGTTCTTGCAGATGAGGCAGGGCACCAGGACAGTGGTGGAGTACCACCGAGAGTTCGATCATTTGGCCCGATATGCGGGCTCCTATCAGCTGGACGAAGCAGGTTACGTCAAGAGGTTTTATAAGGGCCTAAAAGAGGAGTTGAGGGAGGCCCTGCTTTTTGTCTCTGACGGGCCCATCTCCCGGATTTTGTAGATGGCGAAGAGGATTGAGGCCTACTGGCACACCACTCGGGGCCGGAAACGGCAAGCGGAGGACCAGGGCCGGAGGGCCCGAAATGATCAGCGGCGAGGCACCATACCAGATGGAAGGAGGGCAGAGGAGCAGCCTCGTCAGGAGCTGAGGCAGGAGCCGAGAGAGCAGGTGGTTTTGGCCCCTCAACCTCTCCGGATCCAGGAGATGCAGAGACCCCGGGGTATGGCGTATCCCCCGCCGGAGTGCTTCCATTGTCATCATGTGGGACATCTCCGGAGAGACTGCCCTATGAGGGGGGAACCACCTCCAGCACCACGGGGTGGCCCACCAGCCCAGCATTTCGGAGGTCGAGGACGCGGCCGAGGACGTGGTTACCAGGGAGGCGACCGCAGGCAGAACGGGGAGCAGATTTACGCTTTGGACTTAGCACAGCCCCGGAACCCGGATAGGATTATTGCAGGTATGAAAATAATATTAGTTTGAATTATTCCCTGCTCATATTAAGTAATGATAGAACTACTACACAACCTAGGTTAGAAAACCTTACACCCAAGTTCTTTCTTAAAACTGATTTAGGAATGGTGATGGTGGGCGGCAAGCCTGCCCATACCCTGTTCGACACGGGGGCGTCGCACAACTTTGTGTCGGAGGATTTCGTCAAGGATCTGGAACAGATTCGACATTATACGGGATTACCCAGGAGGGTGCGTCTCCCCAATGGGATATAGATCCAGTCCACAGAGAAGTGCCTCCTGGAGGTTAACATAGACGGGGTGACACTCGAGGCTCCGGCGACGATCCTGAGAATGCCGGACTTCGACCTTGTCTTGGGCATGACATGGCTTGTCTGGAACCATGCTCAGATTGACTGCCCGGCAGGGAGGGTCATGCTGAGACACGACGACACTTATGCGACATTCGAAGGTACTACTCCGGTTTCCCGCCGCCTGCTTTCATCTATTCAGGCCGTTAAGGCTCATATGCAAGGGGACGAGGTATATCAAGTATTATTCGAGATGACTGAGGAGAAGGACCTGATTGCTAACATTTCGGTGGTTCGTGACTACGCTGATATTTTTCCGTATAAGCTGCCAGGACTGCCTCCGCATAGGGAGAAGGACTTTCAGATTCAGTTGGTACCAGGGGCTAAGCCGGTATCCAAGGCCCCTTATCGGATGGCCCCGAAGGAGTTGGCGGAGTTTCGGACACAGTTGCAGGAGCTGGTGGAAGCAGGATTTGTCAGGCCGAGCTCCTCATCATGGGGAGCTCCTGTCCTATTCGTGAAGAAGAAGGACGGCACTCTACGCCTATGCATTGACTATCGAGCACTAAACAGGCTGACCGTCCTAAATACCTACCCGCTCCCCAGGATAGACGAGTTGTTCGACCAATTGGAGGGAGCCCATTATTTCTCGAAACTGGACTTGAGGTCAGGCTACTACCAGCTGCGGATCCAGGAGGAGGATATTCCGAAGACGGCCTTTAGTAGCAGATACAGACTGTATGAGTTTATCGTGATGCCCTTCGGGCTCACGAATGCTCCGTCGGCGTTTATGAGCCTCATGAACCGGGTCTTCGAGGCTTATTTGGATGTGTTCGTCATAGTGTTCATAGACGACATCCTTATCTATTCTAAGACGGAGGAGGAGCACACACGACATCTGGCACTGACCTTGGAGAGACTGCGGGAGCATCGCCTTTATGCGAAGTTCAGCAAGTGTCAGTTCTGGCTGAAGGAGGTGGCTTTCTTAGGCCACATTATCAGCGGAGCCGGGCTGGCAGTGGACCCGGCAAAGATTCAAGCTATTTTGGATTGGCCGCAGCTGAAAACAGCCACCGACGTACGGAGTTTTCTAGGACTTGTCGGTTACTATCGGAAGTTCGTGGAGGGATTCTCTCGAATCGCCCTCCCGCTCACATCCTTGACGAAGAAGGAGGTACCGTTCGTTTGGACCCCGCAGTGCCAGACAGCTTTCCAGGAGCTGAAGGATCGGCTGACCTCGGCTCCCATTCTTACTCTCCCCTCGGGGAGGGAGGGATTTCAGGTCTACACCGACGCATCATATCAGGGGATGGGAGCGGTGCTGATGCAGAACGGACACGTCATAGCTTATGCCTCCCGCCAGCTGAAGACCCATGAGAAGAACTACCCAGTGCATGACCTTGAGATGGGAGCAGTTGTGTTCGCACTGAAGATATGGCGGCACTACCTTTATGGAGTCCACTGTGATATATACTCCGATCATAAGAACCTTAAGTACGTGGACACGCAGAAGGAACTGAACATCAGGCAGAGGCGGTGGGTGGAGTTTCTATCCGACTATCAGTACGAGATGCACTATCACCCGGGGAAGGCGAACGTGGTAGCAGATGCACTGAGTCGGAGAGCCGCCACAGCAGGAGCAGAGCCTCAGTTGATGTCTATGGAGCTGCTGCAGAGACTAGAGGACATGCACATTACTCTGGTGTCGTCTGATGATCCTGAGCTCTATGAGGAGTACTTGGCCGCGATGGGCGTTACCGATGACATCAGATACCGAGTCAGAGAAGGGCAGAGGCAGGATGCCAAGTTAGAGCCCATCTTCCAAGCTCTGGAGGCGAGCACTGCAGGAGATTACACACTGAGGGACGACCTAGTGTGCTTCAGTGGACGGGTGCATATACCGGAGGGAGGTCAGATCCGGGAGGATATTATGACGGAGGCGCACTACAGCCGGTATTCTGTACACCCGGGGATCACAAAGATGACGGCTGATTTGAAGAAGACGATGTTCTGGCCGGGCATGAAGAAGGATGTCTCTTACTTCGTGACCCATTGTGGGGCATGTCAGCTGGTGAAGGCGGAGTGCAGGAACCTCGCAGGATTATTGCAGTCACTCCCGGTGACGGAGTGGAAGTTTGATGACATAGCCATGGACTTCATACATGGGCTTCCTCGGTCTCGGACAGGGAATGACTCGATCTGGGTAATCGTTGATCGGTTGACCAAGGTGGCTCGATTTATACCGATCAGGAAGGACGATTCAGTAGGAGTACTGGTGCGGAAGTTTGTGGAGCAGTTCATTCGTTATCATGGCGTGCACAGGACGATAGTGTCGGATCGGGATGGCCGGTTCACCTCCAGGGAGTGGAGATCCGTGCAAGCTTACTTAGGCACACGATTGACCTTCAGTACTGCATTTCATCCCCAGACAGACGGGCAGACAGAACGCACCAACCAGACGCTGGAGGACCTTTTGAGGCTATGCATCTTGGAGCGCGGGGAACCGTGGGAGAAACTCTTACCCCTTGTCGAGTTCTCCTATAACAACAGCCACCAGTCCAGCATCAGGATGGCGCCTTACGAAGCCTTGTACGGGAGGAGATGCCGGATCCCGCTTTCTTGGGTTCAGAACGAAGATCCGAAGGTGTTGGGGTCAGAGTTTGTTGAAGACACCGAGGCACAGGTGAGGCTGATCAGGGACAGGATGCTCGAGGCACAGAGTAGACAGGCTAAGTACTATGATGCCCGGCATCGGCAGGTGGAGTTCCAGGTGGGGGACCGGGTGTTTCTGAAGATCCGGCACATGCATGGAGTCTCGCGGGTGCGTGGTCGGAGGAAGAAGTTCAGTCCTAGGTACATGGGCCCTTATAGGATCCTGGAGCGGATCGGACCCCTAGCCTACCGGCTGGAGTTACCACCAGAGCTGGAAGCGCTGCACGACGTCTTCCATATTTCTTCGCTGAGGAGGGCTCTGCTACGCCCGGAGCAGCAGATTTTGTCCACCGAAGGGCCGGTAGATTCAGACCGGTCAGTTCGTTTGGAGCCGGTTAGGATCGACGACCGAGGAGTATGAGTCCTGCGTCGCAAGAAGGTCCCATTAGTCAAGGTCCTGTGGAGGAACCACGGCCAGGAGGAGCATACCTGGGAGCCGCAGGACCTGATGCGACAAAGATACCCAGAGCTATTCAGTCAGGTATACCTCTCAGACCCCTCAAGATGTTAATTTATTTTTCCTGCTTAAAATCTACTAAGGGCTGCTATAGGCAGATAGAGGCTTATCTTTGTTTATTGGGGGCTTATCCTTGTTTATTGGGGTCTTGGTCTGCCGATTAGGCGAATTGGTCATAGATTTAGGTTTCCCTTTAAACCTAATTTAGCAAACATGGCGTCATGATGGGATGTTACAAGTTTCTTTTCTTCGGTAGAAATTCCCGTAGGCTCAACCTTGATTTCGGGGATGAAATCTTTGTTTTGTTTATTGGGATTTGTAACATCCCATTTCCAACTAGACCCCTAAGAATGGTTTTAGCCATGACTAGGTCATGACAAACCTTAGGAAGCCAGGAATGGGCCAGGAGATAGGGGACAAAAAGGTGGGAGACCATCATGGTCGGCAGATAGTAGAACTCTAAACAATGGCTTAGGATGACCATGGGCTACACCTTAACCCCAAGACCCTACCACAACACCCCTAATACTTGGGAGACCCATTAGAGCCAAAAGGACCCATTAGGGTCAACCCAAGAGGCCCAGTTGACCAAGGTCAACCCTAGCCCTAAATGGGTCAAACTAGCCTACTTAGGGCCAACTGACCTACTCCTAGCCTAAAGGACCCCTCCAATGCCCTCCTAACCCTAAAGTGAGGTCAATGGGTCACTAAGGACACATTGGGGTCAGCCCTAGAGGCCAGGTTGACCCAGGTCAACTCAAGCCCTAACCTGGTCAAAGTACCCTTACTAAGGGTATGTGACCTCCAAAGTATAGGGTAACACTACATAACCCTACCTAGACCCTAAAGGAAGCCAATGGGTCACCCAGGACCCATAGGGGTCAACCCAATTGGTCATGTTGACCCAAGTCAACTCTAGCCCTAAAATGGTCAAAGTGCCCTTGCCAAGGGACATGTGACCCCCAAGATGCCCAACCAACCATATTCAAGTAACCCTAGACCTCAAGGGAGCCCAATGGGCCACTAAAAACCCAATGGGGCCAACCCAGATGGTCAAATTGACAAGGTCAACCCTCATTTAGGTCAAGTCAAACTTAACCCAAAAGGGCTAACCCAAGCCCAAGCCACTTCTCCCTTAGGCTAAACCCATTCCCATGACCATCATAATCAAGTGGGCTGCATTTAGCTTGTGAGGTTGACCAGTCAACCAGGGGTGACTAGGAGAGAGAAAGGAGCCCCCTCCATGATAATGGAGGAGAGAGAAAATGAGGAAGAAGAAGGGAAGTGAGAGGCCGGCTAAGGAAGGCTAACAGCCACCAATTATGGCTGCAATCAACTCCTCTAGGAGAGAGGAGTTGACTCCAGCCGTTTCCCGGCCACCAAGGGGTGGGTTCAGCCCCCCTCCACACAACCCGAGCAACACCTTTAATGGTGTTAATGGCCATTGAAGAACCAGCCTCCCCTCTCCCCCATTTGCCATTTAAACACCTTCAGGGAGCCGAGGGGATCATTTTAGAGCGTTTACCTGGAGGAGACGAGCCATTCCACTGTGCAGTTGCAGAAGCCGAGCGCCGCCGCCGTCTTCAATGGCATCCCGCCGCTCCTCTCGCATCCAGGCCGCCAGGAAGGTCCTCCTCCTCTCCTTAACCCGCGGGTAGATCTTAGGATTAATTAGGCTTAAGTTTCGGGCTCAATTGAGCCCGATCCAATCCGGGATTTCTCCTGGTTTCAGCAAGAAAATCTCTTGCTATATCCGCCGGAAAACGCCTCTCCGGCGGCGGAGCCGCCGCCTGGCGATAGCCACCACCTCAACGGAGGTGTTGGTGGCGGTGGCCGGCCCGGGAAGGGGCTGGATCGCCGGCGGCAAGGTTTGGAAATCGCTCCAGGCGGGACGAATCGCAGCCGTTGGCTCATTGGAGAAGACGATGGGATTCCGTCGAATCTGCGTCAAGATTCGTGCCTCCCCTGATATTAAACTATAGGAAATAATTTATATTAATGCAATTCTGTCATAGTTTTTGATATTAATGGTTTAAAACTTTAAAAATACTTAGGATCTTATGGTGGAAAATACTTCAACATGAAAGTTGTAGTCCCTTGAGTCTACTTTATTTTAAAATTAGTTTGAACCCATTTGGGTGTAAGGTCTGACCAGGGCACCCATTTTGGTGGGACATACCCTTAGGGCTAGGCAGTCATTAAATTGAGTGCCCACTCTTCACCCCTAGCCCACATTAGCTGAAATTTTGGCAGAGCGTCTATCTTAGATATACCTAGGGCCTGCCCAAAAATGGGAATTTTTGGAGAAAATATTTCTATAGTTTTTGTAAATATTTAATAATTATTAGATAAATTAAATAGGTGCCCTAAACACCTCCAAACCCTCCCAAATTTTGGTGAGTGGTCCCTAGGTTACAATTAGGTATCTGTATAAAATTTCATTTAATTTGGATGTGTTTTGAATAGGTTTTGACCCAACCCTAACTATACCTTTATAAGGGCATTTTGGTCAAAAGTTGCACTTTTGGTTTTGAGTGACCAAATCACCTCAACAGAGGCTGAAATTTGGGCCACTGGCTTGTTATAGCACTTATCACCTCACCATTGAATATGGGGTATGGAGGAATAGATTTGCCCTAAGTTCCTAGGTCAAACCCTAAGGAGGGACCTTTTGGCCTTGTGAAGGGTATGAGTGCTAAACACCTTGGATGAACACCAAATTTTGCATGTAGGTTCCTAGGATATATAAAATCCTCTGGTAAAATTATTAGCAAATTATGGAAATGGTAGGGCCCCCAAAACCCTAACCCTAGCTTAGGTCCTAAAACTTGTTGTGTAAGTTTAGGTTAGCTAAACATCTTGAAACTTAACCAAATTTGGGTAGTGAGGGGATTAGGGTATTTTGAGCCTCTGACAATTTTTTTGAGGAATTTTGGACAATGGTTATAGCACTTCATTTGTAAGCAATAATAATGCCCTAATAATTATTTTGGCTATTGTGGTCTCACTTCCCATAGAGAGGGTATGAAACATGGGCAGAGTTAGTTTTAGGTTATAATAATCTTGTATGAATTTTGTTAGAATTTTTGGATATCTATTTAGGGCATCTACTTCACAAGTGCTTTATTTTGATTACAAATTAATAATTCTTGTCAGAGGCCATTACTTACTGAAAAATTATGAAACTTGCTGCATATTGTTTTTAGCTCAATGTTATCATATGGAAATTTTTGTGGAAATATTTGATGACTGATTAGCATACTTTGTTCATTAACCCTTAAATTAGAGAGTTCATAAGAAAATCAAATATAGCCTTATTTCCAAATGATAAATTATGAAACTTTTTCTAGGGTACTTGTAGCCCATCACAATCATCCCTGAATTTTCTCTGAATTTTAGGAGGTGTTATTACTATAAACTCTTTTAAAATGACTTTTTATGGGGCATCTTTGAAATTAAATTTAAAGGCCTAAACCTTGCTGAAAAATTGGAAGACTTAGGATTTAGAGTTGATTAGGAATTTTGTAATTATCATAAATTTAGTGGATTATTATCTTGTCTGAAAATGGTACTTCATGTTCAAACCTGGGCCTTTTGGGACACTAGAATAAATAAATTAATTATCAGACAAATTAGGAAAATTATGGATTTCTGGATTTATGCTTCAAATGTCTTTTTAGACCTCTAATAATTATCATAAGGGTACTGGATGAATATTTCATGTACTTCCCTTTTCACGGGTCATGTAGCTTAAGTGGTCTGCATATAGCAAAACTGCAGGATTTCATTTGGATGTGAATTAGGGCACGTATGATGGGTCTTGGTGGTTTGCTGTAAAGACAAGTGGAAGGGGCTGCATCTATGAAAGATGAGTGAGTAGGGTGTGGTTTTGTCTAGGGTTTATAGGCGTTCGGGTCCGACGAAAGATCGTCCCACCCAAGGAGAGTTGGAGTCAAATTACCCTAGGATTAGCATATCGAAATATGAGAAAATAAAGGGTAAGGGAACCAACCAATAATAAAATAAGTACCTTGCGAAAGGGAACGCTGGGCGTAATCCCAACACAGTTCCTAGTGCCCCTTGAGAGCCCTTCACAGGGAATACTGGGGGCAGTCCCGGGTTAACGTAAACTGTTTAACAAGCTGAAAAGAGTAACTTAGTAATTAGGGTTGCACATTCCACAACACTGATGGCACCAGATGTTAGTTAGAAGCTTCGGCTCGGATGGTTAAAAGGCGGACTTTGGGTCCGGGGAGCTTCGGCTCGATTGTTTGAGTCGGACGTGATTGGTCCGGGGAGCTTCGACTCGATTCTTGATTACGCTAATTTGCATGTGCATAACAGGAAAGGAAATTAAGGTGGTGGGTCTTCGGTATTGGAGGGTCGATGCACCGACGCCAATACGTTGACTCGGCAAGTGTGGTTAGCACTTCGCCAACAGAAGTCCGGTGCGCCAGCCGGCAAGAGTACGCAGGAGTCCGCTTCATGCACCAAGCGTTGAGGCGTACGATAGGTCTGACCGGTAGTGCTTTACTGGTTTAGAGGTGGGCGAGGCCCAACCCACTGCTTCCGTCTGCCACTACGGAGGTATCCTGGGAGGTTACGGCTCCAAAAAGGGGGAACTAAAGGTCTGTGTGCACAGAGTCGGGTGTGTGTGTTGCACTTGCATGACCATCATACCCACTTGCATGTCATAGCATATTCGTTACCTTTAACCTTGAAACCTAAAGTATAAGTGGAATGGGACGCTTATACTTTAGGACCTGCTACACGACCCCTTGGTCTATAAGCTTGTGTGGGCAAGCTTATAAATTAAGGTAAAATTTGGATATACATATTTACTGCTGTTTGATAACCGACACCCCATCGTATAAATTGGTATGGGACTTTTTATACGATGGGAGCCTTGCAGAAGACCCCTTGGCTTATGTGTTTTTCACATAAGTGAAGGTTACTTTTCATATTTCTGCTTATGTCTATAGGATTGCTAGTATAGGTCCGCTGTCACTTGCTTTTGATTATTCTCCACCATTAAGTCCTCCCCTTTTATCCTCTCCGCTCGGTGCTTAGGAGCCGTGGGCGAAGGGGCGGGGGATGATAGGACTTAGTCTTTTAGACTAACAGTTTTCGAACCGCATCATTTAGGGGATCGTGGAGACCAGCATGGAGGAGCAGCCCCAGAGACCGGTGCGCTTGGAGGTGGGGCAGTCTAGCTCTGGAGTTCATACAGCCGGGACCGTGAGTCTCGACCTTGAGTAGTTTTCCACTTTTGTTTCTGCATGAGAGATCTTGTCGTGAGGTTATGATGTACCGGGCATAAGCCCGTTGTTGCTACTTTGATGTTTTATTTTTGTGGACACTCCCTTCGTGGAGTTATATTTATTATGACATGTGATTCTCTGTGGACTGATAGTTTACATTTACTTCTTGTGCTACTTTTTTGTGATCGAAATGGCCGGCAGAATCGGCGCTTTGTGGTGAGGACTCTTCAGGGCGTGAAGGAGTCACCGCAAAACGGCGGTTCTGGGCCTAAGACCCCGGTGTCCAAAAAGGAAAAAAAAAGGGGGTCTTACAGAAGCGGCCAAGGCGGACGATTTATCTCTCCATCCGGCGCGACCCCGGCGGAGCCGTGGAAGAGCGATCCTTCAAAGGTAGTTGGAATCATCTAATCCGACTTGGGTAACGATCCTCACCACTCATGTGTGATTCTCTCTTGAAAGTCTAGTGGTCGGAAAGATTTTTGCGTTGGAATTGAATCGTTAGATTCTTCGTGGCTTTCCTTTTGATTTGCATCAATCTTAAACGCGTTATTTCCGAAAGGGTTTGGCGAGCCCCGTAATTTTTGTTGGGAGAGATCTACCATTTTTCCATCGCATTTTGGGTAGACCTCTTTTGGTACAACCTCGCTTGTCCGGACCGGGTGGGTCCTTTTGCTTGGGAGAACATCAGCCAATAGTCATTCGTTCGACCTTTCAGCGGTGTAGCTACCGTACGTTGGTGAACTGTGATAATACGCATGTGAGTGCGCCGTGGTTAAAACTTGTGCGAGTGTAATAGTGGAATTAGAGAGCCGTCCGTTTTATTCCCATAGCCCATATTGTGTCTACGGTAGAGGTCTACATCATCTGTCCCTGATCCTCAACTGCCAATAGCCGGACTTTAAATCCAACTTCAAATAAATAGTTGATCAAACCAATTGATCAAATAAATCATCGATTCGAGGAATTAGATATTTGTTCTTTTCTGTAAGCTTGTTTAGCTCATGATAATCTATGCATAGACACAAGCCCCCGTCCTTCTTTTTCACAAATAGCACTGGTGCACTCCACGGTGACATACTTGGATGAATAAAGCCTTGCTCTAGCAACTCTTGCAACCGAACTTTTAATTCTGCCAACTACTTCGAAGCCACACGGTACGGTGAACGCGATACAGGTTTCGCACTTAGCACCAACTCAATAGAGAAGTCGATCTCACGCTGGGGTGGAAGCCCAGGTAGATCCTTCGGAAAGACATCTGCAAACTCTGATATTACATGAACGTCTCCAATACTAGGCTTTGGCTCAACAACCTCTAATAGCATGAAGAATATTTCCGCGCCCTTCTGAACCGCTTTGATTACTTGAATGGCAGATATCAACATCTTGCCCACTCCTCGCATACCCGCGAATTTCTTCTCACGTTCAGTATTTTGCCCCAATAAGACTTCCTTAAAATTACAATCGATGTAGGCAATCTGCTCCGAGAGCCAATCCATACCAAATATAACATCGAACTCTGAAATCGGTAGCACAGATGCTTCCAAACTAAAGACTTGACTTCCTATCCGCACCTCCAACAAACAAGACCTATCTGCATGCATCAAGCATCCGTTAGGTAGCAATACCTTTACAGTAGCAGTCTTTACACGAGTAGGCACTCTGATTCGAAGTACAAAGGCCTCAGATAGGAAAGAATATGAAGCAGCTGTATCAAACAGTGCCATCGCCCGACAGTCCCGAATAAGGACAAAGCATAACATAAACAAATCATGAACATGCAACATACAATGTATTAAGTATGGAACATAGTAAAAACTGAATCGTAACTCATACCTGTAACCATGCCGCTTTGTTTTATGACCTCCTTCTAGCCAAGATTAATGATTCGAGGCTGCACGTGGGATGCACAGGATTCTACCACTGTCTTTACCTTTTCTACATAAGATGCACCCGTCTTCTTTTCCGCTTTTGGAGGGCCACTCCAACAATATTTAGCTATATGACCCACCTTACCACATGTATAACATGTGCGAGGGCCTCTTTTTGTAGTTTCTCCTGAAGTAAATGTAGAAGGAGCAGGTGCAGAAGTTTTTGGCTTCTTGTTCCACCGTTTATACCCAGATTTTGAAGAACTCGGTGTCTTAAACTCTGGCTTCTTCCTTGCCAAGTCATTCTTACGCTGCACGCGCTTCATATAAAGTTCAAGGGAATGGACAGTATTAACCAATATAAGAAAACCTTGAGACATTGGTCTTGAGAGAAGCAATCACAATTCATTCCTCAACCCTTCATAGAACCTGTTTGTTTTTCGTTCCTTATCTGCAAATGTAAAGCCTGAATATCTTCCCAATCTCGTAAACTCGTACAAGTAGTCATCCACTGACCTCTCGCCTTGAATTAGCCTTTGAAATTGATTTTCCATCGCGATCCGCTGTGCCGATGGAACATATCTTGCTAGAAAACATCTTGAGAACTCCTCCATTAAGATCTCGCTCAATGGTAGGCCAGCGAACTGGTGCAGCCCCAACTCATCACACCATAGTCTTGCCTGACCACCCAAACAAGAAGATAGTCACAATGACCTTTTGCCACTCTTCTGTTTCAATTGCCATCAAGACCCACTTTATTCTTGAGATCCAATCTTCTACTTGTGTAGGGGTTCCAGTACCCTTAAACACAATGGGATTGAAACTCATCATGTGTTTCATTTTCTTCTCCACTGCTCGCCTTGCAGTCACTGTATTAATAGCCAATTGTCTCACCACCACACGCTCCACTACGACAACTTATTCCTGAGCTAGGAGGTTGTCCCTAACCTCTAGGTTGCGCATTCATCATTGGGAACACGGCTTCTACAACCAATAGTATAGTTTCCACTGAAGGAGGAGGTGTAGGCGCCTCATTAGGTGCACTACTCTCCACCGAGCATTGGTGTTCTTGCTACCACGTACCACTTTAAGTCACCTATAATGTGAAACACACAATTAAGCAACTTAAAATATAGCCAAAAGCAATCATAGGAACATATCAGTTCCGCAAACATGTGTACTTGCATTCCTATGTGGACATTCATGGGTTCAATTTATGTTATTACGGTAGCGCACATACAGGTGCTCACCACCACTTAAAAGAATTCGACCATGAATTCAAAGAAGGAAGACCGAGAACTAAATCTGATACCAATTTTGTAACGCCCCCATTCGTCATATAGCCTATGACAGAAGGTCCGATCGGGGCCCGACGCCATATACTACGGACAGGTAAGGAGGTTACTAGTTGACTTCCAAATCCATTTTCTTTACAAACATACCCTAACTCATAGCATTCTAGAGGAAGCATTAATAAATAAACCCAAATAAAATAGGAAAGTCCACTATACCACAGGAATGATAAATACATAACATTTAACACATGTTTTGGCCATAACCTTATTACAACTATTTTAATTAACATTAAGTGGCTTCATACTTCGGCACGCAGGCCAGCCACACATAAAAATAGTAATTGTTTGCTTTTGGACCTTCAAGGGCCAGCCAATCGCTACACATAGGCTTCAGCCTGCTATTTTCCTCTTGTCTCTCCAGCACCTGCACAAAATGGCCCACCAAAATGTGGCAAACAAAGAAACGGTCAGCATTTTGCTGACCAATTTATAACGATACCACCCCTTACTCAGGGTGGCATTTATCCATCCCTGCAAACAAGGCATCATACATATATCATGGCATTTATAATTTGCACTTTAAGCATCATTCACCACAGACGTAGGCCCAACGGCCATACACCTCGTGCACTCAGGGCACCTTTCTGGTATACACGACTCCCTGTGTATCACCATCATTCAGAGGTTCAAGACTTAACTGTTAACTTTATCGTTCAGAGGTCCTTAACTTGACGACAATGTAGTTCAGAGGTAATTAACTTAATGACTGACTTACTCATTCAGAGGTACTTAACTTGATGATTGACTCCCGATTCAGAGTTATTTAACTTAACGACCATGTCGTTCAGAGGTCCTTAACATGATGGCACAATAAAGTCATACACATCTCAACATACACATTTTCTCAAACATTGACCTCCAGGTCTCATAGAGACAGGCCAAACATTGACCCCCAGTTCTCAAGAGACAGGTCAAACAATAATTTTCAAGATTGTTCAATCATATGGGTAATTTTCGGGAATTGCTTCCAGTACTAAAATGTAATAACCTACACACCCACTTGCATATGTCCCACATGTACATCTACACATATTCACGGAGTGTTCTTCAGCACGCAAAGCATAAAACATCACCAATCCAGACTAACCTGTCCGGATGGGCTTCACACAGTATGCCTATTTCGTACTCTACATTTTCGGATCTAAATGCAGAAATATATGGGGATTTACCCTTTGTAAACTCACCCTTATTAACCTTTCGATGAGGGGATTCATGCAAGTTTGCAAATTGAGAACTTCACTTGTTCGGGAGAAACTCATTACCCTTGTAGTTCTCTTTGGACCTATGTCGCTTGGGTTCTACGCGGTTGGAAGTATACACGAAGCTTTCCTCTCCACAAACTTAGCCTCAGCCTCTGAATCCGATTACTGGATCGACTACAACAAGCTTTTCAACAAAACCTAGCTTCAGACGGAAGTTCTGCTCGAGAACTGGGAAGCAAGGAAGAGAGAAAGAGAGAAGAAAAATAATCATTCCTCTTGCATACCCTTCTGCATAAGAGGTCACGGGATACACCCCAACCACAAGATTTCATCAATATCGAATGGACGATCCAAAAATTTCCTCCCATTGTCCGCTTACCTAACACCTAACACGAGTTACCACTCGGCAAGCTATTAATCTTTTGAACAAACCTATCGTCGAATGATACACACAACGCGGCTCAGTAGTAGCTTGACAATGTTCGTCGAGCTTAGCTCGACGATTTTCCTCAACCTCCGCTCGACGATTTTCATCGAGCTCCGCTTGTAGTTGTTTATCTTTACATGTAATCCCCTTTTCATTAACACTAGATCATGACAAGCTTTTTAATATAATAAAGTCCTTTTTGTCAAACTCTATTGTTATCGTTTCAATCTATCTTTGACTTATTTGCTTCAATTTCGAGTTAAATCAATATCCTAAATGACCGATAGGTCACAGATACGAGGAGATCACTCAAAGATAAAAGGAGTTGTTTGCACTCCTCGAGAGAGGATGACATAACTCTTCCGTATTGGAGTCAAATCCAATAGATGGGTTCACCTCCTGAAGCAATCTTAGGGGTTTCGACTTGCCGAGATGTCTTAATCGATCAGCCTAAGTTTAGTCGAGAGCGTATTCTTGAGAGAGGCATTTTTGTAATTTAGGAACCTCTACGGTCGAAGTAGGTAATTTAGAAGTTCGGTTTTATGATAAGTGTATTTTATTTTAAAGTGAGTTTAGATCAAGTGTTATCTTTATTATATTTTTCTAGCTATAGTTTAATTTCACTCATTTTATTATCCGATAAAATAATATTAATTTGTGTGAGTAGGAGTACTGAACAGGCCCCGAGTCTAATACGACAATTTCCTATACTATATTTTGATAGGTACACTTACCTATTTTGGATTTTAGTTTGGATATATTTTTGAAACTTATAAAAATTCCTCATCAAGCATTTAGTATGCATGGTTGGAGACATTCTCTTATGTAGGTGGAGTTCGTTTGGGCTATGGTCTGTTTACTGAAATTAACGTCAATCTTCTAGTAAGCTCACTTACTGAGCATGGGGTAACCTCTTCCCTCAACCCTTTATTTTTTTGTTTTTATTGCAAATCATGGTTACAATATTTAGTATAAGTCTGGTGGGGGAAGTTTCGCTGAGTTACCTTTGCTCATGCACTTGAATACCACCATAGTGTTTTCATTTTCATTTTTTTTTATTTTATCATGACAGCATTGTGCACCTACACCGTATGAGTGCGCACTTAAGCACGCACTCGACCCAAGTTTATTTTATTTCTTTTTTGTTAACTTTAAGACAGTGGAGCTGGCTTAGGATTTTAGTATAGAGTAGTGCGAAACTCGTGCAGTGCTCCTAATTGAGTACTCATGGTGTGTAGAAATTGTATAGATTTAATTTTTCTTTGTGCTCGTAGATTTATACTTTTCTGCTTTTGTAAATAATGTTTGTACTACTCAAAACTGTGGAAGCTGGAGCAATCGAACGGTAGTGTAGGAATGTGTGTTGCCGCCGCTAGCCTCATTTTTCTCGAGTCGGGAGGAAGGATTATCTTTCTCGGTAGCTAAGAACTTGCCCCAAGCTACTCTTGAAGCATTGGTGCACGGTTAGTCAAGCGTGGGTGTGATGTAGGCCATCATTTTGGGCCGGTTTACCCTTGTTCCCAGTACTAACGTTAATCCTTGTTAGCCCATTTTTGTGCCTACCCATCCTATTGATTTAGCCCCACTACGCTATCACCAAGGCCTTAAAGCTTTGCCTAGTTGCACACCCTATTTCGATGTAGTAGTATGATACTTTTTCCATTGGTGTTGTGGTTGTGATATTTCTTTCTGGTTGTGCGGTGATGTTATTTTGAAAATTTTGGATGACTGTGCATTATAAAAATAAAAAGTAAAAAAAAAGATATGTATATATATGCTTGATGATATACAAGAAGAAACTGAAAATGCATGGTTTATTTATAGTGTTGTTGTCGTGGTAGGCGGTGCACATACCCGTGTTGTCAAGTTCCAGTCTGGTGGTGTAGTGCACCAGCATGTTTTGTAGGCAAGATGAGTGCATTTGTTTGAGCTCATTGGGGATGTGTGTAGCTATCATTCTTACCCCTTTTGCATCCTTACATACGTATTTACCCAAGCCCCACTTCTACCCTAAAGTCCTACAGATTCGCGCTTGAGTCATACTAGCTCCATGGAGAGAGTGCGAACGGGCAAGTATATGGTCTCCGACATTGATGTATTTCTTTGGAGGTGATCCCGAGCCCTAGTCTTCGGTAATGCTCAACTTAGTGGCTTGCCTACTATCTTCTTACACATAACCGAACGATTCTCTGGTATTCTATTTTAGTTACAATACTTATTTACACTTGTTGAATTTTATATACTTCGTAGCATAATTTAAAATTATTTTTATTATATTTTTATGCCCATGCTGTATTTGATTTTTCGCTTTACTTTATTTTTAAATTTCTAAGCCAACTAGTTGTTTTCGAGTCCACAGAGAGATGATTTCCTCAGGACGAGCAAATGTTTAAGTCTCGTGGTGTGATGAGTCCGATTTTTACAGGGTTTTTTGGACTCATCTGGGCTGGTTTTCTCACTCGTGCACTGCATTTCAACCGGATATCAGTTATATTTGTATCATTCGGTCATGGACCATTTTGTGCACAGTTTTGGCCCGAGGGTGTGCAATTGCCCATTCTGTTATTGGGGGTATGCACACGATGCTCCCATGGTTATTTCCTGCTGTTTTCTTTGCTGTATTTTTGTTGATGTGAACTTGTGCTCCAGTTTTGATTTTGTTGTGCAGGTGGTGTGTTTTTCCCAAAGGCAGGAATTCTGTTTTCAGGAAAATGCACGGTCGTGCATTTTATTCACGCACGGTTTGTGCTCAATCATGCGTTATTTTTAGCTGGAAGATCGTTTTGTTGAGCTCAACGAATTTCGTCGAGCTGAGTTTGATGATCCTCACGCACAGTTGACGCACGTTTTCATCGTAGCCATGCGCGAAGGAAACGTACGGTTTTCCTGTAGCTTTCTAGTTTGTTACATTCTGTGGTTAATCGTGCGATTTGTTCATGCACGGGTGGAAGTGCTCATACACGAGTAAAACACACGGTTCTCCTGTGTGTCCCTGCATTCCAGCTTTCTGTTACTACTCGTGTGATTTCCTTCACGCACGAGCGGAATCGTCCGTGCGCGAAGGAAACGCACGGGTCAACGTCTCTCCTTCCAAAGGCTTGCTTAAGAAAGTTAATATCGCACGGTTTGCGCACGGTCATGCGCCATACCATGTGTACCTATTTTTCTGACCTGCTTCTATTTAAAGCGCAGATTTCTTCTTCTTGAGTGAGAGTTTCATTCCAGTTCGTCCCAGCTGCCATTTTCTGCTCTTTTGAGCGGGGAAACTTTCCCTTAGCCATTATTTTGTCTCTCCTCCTTGGAGAGTTGATCTGGCCACCATTTCTACTCCAAGAGCTAGCAACTTCTTCATCTCCGACCACCATTATCATCTCCAAGCTCCAAGCTTCATGTCAATCTCAAAGGTTGCTGCATACATGAAGTTCTCTGGTTAGAACCAGCCAGCGATTATTCACGAAGAAGACGGGACTTTCAAAGTAGTTAATAGCCCTTTTCGAATCCTGTACATCAACCGTAGACCGAGTTTGTACAAGGCCCGACAACCCTTGAATCCGATCGTGAATCTCGGAGAGACTTCGTGCATTTGGTTGTTTCTCTTCCTCTTTACTTATAGTATATGTTTTTCTACATATTTGGGTGTTGGATTGATGTGTGAGAACATTGATAGCTTGAATATTTCATCATCTCTGAGTGTTGATATATTTTAGTTCTGGATATTGCTGTTGAACTTCAGATTTTCTCTTTTTGAAGTTGTGATCGTGCCGTTCTAGCGATTGTTAGAAGCGTGCTTTGCGAAGAGGTGGCCGCGGCCCTCATTAGCTCTTCCATCTTCCATATTACTCTCTTGAGTACTCCACCAAAGATACGCGGTGACGGTGACCCACAATAATTTTCTTATTGTTGTTAACTTAGGAATCCAAACCAAAACGCCGTTTGTTTACGTTAACACTTCCAATCACCTTTTCGATAGCGAAATTATACTCCCTACTTGCACTCTTCGAGAGATCGATATCTGGGGATTCAACTCCTCAACTTTATTACTTGACAGCGATCGCACACTTGCCATGAACGCATCAGCAGGTTCCGCAAACTTGTGTATTTTCATTCCTAAGTGGACATTCTTGAGTTCATTTATGTTATAACGGTAAGCACAAACACGTGCGCGCCGCCCCTCAAAAGAATTCGACCACAAATTTGAAGAAGAAAAACCAAGACAAGATGATACCAAAATTATAACACCTTCATCTGTCACAAGAATTATAACAGAGGGTCCGGCCGGGGCCCCACGCCATATCCCACCGACACATGACGGAGTTACATGTTAATATCAAAACTACACAATCTTAACTCAGAGCATTTTAACGGAAGCTTCAGAGGTTGCACTTTGAACTCAAGCAGTACAAATGTCCATTAATAAAAACAAAATAGGAATGTTTACTAAAATACACCTAAGTCAAAATATACTCAAGGCCTTACAACGGTTTCCTTTTTACACAAGTATTTTCATACATTGGAACGCTGGCCAGCTAAACATGAAATCACTACAAAACTTTCACTTAGCCTTTGATGGCCGGCAAGCAACAAGGGTAGCAACCCGCTATTTCCCGCTCAGCTCTCCAACACCTACATGGGGACAATCCACCACAAGTGCGACAAACAATGCAACGGTCAGCTTTCAGCTGACCAATTTATAACGACCCTACCACATTACTGGGGTGGCGGGATTCTTTCCCTGCCGGCATAGCATTAATACAATAGATATATCACAAGGAGGTGCACTCTAGCACTATTCAATATATCACAAACGAGTGTCTCAATGGCCAAACGTTCCGTGCACTCAGAGCACATTCTTGGTGTACCGGACTTCTCTAGGTCCCACCACCATCCACAGTCCCGGACTTGATGGTTCACTTGAGCATTCTAGTCTTTCCAGCATGGGGCCTAAGACTTTCATTGTGCCAACGATGAAAGCCAATTACTTTAGGCAATCTAGTCTGAATGAAATAACGCGGGTACAGTTCTGCCACATCACGTTTCCAATGCTGACAGTATAACATCCCATTTCGTACCAGACCCCTTGCACGTGTTTTGAGTCAACAAAATTGACTCAGGTTCTGGGAGCGTCGAGTGGGTCTACCAGACTCAACGAGTAGGTCAGGAATTAACTTAGAAATTCTGGCAGGTTTGGCATCGAGTGCGTTCAGTGGACTAAACAATCTCAACGCCAATTAACTTAGTTTATTTTGGCGGGTTAAGGTGTCGAGAGCGTTGAGTGGACTCAACACACTCGACGCCATTTAACTTTGTTTATTTTGTTGGATTTAGGCGTCGAGAGTATTGAGTGGACTCAACGCACTCGACGCCATTTAACTTAGTTCATTCTGGCCGGGTTGAGGCGTTGAGAGCATTGAGTGGACTCAACACACTCAACGCCATTTAACTTAGACTAGCGAGTTAAGGCGTTGAGAGCGTTGAGTGGAGTCAATGCTCGCTATGCCATTTAACTTAAATTTTTCTCGCGAGTTAAGGCATGGAGAGCGTTGAGTGGACTCAACGCTCTCGATGCAATTTAACATAAATGATTCTGTCCGGTTAAGGTGTTGAGAGCGTTGAGTGGACTCAACACTCTCGACGCAATTTAACTTAGAGTGTTTCTGGCTAGTTAAGGCCATAGGCTGAGGATAATTCGTCGACCACTGATTCGTCGAACTCAGGTATTTCGTCGAACGAAATCCGTCAAACACTGATTCATTAAACTCAGGCTAAAATTCGTCGAACGCCCAAATTCGTCGAGCCCTGATTCGTCGAACTCAGGTAAATTCATCGAACGCTAAAGTCATCGAGCGTTAATTCGTCGAACTGGGCTAAAGTTCATCGAATGACCAAATTCATTGAGAGCTAATTTGTGGAACTCGGGTAAATTCGTCGAACACTAAAGTCGTCGAGTGCTGATTCGTCAAACTCAGGAAAATTCGTCGAAAGTTGAATTCATCGAGCGTCATTTAACTTAGGAAAACCTTTGCCTTGTGCAAATTTTCGGCCACTGCTGAACCGGATTCTCGGTAAATCTTCTAAATCGACTTAATTGGGCCACATCCTTTCAACATGACTCATTTAAAGCAATATTAGGCCGTCCAATGTCAGGCCGACACTTGGAAATGCATTTACCCTAATTTCTCATTATAAAAGGGACATGCAGGAAACCCTAGCCACCTCTTTACCACCTTGCCGAATTGTTTTCTTCGCCGGCGAAGACTACTGGAGGAAAATTCTCTCTCTTCCTCTCTTTCCCCTCGAGAACGAACAACAACGAGGGAGAAGAAGATGTCGCAAAGAAGGGTGACAAGATCCATGGCTGGAAACCTTGGGACTGCCAGAAATATGGTGAGATTCCTACTCTCTCCCTTGGTGCTACATCTCTAGTTATTCATAGGAGAGATATTGACTCAAAAGAGTCTTGATTCCTGAGAGGAAGTGTTCCTAGGAGAAGACCAGGCTAGTGTTTGTACCCTGGAGATAAGGTTGATGGATATGTGAAGTACCATTATATTGGTGATGAACCCTTAAATTTATAAGACCCCCCCCCCCACAAGACACAACACGAGGGGGGGGGGGGGCTTATGCCTAGAACACACGCCTTGCGGTAGCATTAGCACATTGGCTAACCTATTCCACAAGACGCCTATCTTGCCGGCTATAACCAATATCAACCAAATGCCAGGCCAACCAAAAGTACATCAAAAAAAGAAGCTACAACAAGCTTCTAAAAAATCAGAGTACAACTAAAACATGCCCAAAGGGCTACATCAAAATCCCTCAAAACTGACATCGGTGACTGACTGTAGTGACGGCACCGTCCCTTCAGGGCCTGTCGTCCTGGCCTGGCTGTCCTGTTGCATAACCTGCAACTACTCTACCTGTGGGGTCTCCTCCTAAAAAGGAAGACGTAGCAACGGTTAGTCATAAAGACTAAGTGGTTGTCACATTCGCCTGCGACTCCTCGACACCTGGCGGAGAAAGGAACAAGAGTACAATGTATATATAGCAGTATAAGCACCTGCAAGTAGGTGGAATAGGTACATATATCGTGAGCAGCAATAAATTAAATGTATAACATCATTAATAATAGTTTATTCTAGCAACTCTACACGAGCTATATCAATACACCAAGTATATAGATCTACAACAGGAAAGTAACTTAACTTAAAAGAATGCTCATACAAACTTATAAGTTAAGGATCAGCTTAGTAATAAAGTAACTCAACGTATAGGAGTGCCCATAAAAACTTATATGATAAGGATCTTGTGTATGCATGTATTGTAATGGTATGTATGCAATGCAATTACTCACCCATGATCACACACATGCAATTGCTATATCGACACAGACTTGTAGTTCCCACTTTTCGAGCAGGTAGCTAACCTCTCAGGCGTCAACCGTCGTGGCCAGGTGGTGACAGTAGAGCGAGCATCTCTACTACTAAGCGGGAATCCACACTACCTCGCTTAGGCCTCTGTATGCCTCAATGCTAAGAACACAACAACTGAGCTCATATGCGTACTACATCTCAGTGGGACTCTCTGGTAGATGTGCACCGAGAACTAAGCCCCGATCTGGCCTAAGTTATGACCCATAAGGAGCATCAAAAAAGCACGAGGACCAAGCCCAACCATTTACTTGGCATGGATGGAGCCATGAGAAATGAGCACCGAGGACCAAGCCCAACCACCCAAGGTCAAACTGTCAACTCCCGTCGGTGTGACGACTAGCGAGCCCGTAGACTTGCCACACTATCCTTAACCCAGGATTACGACATCGCGTGTCGACTCACACCGCATTCAATTTCACATTATCGTGGCATAGAAGGAGCCCCAGGAATTAACACCGAGTGCCAAGCCCAACTGTCCACTTGGCATGGAAGGAGCATCGAGAAATGAACACCAAGGACCAAGCCCGACCGTCTATTTTTGTCTCTTCTCAACATTACCCAAACCAGTGCGGTCAAACACCCGCACTTACATCCTTTCACAATGCTACCCATAGGGAGACACCACTCTAAGCATTAGACTACTAAATTTATTCCGTTAAACAATTATTCACATGGCGATAAATCAACATTCTACACTTCATTTCCAATTGATTCCAATGCATTGTTAATATGATGCATGTTTCTATTGATTCACTAATTTCTACCAAATCGTCTCATTCAAGTAGCTCAAGTCAGATCTCCTGACTCAAAAGAGCACACAAGGGGCCTAGGATGAATCAGGATGTTACAAATCCTTTAAACAAAATAAAAGATTTCGTCTCTGAAATCAGGCTAAGGTTATGGGGAGAGAAAAGAATGACATAAATTAAAAATAAAAGTATGCTTTTAAAAATTACCTTGATGAAACAACTCCGGGTAGTGCTTTTGCATCAATTCCACCGGCTCCCATATATACTCTTCTTTCCCATGATTAGACCACAACACCTTTACCAAAGGAACACTCTTGCGGCGCAAAATCCTTGTCTCGTTATCAACTATCCGCATTGGCTCTAGTCGCACAGACTTATCAGTCGCTACTGCTCCATCAGTGGTGGGGATATATTGATCGGGCCGCAACAATGCCTTTCGATGTGACGACACATGGAATACGTCATGAAGATTCTCTAGCTCTGACGGTAACTCCAACCAATAAGCCAAAGGGCCATGACACTCCATGCGTCGGCCTGATCTTTAGAAACACTTTGTCACCGACTTGAAATTCCACCATCCGGTGCTTTGTATTATAATATTACTCCTGCCGACTTTGAGCCTCAAGCATGCGGTCCCGTATCAGTCTAACAACCGCATCAGTATCATCAATGTACGTAATTCCCAAAACCTTCGGGTCTTCTTCTTGCATCCAAGACAAGGGGGTTCTACACCTTCTTCCGTAAAGGGCTTCATGAGGTGCCTTCCCGATGGTAGCTTGATTGTTGTTGTTGTATGAGAATTCTACCAGAGGTAAGAGCCTTTCCACGGCTCTCCTCTATCCAACACACACAACCTCAATAAGTCCTCCAATGTTCTAACGGTCCTCTCAAATTGCTTGTCCGTCTGAGGATGAAACACTGTACTAAAGGTAAGGCGTAAACCCAAGTATGCCAGCACAGCCTTCCATTCCTTAAAGGTAAAGCGACCATCCATGTAAGAAACAATTATCCTTGGCATGCCACGATACCGCACAAACTGCTCCACAAAGAGGCGTACCAAAACATCCACATGAGCTTCTTTCCTCATAGGAATAAACCTGTCTACCTTCGTCAAGCGGTCAATGATTACTCACACTGAATCGTTACCTGAGCGTGAGCGAGGTAATCCGTGGAAGAAGTCCATTGACACGTCCTCAAACTTCCACTCGGGGATGGGCAATGACTGTAATAATCCACCGAGGCTCCTGCACTCTGCCTTCACACTTTGACAGGCCTCGCAGTGCGTAACAAAATATCTGACATCCCTCTTCATTCCCGACGAACACATGGTCTTCTGCAAGTCAGCGTACATCTTGGCAATCCCAGGATGCACAAAATATTGGGTGCAATGTGCCTCTCTTAGGATATCATCCCGAATTTTATCGCCCTTGGGAATGTAGAGCCGACCACGAAGATGGACAAGGCTGTCTTTTAGGGTATACTCGTCATTAGTCCAATCTTTGATTAACTTGATTGGAGGGGCCAAAGCCGCATCATTTCCTTACTCCGCCCGAATTCGTTCTCGAATTTCACAGACTATGCCTATCGCAGTCAAGTACCCCATATACCCTTTTGAATGGTCTTTATGCACTAGGGTAATCTCCATCTCTTCAAGCATCCGAGCTAATTTCATACTCACCGATCGGGACTCAGGACTTGCTTCCGGTACCTTTCTGCTCAGAGCATCAGCAACAGAATTTGCTTTTCCAGGGTGGTAGTTCAAAGTAAATTCAGAATCACACAAAAATTCCAACCACCGCCATTATCTCAAATTAAGTTCCTTCTGAGTGTGAACATACTTTAAATTTTTGTGGTCCGAAAATATCTCGCAATGAAATCCATATAGGTAGTGTATCCAAACTTTGAGGGCGAACATCACTGCCCCTAATTCTAAATCATGAACTGGAGAGTTGAGTTCATGATTCTTTAATTGCCTTGAGGCATAAGCAATTACATGACCGTGCTGCATCAGTACCGCTCCCATCACTTGATAAGATGCATCAGTGTAAACTTGAAATCCTTCCTTCCCAGACGGCAGTGCTAGGATGGGGGCGGAGGTAAGTTTATCTTTCAGCTCTTGGAATGCAGTTTCACACTGGGGTGTCCATTCGCTTGGCACACCTTTCTTTGTCAAGGTAATAAGAGGAAGGACAATCTTTGAGAACCCTTTTACAAACTTGCGATAGTACCCGCCAAGTCCAAGGAAGATCCGCACATCGGCCGCTGACTTCAAGGTTGACGACTCCTTCACGACATGTACTTTGGCCAGATCCACAGCCAGTCCAGCCCCACTGATAACATGGCCCAAAAAGGCAACCTCTTTTAGCCAGAATTCGCACTTGCTGATCTTGGTAAACAAGGCGTGCTCTTTTAGCTTCCTCAGAACCAAGATCAGATGTTCGATATGCTCCTCCTCTGTCTTTGAGTAGACCAAAATGTCATCGATGAAGATGATGATGAAGATGTCTAGATAAGGCTCGAACACCTTGTTCATCACACTCATGAAAGCCGAAGAGGCATTTGTGAGCCCAAACGGCATCACGGTAAACTCGTACAAACCGTACCTTGAGCTGAAAGCCATTTTCTGGATGTTCTCCTCTTATATCCTCAACTGATAATACCCCGAGCACAAATCGAACTTGGAAAACCAATGCGCTCCTACCAGTTGATCGAACAGCTCGTAGATCCTGGGTAGCAGATAAGTGTTCTGCACCGTCAGTCGATTGAGCTCCTGATAGTCTATGTATAATCGCAAAGTTCCATCCTTCTTCTTGACGAACAGAATAGGGGTCCCTAAGGCGGCGAGTTGGGCTGAACAAACCCCAACTCCACCAGTTCTTGCAACTGAACTCTAAACTCTGCGAGTTCCTTTGGGGCCATTCGGTAAGGGGTCCTGGAGATGGGCTTGGCACCCGGTACTAAATTAATTTGAAAATCAACCCCTCTATGTGGAGGTAATCCTGGAAGTTTCTTAGGAAATATATCGGGAAAGTCCTGCACTACTCGCACTTCCTTCATATCCAATGTTATCTCCTTCAACTTGAAATAAATCATGAAGACTTCTTTCCCATTCATATGGGCTTTTAAAGCCTGAATCGAAGATAATAACAGACGAGATGCAAATTTTGTACCTTAGAAGACGATATCAGTGTCCCCATGTCTTAAGTAAATTTGCTTCTCTGCACAGTCAATTCTCACGTAGTACCAATCCAACCACGCCATGCCCAGAATGAGGTCGAATTCTGGCATTCTCAACACTGAGGAGGGGGTATCAAAGGCCTTTCCCCCAATGAGTATCTCTAATTCGCAATTGGCGGTTGCGGTCATCTCAGAGCCGTTTGGGAGGCGTACTCGTCGAGCAATGCCAGTGAAGTATTGCACTTCTTCCACGTCTTTAATGAAGTCTTCAGACACAAAAGAGTGTGAGGCACCAGTATCAAATAACGTATAGGCCGGTTTACCGCCGACCACCACGGTGCCTAAGTACCAATAACAATCCTCAATACTAGATATATAGTACGTCTTAAGCAACTTAATGTTTAACAATGAAAATGTGATAGCTAACTGTAACTGTAACACCCCCTATCCGTCACATAGCATATAGTAGTAGATCTGGCCGGGGCCCGACGCCATATACCACAGACAGACCGGGTGGTTACTCAATGGAAACCATCCAACCAATCCAACGTCCTACATAAAGTATTCTAGAGGAAGCAATATAAAATTGTTGCATTAAGAAATAACCCAACACCAGCATGAATGTCAACTAATACGCCAAAAGGAATGAAGTACAAATACACAAGCACAATCCTTATGGCCTTACAATGTTTTCCTCCAATTACATGTTTTCAAACCTCGGCACGCAGGCCGGCCATACATGAATAAACAAAAACACTCAAAATTAGGCCTTCGAGGGCGGGCTCAGCAACTTGGGCTTTAGCCCGCTATTTTCCGCTCGGCTCTATAGCACCTGCAAGCACAATCCACCACAACGATGGCAAATCAAAGCAACGGACAGCCATGTTGACCAAATTATAACGATCCGGCCGCCAATTCGGGGCGGCGATTCTCATTCCCTGCACTTTATTAGCATAACCAAGCAGTATATAAATACATTGCATCACAGGCGTAGGCACGCACGACCACACTACCCGTGCACTCAGGGCACATTCTCGGTGAACCGGTCAATGTCACGTCAATTTAATCCATAGACACCCTGGTCTCACCACCGCCACTGTGACGGCCAAACTATGAGCATTTTGTCTTCCCGGCATGGGTCACGTCAATTTAATCCATAGACCGCCGAAGAACCTCATCTATTCCAACGAATCTAACCGAACGACCTAGAACGAGTACGGTTCCGTCTAACCCGTGCTCACATCGCAACGACAATTTAAGCCATATGCGCGGGTCAAACTTCTCCCGAGTCCCGTTTCCGACACACGCTTCACTAACCCGGTTATGTTCAGGTTGGCTCCCAGGCCACCATTATGGCAGAATCACGTATCTGCCCAGTTTTTTGGGTGCACCTTGGAGTTAATCTCCAAGGCTCCCTGCTGTAATCTAGCACGTAGAAAACCCGAGAAACAACCAATCTCACGGAGTCTTCTCCGGCAATTTATGCAATGCAACATCACCGATCTAGACAAACTTGTCCGGGTAGGCTTCACACATCATGCCTATATCCGTTCTTGGTTACGGACTCTACATGTACACAACGGGGACTATTCATGTCTACCGGAAGGAACGCCTGAAACGCACCGCAAACTCGCGAGTGCTGGCTTCCCTATGTAAAAGAAGTAGACCTTCACATGCTCAAGTAGAGAATCATTACCCTAGCGTTCTTCCTCGGCGCCATGGAAATGTAAGAGAATGAAAAGCACCGCACTCTCCTTGCCCCCGTAAATCCGATGTCGGTTCGCGATTTGGAGCTCCGAAGCTCCGCCGATGACCGGATCTAGGCTTCTTCTTCTTCATTTTCTCTCCCCTCTCTCTTGACTTAGAAATAGAACCACTCAAGTGAAATGAGGATTTCAAAGGCCCAATCATGGGTATATCCCAGTAGGAACAACCCCCCAACCATCGGATCCCAAAATAAGGAAACGAATGGCTACGATTTGTAGCCGAAAAGTAAAACCTGGGCCGAACACAGCCTGCGACACGCCCTTGTCCAGGGTCGTGTCCCTCATTCGCCGTCAAAATTAACGCATTACGAAAAATTACACGTGTCCTGACACGCCCGTGTTTAACCTGACACGCTCGTGTTCAAATTGACACAGCCGTGTGCCTGGATGTGTGCCCCCATCGACACAGCCACGAAAACAACCCGAGATTCACACGGGTCTTGGACACGCCCGTGTCCTATTTGACATGCCTGTGTCAAACCCGAACACGCCTGGGCTCCTGGCCGTGTTCACTATCTCGACACTTCATCGAGCAAAGTTAGTCGACTACCCGACACGACCTTGGACACGCCCGTGTCCTAGGCCGTGTTCCCTGTCTCGACACAATGTCAAGCGAAAATGTTGACTCCCCGGGCCGATCGTCTACACGGGCTCGACACGCCCTGAGACACACCCGTGTCTCAGGCCGTGTTCGCTGCTCGACGATCGTCGACTCCAAATTTCGTCGACCTCGCGGCCAATTCGTCGACTCGAGCCTGACATGCCCTGGGACACGCCCGTGTCCCAGGCCATGTGCCCCCTGCCAAATACTAGATTTGACCCTAAACGCCTCCCGTCTCTCTTTTGAGTTTCGGGGCATTACAATTCTCCCCCTCTTAAAAGAATTTCTCCCTCGAAATTTCATAAAGGAAAGAAACATAAAACTTAAATGTACCTGAGTGAAACAACTCCGGGTACTCCTCAAGCATAGTCTGCTCTCGCTCCCAAGAGAGCTCCTCTCGACCGCAATTGTCTCATCAGACCTTGAACATCCTGATCTCTTTATTGCGTAGCCGCTTGACTTCCGAGTCTTCAATACGTACGGGCTTGACCTTCGTCGTCAACCCACTATCAACCGGCACTTGATCGACCGCGATCACTTGCGTAGGTTGTTGCACCGCCTTCCGTAGCACCGATATATGAAATACATCATGTAGACCACTAAGCTCCACAGACAGCTTCAACCGGTACGCTGCTTCACCATTCCGCTCCAGAACCTCAAACGGTCCAAGGTACCTTGGGCATAACTTCTTCAAGCGCTGCACCCGCGAGACACGCTTGAACGGCTTGATCTTCATGTACACCCAATCGCCAACAGCGAACTCCACGTTTCTGTGCTTGGAATTATAGTACTTAGCCTGGCGGTCCTGAGCGATTAGCAACCTCTCCCGAATGGTTCTCACCAAAGAACTAGCATCCTCCACCTCTAATCGCTTATACAACTTTGATTCGCCCGTTTCCAACCAGGACAACGCCGTGCGACATTTTCTACCATAAAGGGCCTCGAAGGGAGCCATTTGAATGCTCGTCTGGTAGCTATTATTGTAAGTGAATTACACCAAGTACAGGTGATCTTCCCATTGCTTTCCAAAGTCCAGGACACACATGCGAAGCATGTCTTCCATTGTCCTATTGACCCTCTCGGTCTGCCCATCCATTTGCGGATGAAAGGCTATGCTAAAACTCAGCTTTGTTCCCAACATCTGCTTCATGATGGGCTAAAACCCGAACAGGCAAGTGTACCTGTCGAATTGTAGTATCAAGGTCTTATTTAAAACTCGGGGTTGTCAACTACTCTTACTCACGCTTCTACTATAATCCTACCAAACGAAAATGTGTTTTGAGAAATTTTTGGTTTGAAAACAAAACTAAAGATAATTTTAGACGAAAAACTTATAAGAAAAAGTTACCATTCGATCGAAGATTCGCCATGAAATGAGATGAGAGGGATAAAAAGGCATAGTTTTAAATTTGCAAATCATACTCGACCGTGACGGATCCGAAAATAAGACAAAATCTCGCTAGAGCATTAAGTCTCCTAACTTATAGACGCTTTGATCGAAATCTCTTTACAAATCAAAGAGGCCTAAAGTTTCATTATCGAGGTGACCCGCACTATTGGATTTGACTCCAATCCGGAAGATTTACGTCATCCTATCTCTAGGGTTGCGTTCAAATCCTTCCTTCTTTTAGTGATCTTTCACATTCACGAGCCTCTTGGCTACTCAAATATGAGATCCACAGTCTACTACCGTATACCGGAAATACAGAGTCGACGCGAGAGAAATCAAAGAAGGATCGAGTAAGATTTAGACAAAAATAAAACTCAGAAATAAACGAAAACCTCATCTCATTTCATGGATCCTCATGATCAAATGCTAAAAACAAGATTAGCTACGCATAGTTGAGGAAGAAAACACAATAAAAGGGAGAGAGTTCATATTCCTTGATTAACAAAAATGGAGAAGTACAAAATAATAAAGAGACAATATTATGCTACCAAAGAAAGATTACACTAACAAAAGCAAGGTTACACTAATAAAAACTTAACAACATGTAAGAAACATAAAAGAAAGCACTCTCTCTTGAACTAGTACTTCACTTGCTCTCCCAAAAATCCAACCTCTAAAGCATGAGACCATGGTGCCTTTTATAGATGAGGAGGGAAGATTCTAGATGGGAATAAATTGAAAATGGCAAGGGGGTGGTCGGCCATAGGCTTGGAGAGGGGGAATGCATTTCATTTAATGAGGGGGAAGAAAGGGAGGTGGGTTCAATGCATTGGTGGCAAGGTGCATGGATGGAGAAATTAATAAGAGAGAGGGGATGAGTTGGGAGATGCATGAGGAATTAATGGAAGAGAAAATAATAAAGGGGAGAGAGTGGGAATGAAAGAGGGGATGCATGAGGAGTGGCCGACCATGCATGGGCATCAAATGGGCCAAAGTATGGAGAGAGTGGACTGCACTTTGAAGGGGGCGGGCTGCTCTTTGTGGGCTGCATGCTTGAAGTGGGGAGGAGGCTCCGGTAGTGCATGGGCTGCTAGGTGGGAGGCCGGGCTGCACCAAACTTCAAGGGCTGCATGTAGGGGGCTGCATCATAAGTGGCCGACCATGCACAAAACTTCAAGAGCTGCATGTTAAGTGGCCAGCCATGCACCAAACTTCAAGGGCTGCATGTTAAGTGGCTGACCATGCACTTCAAGGGCTGCTCCAATGAAGAGGGCTGCATGGGCTTGGGTTTTTGCATGGAGGAGGCTTGGGCTGCATCATGTTGAACTTGGACTTGAACCTACAAACAACAAAACAAAACAAACATTAGTTCCATTTTTTATAACAAGCATAACATAATATAACAAAAATACATATAATAAACTATAGATTTTTATATTATAACATCGAATATTAAAAAATAAAATAGCAACATAATAAGCATATAAAAAGATAAAACTGTATTAGAACTTAAGATTTATGAATACTAAACTACCTAAAAAGCGATGACTAAAACTAGTCATCAAATTCCCACATGCTAGAGTATTTGCTTGCACTCAAGCAAATAAAATTGAAAACTAGGGAAAAAAGTAAACAAAGCAAATTTAGATTTCATAATTAAGAAAAACAAAACATGAAAAATTAAACTATCCTAATTCCTATGTTAACAACTAGTGGGGTGAGAAGTACACAATAGAAAACTTGAAAGTGGAGACCTAAAAATATCATTAGAACATAAAGAAAATTTACACATTTTTAAATCTTAAAACAAGGCATCCAAAATTAATGAAAATAAGAGAGACAAGAGTAGAAATTCTAAATAAACGGCGCATTAGCGAACTACTAGGTTGCTAGAATAACAATTATCCCTAAGACACCTCAAGATAACCTCCAAAGAAATCCATCAATGATGGTGGTCATAGGCTTGTCCGTTCAGACTTTCTCCACTACGCGGATTTACATTCTAAAGATTAATAGGACTTCTAGTAGGCGTTAAAACTTGGCTTAGGTAAATGATTAAGAAATGAAAACAAGGATAAACATGAGGGCTTAAACACTAAACCAAGGTTGAGCTTAAAAAAATAAACATAAACACATGAAGAGGAATGATAAGTACTTCAATTCAAGCTAAAACAAACATAAGGCCATGTATTTTTTTCTTTTCTTTTCATAATATTGGCCAAAAATAAACTACTTTTTTCATTTCATTTTGATGATACTTTTCACAATAACACTTTTTTTTGTAACTTTAAGGAAAGCTCCAAATATAAGCTATAAATTTTCCTTTTCATTTCAAAGATATAATCCTTCACAAAATTAATACTTAAGCTCAAGGTTTAGTGTGAAAATAGGAAAGGGATTTTGGCTTTGGTGAAATAATGAAATGAAAGATGGAGCTAAAAACAAATAAACATGGAAAAGGCCCAAAATTGTTTTGCAATGGTGAATTTTTTTTGGTGTGCATGAAAAGCTCAAACGAGACAAAAGGTGGCCTAAATCATTTCTAAAGTACGTAAAAATGATGCACATGCTTCAAGAGTAGCTAGGGACAAGTTCTAGACTCCAAGAAAGTATTACTCCACAAATGAAAAACAGATAACATTACCTAGCAACCATTCGTATGCAACTAACCGAATAAAAAGACTTAACTACAAATTGCTAACTTATAACGTAAAAATCAGATGCCTATATTTAAGAAAAAGAAACTAGTAAAACTATGCTATATTAAACTGATAAATTTAGAAAACTGTTTCAAAGAGATCTAAATAGAACTAAGGAACCGCACTGACCTACACATCACTAGAAGAAACATAAAAATGAAGATAGAAAATAATTTTAGATTTTTTTTTTCAAATAGATTTTAGCAATTTTTTTAGATTTTTGTTTTATAGATTTTTTTCTCTTTTTTTTTTATTTTTGATAAGGCTAAAATAAAAGCAATACTAAAGAAGCTTAACAAAACTATACTAATTTTTTAGATTTTGATTTTAAGAAAGAAAAAGATTTTTTTTGGAGTTTTGAAAGAAAAAGGAAAAAGAGAAACTAACTAAACCCTCCCCCAAGCTTAGATTTTTCATTGTCCTCAATGAAATAAACAAAAAAAAATGAGAAGAAGACTGAGAGGGAGAGAAAAATGCAGAAAGTAAATGAAATAAAAAAAATAGGACTTCCCCGGGTTTGTGGGATGAAGGCAGATGTCACTCCCCCATGCTTTCTTTTTAGTGCACTTGATCGTCAGCAGGTTTGACTTGATCCATCTTTATATCAGCAACGTTGGAGCGGTGGTCACGAACTTGCTTGGTTGGCCTCCGGAAGGAAGAGCAAAATAAAAGCAGAAAAAATTAGAGTCTGTAGGCAGGTGCCCAAGATTGTTCTTTATTGCAACAATTTAAAGTCTGAATAAAATTAAAAGTTTCATAATAATAATAATAAGTCCAAAAACTAAAAAATGTTCCACAACAAGATAAACATTAAGAGTCCAAGACAAGATCCTCCGTTGCAGGAGACACAGAATCATTTGAAAAATAAAGTTTAAGTCTATGCCCATTCACTTTAAAATCACCCTTATCGGGGTGCGAAAGCAACACAGTTCCATAAGGATAAACGTCCTTGACCGTAAATGGTCCAGACCATCTAGATTTAAGTTTGCCAGGAAAAAGACATAGGCGAGAATTGAAAAGAAGAACGTGATCGCCGGGTTTAAATGTTTTAGGATGGCGCAAGTTCTTATCGTTATAAAGTGTCGTGTGTTCTTTATAAATTTTATTATTTTCATAAGCGTGTGCTCGTCACTCGTCAAGCTCATGTAGTTGGGTTTTCTGTGCTCACCGACCGAGTGCGGATCAAAATTAAAAAAACTTTAACGCCCAATACGCACGGTGATATACTTCTACTGGGAGATGACACGATTTTTCGTAGACTAGTCGGAAAGAAGTACAACCAATAGTGGTCTTGTACGCTGTCCGATAGGCCCAAAGAGCATCGTCTAACTTTAAAGACCAATCCTTACCGGAAGTAGAAACGGTTTTTTCCAAAATTCTTTTAAGCTCTCGATTGACTACCTCGAGCTGACCGTTAGTTTGGGGGTGATAAGCAGTTGATAGTTTATGCGTAACGCCATATTTAGTTAATTCTTTAGCGAGTTGAGCGTTTCAAAAATGACTTCTCCTATCACTAACGATCGCTCGAGGAAAACCAAAACGAGAAAATAATTTTTTTAAAAAGGCAACTACGACGCGAGCATCATTTCTTGGTAAAGCTCGGGCCTCCGCCCACCTGGAAACATAATCTACAACGACTAGAATATATTTATTTCCTAAACTTGAGGGAAACGGGCCTACAAAGTCAATGCCAGAAAATAATTTTGTTCCATTTCATTTTTCTTAGATAAGTTTCCAGTCCGTTGGCACCGATCACACCCGCTGACAAAGAGTTGCGCATCTTTAAATATGCTTGGCTCATAAAAGCCAGCACTAAGCACTTTGTGGGCGGTGCAGTTTTCTTGAAAATGCCCGCCAGTCGGACCTTCATGGACATGCTTTAAAATTTGTTGACCTTCTTCCCAGGAAACACATCTTCTAACCACCTGATCCACACAAATGCGAAATAGAAAGTGGTCCTCCTAAATATAATACTTCAACTACGAAAAGAATTTCTTCTTTTGGTGAGAAGAGTATTCTTTTGGAAGCGCCCGGGCCACAAGATAATTGGCCAGATCGGCAAACCAGGGGGTAGAAGAAGAAATGTTTAAAAGACGTTCATCCGGAAAAGAGTCATTAATAAAACGTTCATTTAAAATATCAAGTTTGGGATTTTCAAGACGAAAAAGATGATCAGCCACTAGGTTTTCCGCTCCTTTCTTATCCCGAATCTCCAAGTCAAATTCTTGAAGTAAGAGGATCCAACGATTAAGACGCGGCTTGGCATCCAGTTTAGAAAGGAGGTACTTCAAAGCGGAATGATCCGTAAAAACAATAACTTTAGCAAGAGTAACGTACGGTCGGAATTTATCAAAAGCAAAAATACAGCTAAAAGTTCTTTCTCCGTCGTGGTGTAATTTTGTTGAGCAGAAGTTAGAGTTTTACTAGCATAGAAAATCGGATGAAAGTTCTTAGCAATTCGTTGTCCTAGAACCGCACCTACCGTATGACTACTCGCATCACACATTATTTCAAAAGGTAAATCCCAAACTGGAGCGATCATAGTAGGAGCATTTATAAGTTTGGATTTAATTAATTCAAACGCAGCGAGACAAGATTCATCAAAAATGAAAGGAGTTTCTTTTTCGAGAAGGTGGGTGAGAGGCTTAGTAATTTTTGAAAAGTCTTTAATGAATCGTCGATAAAAACCCGCGTGCCCTAAAAAACTTCTAATTGCTTTAATATTTGTAGGCGGAGGTAACTTTTCAATTACTTCAATTTTTGCCTTGTCCACATCAATTCCCTTAGCGGAAATCTTATGGCCAAGGACTAAGCCTTCCCGCACCATAAAGTGGCACTTCTCCCAATTTAAAACTAAGTTGGTTTCTTCGCAGCAATGTAAAACGTTTTCCAAATTTTCTAAACATAAGTCAAAGGAGTCGCCAAAAATAGAAAAATTGTCCATAAATACTTCCATAATATTTTCTACGTATTTATCAAAAATAGCAAGCATACACCGCTGAAAGGTAGCGGTTGCGTTGCATAACCCGAAAGGCATTCTACGATAAGCAAAAGTTCCGAAGGGGCAAGTGAATGTTGTATTCTCTTGGTCCTCGGGTGAGATAGGGATTTGAAAATACCCCGAGAGACCGTCGAGGAAGCAATAAAAACTGTGCCCGGATAAACGTTCTAAAATTTGATCGATAAAGGGGATGGGGAAGTGATCTTTTCGAGTGGCATCGTTTAGCTTACGGTAATCGATGCACATCCTCCATCCCGTTATCATCCTAGTTGGAATTAGGTCGTTATTTTCGTTCGTTACTACCGTGATCCCACCCTTCTTAGGAACAACCTGGACCGGACTTACCCACTGACTATCGGAAATCAGATAAATTATCCCCGCATCTAATAACTTAAGCACCTCTTCCTTCACAACCTCTTTCATATTCGGATTAAGACGACGTTGTGGTTGGACTACACCCTTAGGATTATTTTCAAAAAATATTTTATGAATACAAAAAGAAGGGCTTATGCCAGAAATGTCGGAAATTTGCCACGCTATAGCTCGGCGATGCTTTTGTAGTACTTCGATCAACTGATCGTTTTCGGATTGAGAAAGATAGGCCGAGATTATAACGGGAAATTTAGAATTTTTTCAAGAAAGGCATATTTTAGATGATCAAGGAGTGGTTTTAAATCAAGATGGGGCGGTTCATCATAAGAGTTTTTCAAATTCTTTTCTTTTTCAAAAATAAGATTTTCATACTTTTTCCTACCAAAGACAGAATCATTTTCAAAATTTGCTTGTAATGACATAACCGTGTTTTCAAAATCATATGAAGAAGTTTCAGAAAATGAAGAGGAAAATTCATTTGAAGAGATGTTAGAAAGAGAAAGTGAAGAATCTTCATTTAAAACATCAAGAAAGAAGCATGAATCATCATTTTTTAAAGAGTTTTTCATTGATTGATTGATAGAAAATGTTACCTCATCATCTCCCACACTCCAAAACAACTTTCTGTTACAAACATTGATGACCGCTCGAGAGGTGGCTAGGAAGGGTCGACCAAGGATAAGAGGGACCTCGACGTCCTCTTCAATATCGAGAATGACAAAATTCACCGGGAAGATGAATTTGTCGACCTTTACTAGCACGTCCTCAACAATACCTAACGGATATTTGATCGACCTATCGGCTAACTGGTTACTCATTCTTGTAGGGCTAAGAGTGCCCAATCCTAGCTTTTTGAATAAAGAAAAGGGCATCAAATTGATGCTCGCTCCTAGATCCGCTAACGCATGTTTAACAAACAAATCACCAAAAATGCAAGGAATTGAAAAACTACCCGGATCGTTTATCTTTTTAGGAAGATTACAGTTTTTAACGACCGCCGAGCATTCTTCATTTAAGGTTACATGCGATATATTTTCCAATTTCGTCTTGTTTGTTAATAAATCCTTAAGATATTTTGCATACTTAGGCATTTGACTAATCGCTTCATGAAATGGTAAATTAATATGAATTTGTTTGAACATTTCAAGGAAGCGTTGGTACTGATCATCTAGTTTTTCTTTCCTAAGTCGGGCCGGACAAGGGGTGGCAGAAATTCCTTTATAACAACCGGAGCATCATTTTGAACGTCATCATTTTCTTTTCCAAAATCAGAAAAAACAGAAATATCTTTTTCTTTATCTAAAGTAGATTTTTCATTTCCAAAAGTTGTTTTATCATTTTCTATTGGGGTAATTGTTTCCACAACAGGCGGGACAATCACCTTTTGCTCTTCCGTGGTGGTGGGCTCGTTAATAACCTTGCCGCTCCGAACGGAAATCGCATTTGTGTGCTCCCTTGGGTTAGGTTCATTGTTCGAGGGAAGAGTTCCAGGTGGTCTCTCGGAAAAAGCCTTGGCAACTTGCCCGACCTGGTTTTCTAAACTTTTCATCGAGCCTGTTTAGTTTCTAATAGTAGCATCATTCGAGCTTATGTATTTAGAATGTATTTCCTCCAAAGATGGAGTTTTTTGAAAAATTTTGTTTTGATATTGTGGTGGTGGTGGTGGACTGAAATCATGTGGTGGACTTGCAGCATTAGCAGGGTTACTCCAAGAAAACTTAGGATGGTTACACCATCCAGGATTATAAGAGTTCGAAGAAGAATTAAAACCAGGAGGTGCAGAAAAATTAGAAAAAGCAGAAAAATTATTGGCAGAATTATTTTGAGCAGGCCTGGGTATGTTCCCCAGATAATCCACCTGCTCGGCAGCAACAGCATTCGCATTTTCATATACCTTAGCAGCGGAGGAAGCAGTCATCTCCGAAATCTTCTTGTTCAGCATTTCCACTTGCAACTCTAGTTGCGAAACCGAGGCCACCTCATAGATACCTGCAGGTTTAGATGGGCGAGTCCTAGACGAATTCCAATGATAAGTGTTCATCGCTATGTCCTCGATAATCTCAAGAGCGGCTTCCGGAGTTTTGCGATCCAAAGAACCAGCGGACGCGACATCTATCATTTGCTTAGTTTCTTGATTTAGCCCATTGTAAAATGTCTGGACCTGTAACCATATAGGCAGAGCATGATGAGGGCATCTTCTCAAAAGTTCTTTGAACCTCTCCCAAGTGTCATAGAGGGTCTCAAAAGCAATTTGAGAGTACGAAGTTATATTATTTCTTAGCTTAACAGTTTTGGCGGGGGGGGGGGAATAACGAGAGAGAAACTTTTCAGTTAAAATGTTCCAAGTAGTGATTGATCCTCTTGGAAGAGAACTCAACCACTGTTTGGCTTTAGTTCTTAAGGAGAAGGGGAAGAGTCTTAGCCTTATAGCATCATCTGAGACACCATTTATTTTGAAGGTGTCACTGATTTCAAGAAAATTGGCAATATGCAAGTTCGGATCTTCATCTTGTAATCCGTCGAACTGTACATATGCTACACCATTTGTATGATGCTAGGCTTAAGCTTGAAGTTATTGTTCGCAATTGCAGGTCGAACAATACTTGTTTCTGTACCCTCGAGGTTGGGCCGAGCAAAATCGGACATCGTCCGTTGCTGGGCAAATGCTGGGTTAGGGTCTCCCATTTCGGAGTTGAAGTTACAATGACCGTCGGAATCCTCAACCACTGTTTGAGAAGTGGAACCACTGAATCGTAAGTTTCTCCGAAAGGAGCGTTCGATTTCTGGGTCCAAGTCAACAAGTAGCGACGGATTCGTGCGGGTCATGCACAAAGAAAATTAGAAGGAGAATGAAGGAAAGAAAAAAGAGAAAACCGAAAATAGAAACTTGGAGAAGGAAGTAGAGAAAGGTAAATTTTTTTTATTTATTTTTGCAGAAGTAATAGCGTAAGTGCTTTATTAATATTGACGAAAAAAAAGCATCCCCGACAACGGCGCCAAAAACTTGATGGGCTAAATCCCGAACAGGCAAGTGTACCTGTCGAATTGTAGTATCAAGGTCGTATTTAAAACTCGGGGTTGTCAACTACTCTTACTCACGCTTCTACTATAATCCTACCAAACGAAAATGGGTTTTGAGAAATTTTTGGTTTGAAAACAAAACTAAAGATAATTTTAGACGAAAAACTTATAAGAAAAAGTTACCATTCGATCGAAGATTCGCCATGAAATGAGATGAGAGGGATAAAAAGGCATAGTTTTAAATTTGCAAATCATACTCGACCGTGACGGATCCGAAAATAAGACAAAATCTCGCTAGAGAATTAAGTCTCCTAACTTATAGACGCTTTGATCGAAATCTCTTTACAAATCAAAGAGGCCTAAAGTTACATTATCGAGGTGACCCGCACTATTGGATTTGACTCCAATCCGGAAGATTTACATCATCCTATCTCTAGGGTTGCATTCAACTCCTTCCTTCTTTTAGCGATCTTTCACATTCACGAGCCTCTTGGCTACTCAAATATGAGATCCAAAGCATACTACCGTATACCGGAAATACGGAGTCGACGCGAGAGAAATCAAAGAAGGATCGACTAAGATTTAGACAAAAATACTAAACTCCCAGAAATAAACAACTAAACCTCATCAATCATTTCCGCCCATGGATCCTCATGATCACACCATGCTAAAAAAAAGATTAGCTACGCATAGTTGAGGAAGAAAACACAATAAAAGGGAGAGAGTTCATATTCCTTGATTAACCAAAAATGGAGAAGTACAAAATAATAAAGAGATAATAACTTTCATGCTACCAAAGCAAGGATTTCAAGAATTCCTGGCTTTGGCACCGCCTTCACTAACAAAAGCACAGTTTGACACTAATAAAAACTTAACAACATCCTTTTTCAGTCCTGGCCAAGAAACAATTTCTAAAAGCGTTAAAGCACTCTCTCTTGAACTATTAGTTCACTTGCGCCTCTCCCAAAAAATCCAACCTCTAAAGCATGAGACCATGGTGCCTTTTAAGATGCCCTCCAGGAGGGAATATTCTAGATGGGAATAAATTGAAAATGATCAGCAAGGGGGTGGCCAGCCATTCAATACTGGCTTGGAGAGGGGAATTGCATTTCACAAAAAAGATTTAATCCCGAGCTCGTCATGGACTGACAGACAAGGCTTGAGCTGGGTTACTCAATGCATCCGCCACTGCATTTCCCTTACCAGTGGCAATGTGCATGGATGGAGAAATTAATACTTCAGGCTCTTGTGAGTGGGGAGATGCATGTAGGAATAAATGGACAGTTTCAGGCAAAAATCATAACTCCAAGTCATGGACCGATAGAGCTGTCTCGAGCCATATGAAACAGCAGTCCGAAGCATCGCTATGAGGAATGGTCCCACTGCGGGCGAACTCAACACAGGGCCAAAGTATGGAGAGAGTTTCACTGCACTTTGAAGGGGCGGGCTGCGCTATCCGCTTCTCTACGAAGCGCCTGGGCAAGAGGAAAGGCTCCGGTAGTGCATGGGCTGCTAGGTGGGAGGCCGGGCTGCACCAAACTTCAAGGGCTGCATCAATAGGGGGCCTGCATCATAAGTGGCCGGAAATCCATGCACAAAACTTCAAGAGCTGCATGTTAAGTGGCCAGCCATGCACCAAACTTCAAATGAAGGCTGCATGTTAAGTGGCAGACCAAAATGCACTTCAAGGGCTGCTCCAATGAAGAGGCTGCATGGGCTTTGGGAAATTTTTGCAAAACTGGAAAGGACGAAAAACTTATAAGAAAAGGCCATTCGCAAGATCATGTGAGATGAGACTTGGACTTGAACCTATAAACAACAACTCGACCGTGACAAAACAAACTCGCTAGAGAATTAGTCTCCAACTTATAGACGCTTTGATAAATCAAAATCAAAGAGGCATAAAGTTACATATCGAGGTGATAACAAAAGATTTACATCATCCTATAAACTATAGATTTCCTTCCTTCTTTTAGCGATCTTTCATTCATAATTTTGTTCATCATTTTTAACATTAAAAAATAAAATAGCAACATAATAAGCATATAAAAAGATAAAACTGTATTAAAACTTAAGATTTATGAATACTAAACTACCCAAAAAGCGATGAATAAAACTTGTCATCACTACACCAGCCTCCAATCATTGGATGTGAACCGCCCATCTCGGTCACTCACGATGTTGCGGGGCACACCATAAAGTCGTACAATATTATCCACATATAGCTTTGCCGATTTGTCAACCGGATCATCCTTCCTATGCGGAATGAAATGCGACACCTTCGTTAGACGATCTACGACCACCCAAATGGCGTCGTTCCCCTTTTACGACCATGACAACCCATGCACAAAATCCATAGTAATGTCGTCGAACTTTCACTCCGAAATAAGCAAGGATTTCAAGAATCCTCCTGGCTTTTGGCATTCCGCCTTCACCAAGGCACAAGTTTGACACTTCGCCATGTAGAGCGCCACATCCTTTTTCAGTCCTGGCCACCAGAACAATTTCTTAACATCGCGTTACATCTTCGTGCTCCCTGGGTGAATTTAGTACTTGGTATGATGCGCCTCGTACAACCATTCCACCCGCAAATTGCCCACGCTTGGGATGCACAGACGACCGTCTTTCCAAAGTAATCCGCCCTCCACAACGAATTGGGAATTTGACCCATCCAGAGACTCTATCATGAGTTGCTTCATGTGGACATCCATATCCAACGTCTGCCGAATCCGATCAGCCAGGTCATATTGGATTTCAGTCCAATTCAATACTGCTTCAGCACTTGATTGCTTATCGACAAAAAAGATCTCCAATGCCTCCAACTCCCGAACCAACTGCTCGTCATGGACTGACAGACAATTGGCTTGAGCTGGGGCCCGGTTACTCAACGCATCCGCCACTGCATTTCCCTTACCAGCACGTAATGGATCTTGAATGTATAGTCCCCCAGGAACTCAATCAATCTACGTTGTCGCATGTTCAGATCTTTCTGATCAATTAAATACTTCAGGCTCTTGTGATCGGTGTAGATATCAATCTTCACACCGTACAAATAATGTCTCCACAGTTTCAAGGCAAAAATCACGGCCGCTAACTCCAAGTCATGGACCGGATAGTTCCTCTCGTACACCTTCAGCTGTCTCGAGCCATATACTATAATGCTTCCATGCTGTAACAGCACACAACCTAAACCACTGTCCGAAGCATCGCTATAAATCTCATAACCTTCGGTCCCACTCGGCGAACTCAACACAGGCGCTGTGGTCAACCGACATTTCAACTCCTCAAAAGCTCGCACACACTCCGGCGTCCAAACGAACTTCTGCTCCTTCCTCATCAAAGTAGTGAGAGGTAACGCTATCCGCGAGAAGTTCTCTACGAAGCGCCTATAAAAGCCGGCAAGCCCCAGAAAGCTCCGGACTTCCGCTAGTGTAGAAAGCTCAGGCCACTCTCGTATCGCAAAAATCTTCGCCGGATCGACATCAATACCTTCCCCACTCACTATATGACCAAGGAAATCAACTGAGGACAACCAAAACTCGCACTTCGAGAACTTGGCGTATAATTGATTCCTTCTTAGCATCTCCAAAACCAAATGAAGATGCCTGAAGTGATCTTCCTCACTCTGCGAGTACACCAAAATATCGTCGATGAAGATGATCACAAAATGGTTCAAGTACTCCCTGAAGGTCCTGTTCATCAAATCCATGAACACTGACGGCGCATTCGTCAGCCCAAACGGCATGACCATAAACTCGTAATGCTCGTATCTTGTACTGAACGTTGTCTTAGGGATATCACTCTGCCTTATCCTCAACTGATAGTAACCTGACTTGAGATCCAACTTAGAGTACACCGTCAACGCGACCAACTGATCAAAAAGATCATCGATCCTTGGGATTGGGTACTTGTTCTTTTCTGTTAGCTTGTTTAACTGCCGAAATTCAATACAGAGTCTCAAGCTTCCATCCTTCTTCTTTACAAAGAGGACCGGTGCGCTCCAAGGTGATGAACTTGGACGCACAAACCCTTATTCCAACAACTCTTGAAGTTGCACCTTCAACTCCGCCATTTCTTTAGGCACTAGCTGATACGGAGATCATTACACAGGCTTCCTACCTGTCACTAGCTCAATAGTGAAATCTATCTCCAGTTGAGGCGGGGCTCCAGGAAGATCTGCGGGGAACACATCAGGGTACTCAACTACCACTGAAATACTATCCAACGTAGGCTTTGGCTTTGCAACCTCCACTAGTGTAAAGAACAGCTCTGCACCAGCACGAACCGCCTTCACCACCTGAAGAACAGACATCAACGTCTTGCTCGACCCTTTCAAGCCCGTAAAAGTCATCTCACAACTTGCTCCCAACTTGACTTCCTTGTGACGCAATCAATATAGGCCATGCCAAATATAACGTCGAACTCCACCAACGGTAGTAACGACGCTTGTAGATCGAACTCTTGATTCCCAATGCGAATCTTAACACCGCAGACTTTATCCGCGCGCATCGAACACCCATTCGGTAACACACATCCAACTTGTCCTATGCCATCGAAGAAGGTACTCCGATGCGCAATATGAATCCTTCGAACAAGAAGGGGTGTGATGTAACATCCCATGTTACTTTTGGACCCCTCAACTTAGATTGGGTTAGGCATGGGGTGGGTTTTAGGGAAATTAGCTAGGTCTGACCCTAGTTAGTGGGTTGTAGCCATGTGGGGCCCACTATAGGAGCAAGTCAAACTAGGTCAAACTAGCCTAAATAAGGACCCTAGCCACACCATGACCCCACCATATTGCCCTAACCCTAAAAACAATCTAAGTGGAGCCTAGGACATGTCACTAGGTCAACACTTTGACCCCAGTTGACCAAAGTCAACCTTGGGCCTAATTTGGTCAAACCCACACTCATAAGCCCAATTAGCCTAAGTAGGGCACCCCCTTGACCCATCCCAAGTTGGGTGGTGCCACTAGACCCATTACCACCAAGTAGGGTCAGCCCACCCACCATGTTGACTAAGTCAACTCTCCAAGTAAACAAGTCAACTATTTGACCTAAAAGAGGGAAATGAAGACCATGCCACCCTCTTTTGGACCAAGCCCACCAAATTTGGCCCATGGCCAGCCCAAGTGAACAAGACCAGCCCTACCCCTCAAAATCAGGAGAGAGAATGCATGCAAAGGGGTAGAAATGGGTTTTTGAGAGAAAGAGGAGAGAGAAATGGGGATGAAAGGGAATGGTGGCCACATGGCCACCCCTTCAGCTGAAATCCTCTGCCCAACACCAACTGGCTGACCTCCTCACTTCATTCCAAAGGAAATTGGGGGCTGTGTGCCACTTGGCAAGCAGGGGCGGAGCAACCAAGGCTGAGCCCGAGCTCACCTTGGTTGTATCTCCCCATATACTCCACCTCAGCCCCAAATAACCTCACCATTAGCTTCAGGAGGTAGAAAGGAATTGAAATCGAGTGCTGGAACATGGAAATCGGTGGAGAATCAAGCATTCGGGGTGGAGCTCGCCGGCGCACCACCACCATGGCAAACCGCCGCCTGACCCGCAGCCAAGCCCCAATCCAGGTCCGTTTCACCGCCCCTCTACCTGTACTAGAATTCTAGATCCATTTAGGGAGATATAGGGCTCAATCGAGCCCGATGCCATGAGAAGAAAACAAGAGATTTCGGGCTTTTTCTTCTTGCTCGGGTTCGCTGGAGGAGCCAACTCCGGCGGCCCCACCGCCGGGAAACGCTAGCCCCCACCTTAGCGAAGGTGGTGGCGACATCTACCGGCGGTGGTGGTGGCTCAGCTGGTCGGAAACCGCCAGCAAACATCACCCAGGAAAAATGAATCTCAGCCGTTGATCCATTGGGGACGATGACCGGATTCCGTCCATTTACACTTTAAGATTCGTGCGGGTATAATATTATGATTTAATTTAAATGTTATGAATATTAAAATTTATGTCACACTTATTCAGCGTCCTTGCATGCCATTTTTAGGCCTCTTAGAAGTATTTCCAGAAACTGATCCCTGAATGAAAAATGTAGCGTTACCTGTTACCTTTAATTTGACATCTTAATCATTAACTTTGGTTCAGTATTCTGGCCTGTAGGACATTTCTCCTAGGACTGGTCCTAGACTAGGGCAGAAATTCATTTGGATGCCCAAGTCAAACCATCAATCCCCATGACCCCAAATTTTGGGACATTCATGATTAGGGCATACCTAGCCCCTGCCAAAATATAGGAATTTTTGAAATAACATTTTCTATAGTTTTGGCCAAAATATCAAAATATAAATAAATGAAATATATGGAGTTATATGACTCCTCATGGCCCCAAATTTTGGAGGTGGGTCCTTGGGAACATCATTATTGCATGATAAAAATTTCAGCACTTTTGGATCACTGCATGATGGAAAATCCACTTGCATGTGTTGGTGTATATATTGCTTTGGTGTGCCAATAACAATAGTTTAAATATTGTGCATTCAGCCTAATGGAGGCATTCAAAAATCTTGGATTTGATTCCAGTGGTTCATTAGGGTAAATTTCACCCCTCAGATTAATTATGGGATTTTTGGAATAAAAAATCCCATTAATTGGAATTTTTAAAAATATAGCTCCTTTTGAAAATAAATTTGAAAAATAGGTTTTCCTCAAGTACAAATCCTAAAACTTTGCCAAGTTGAAAATAAGGTTATATTTGACTTAGGAAAAATTTGATCTTTCTGATTGAAGAACTCTTGGAGTAAAATATCTTAAAATGCCCATTTTACCCTTATTTCATTTATTCTTGAATTGATGGATATGCACCTCAAAAAAATTTGGAAATAATTCTAGTGTTGTAAAATTGTATTATTAGCCTTGAATAAAGTATTTCAGAATTTATGGGTGTATTGATAGTTTTTAAATTAATATAATGGCATTTTGGTAAATATGTAAGAATGGAAATTGATAGGCCATTACACTACAAAGGTTAATGAAACTCTGCCAATAGTCATAAATTAATGTTTTATAAGTTCTGTAATTTTCCTGGAATTTTGGATTACATATTCCTTGTACTTCATTTGGAAAATAGAAATTATGTAGATATGGTATTAATTAAAGAATTGGTATAAATAATCAAAGGAAAATTATGAAACCCTGTAGACAGAAATATTGTATCAAGATACAACTCAGGAAAACTTACCTAGGTTACTGGATCTTAAATCATACTACTTCATGTGTAAAGTGTCCTAGTAATTAATTTAAAAGATTTAATTAAAGGATTATGTGGCCAAGGAAAATTATGAGAACCCATAGGATAGTTCCCTTAGCCCATACCAACCTAGGATAAATATTTACGGGCAAGATGCCTTAAGGATTGGAAGATTCCATTTTTAGGGTAATAATAGGACATGGTCTGCATATAGCATAAATAGGGCGTACTTTAGGGGATTACCAGAGGATTGATTATCGGAAGAAATAAGAGAGTGCAATATGAATAATCCCTGGTGGGTAGTATGGTCTTAGTGACGGGATAAAAAGTGCAAGTCTTTAGTTAGAACCGGAGTGGGGGTCGACGGAAGACCGTCGGTTTCCCAGCAATATCTTAAGTCACTAGGATTGTTCCAGAGCAACAAAGAGAGTTGGGGTGAAACATGGGTAGCCATCAACTAAAGTAAATATCCTTGCGAAAGGAAATGCTGGGCGTAATCCCAACACAGTTCCTAGTGCCCCTTGAGAGCCCTTCATAGGGAATACCGGGGGCAGTCCTGGGATTAACCTTAAATCACTAAGTATAATAACCCGTAGACAAGAGTAGTCTAATAGGTTAAGACATTTGTTGTACCTTCTCACCCGTGTAGGGTTGGAGAGATTCTTGTTATATGCTCACCCGTGTAGGGTTTGAGGTGATTTGGTATAAAGGCACCATTGTGCGTTCTCACCCGGGTTGGGTTTGAGGTTTTCAGGACGGGTTTGGTCCCGCGAGCGGAAGGCTCGGAATGAAATACTTGCATGTGCATAAATATAGTGGCGGGGCTTGCGGTACTGGCCGTTCGTCACACCGATGGCAGTACGGTGCACCAGGCGGTTGTGAGGGTTAGAGGGGCCAGTGGCTTGTTTTACACTGCGGTCCGGAGGACGATCCCCGATAACGCACAGCCGACCCAACAAGACTGACGGGTTGTCAGCAAAGTACGTACGCGAGACTCTAGAGTGCACCTTGGACGTGTATAGAGGCGTATGAGAGGGGTCTAAGGCTTGGTAGTGTGCATACCGGCTTAGAAGCGGAGGCGCCCGCTCCGCTGCTGCCGTAGCCATAGCGGTGGTACCCGAGAGTGATGCTAGCTCTCAAAAAGTGGGAACTAAAGTGTTGAAACCGGAATCCGGCCTCTTGTGGAGTTTGACCCTTGGGGAAGGGGTGGTCTCGCGCCTACTTTGCTCCTGTAAGAAAAACAACGAAGAAGGCAAGAAGAAATAGACCCAAGGGCTCGGCAGGGAGGTCCCACCACAAACCCGGAAGATCTCTGAGCGCTTCCCCTCCTTAGCCAGAAGCCGAGCTAAGGTACCCTCAGAAAGCACTTGAAAGCGGGAGTAGGGAGGCACTCCAAGCGTGCCCTCTGAGGTCCCACTTGGGTCTTATTTATAGTTTTTTGGAATCTGAACTGCCAATAACCAGAAGAACTGACCTGAAAATACCAAAAAGCCCTGGGTTGGGTCTGCCAACATCCAAACTTCGCTGTCCTGAGCAGCTATGCGCAGTCCAACCTGGTCTGCCAACAGCGTGGCTCCACTGTTTGGAGGAGCTATTCGCACCCATGGGGAGTCAGCTCGCCTCCAATTCCCCTCCGCGGGAGGCGGGTGCGACCTGGCTCCAGCGGCCTGCCTATCCTTCCTGGGCGAACGCGAGCTGGGCTGCGGGAACCCGCCAGTCCTCTACCGAGGCGGACCGGCGACCAGGTCGCGTATAGGGGCGACTGGTAGCGATCGCGACCCTCTGATCGGCTCGTAGGTCGCAGGTCGTCGAGCCCCTCCGCGAGTACCGGCTCGACGATTGGCGCCCCCTGCTCTGGCCGACGATTCTCCGAGCGAGCGGGAGGGGTGGGGAGTCGTCTCGTCCGGCTCGCTCGCTCGAACTAGGCGGGAGCGGACCAGCCCTTTGCTGCATGCCTACTTGTTGCATGGGTGCGGGCCGCGGGGCCGGTTCGCTCGATCTCCCTGGTGGGACCCGCTCGGCGAACATGGGGTTGTACAAAATCCCCTCTCATTTTGAGCTTGATACAAGCTCGGAAAGAAACATCCAACCCGCGTGTTCGGCGAGTACTGTGCTGAGCTGGCAGGGAATCTTCTGGTGGGCCCCCACTAGTCGGCTACAAATATACCACCGAGCCCGGGGGGTGGGGGGGGGGGGGGGTCTCCCCAGACCCTCTCATTTTTCTTGAACAGACTGCAGTTCCTTGATGCCGGTCAGCGAAGAAGTGCGAGCTCGCTTGGCGGCTGCGGGCCAGAAGACTCGGGAGGAGGCCCTCGAGGCTGCCCCTTGGTTAGCGCGCGGGTCTCCCGGCCCAATCTTCCGGCCGGTGAAGGGGAAGATCGTGAGGCGGTCCCCGACGAACAACTTCCCGGGTTCTAGCTCGGCGGCTGGCGATGAGGTCGCTCCCGAGGTATGCGACCTTCCTCTTTGGCTTGTTGCAACGTCTCTGACCCCTCGTCTTACAGGCACCGCCTCGTGAGGACGAAGAGGACCGTGGGGAGGATCGCCCCCCTCCCTTGCCGTCTGAGAGGGTTGCTAGTCCCCCAGGTCTGGACCGCCCACCTCCGGAAACCTCTCGTTCGCCGGCTCCCCACGGACTGGGAAAATATCTTGAGACCCTCGAGGAAGAAGCCTTTCAGGGTCGGCCGGGCTCCTCTCGTCCTTCCATCGGCGTGGACGACGTCCCAACCCCTGGTAAGCTTGTACCCAGCGTTTGCCATGTTCTCGCTCGCTCCTTCTGAATCGCCCCTTTTGTAGGCTACAACATGGTCTCCTCCGAAACCGAGATGAGCGAAGGGTATTCGCCTCCGCCCGAGCTGACCGATGCGGTGGGGATGAAGAGGCAAGTGACGCGGCTGTTCCAGAAACACACGCTGCTGCTTCAGGAGCTCGTGAAGAGGGTCGATCAAGACAAGGCCGACACCGAGGCTCGGCTTGCGGCCTTGGAGGGAACCCCGCGCGCCGCAGAAGGTGGCGAGGTCACTTCGCTTGGCGTGCACATTACACGAGCCGAGGAGCGTCTTAGGAATGCCTCAGAACAAGTCATCCTGGCTCAGCAGGAACTGGTGGCGGTGCGCGATTACCATTATCCTCGCGTGCCGCCGCGATTGGGAACGCAGCGGCGGGGCAGGTGGAAGTGGATCTAGTACTGATCCGACCTTTCTTCCCCCCGCTCGCGGGATATCGCGGGGTTTCTACTTTTTCAAAGCCTCATTCTGTATTCGCAACAATTTGAAACTCTCCTCGCCCGCCTATGGGCCTGATTTTTTGATCTCTGATGAATGACAAAATTATCATGTTGATGTTCTTATTTTCCTTGAGGCGGGCTCGAGGGTACTCACGTCTGCCCCTCGCCCACTTCTTGGGGCGAGGACAGGTCTGGGGACGAACTCGCTCAACCCGCCATTCCGATCGTAGCGGGAGCGAGCCGAGGAGCTCGCCAGCCACGAGTCTCCCCGACTTGCTCAGGATCCTGGGCGGGCTCGGGCTAAGACTCGCCCGCTCATTCTTCGCGCGGATGCGGTCGAGCGAGACCTGCTGCTAAATGGTCCTGGCGCTGTGGCTGCGCGTTGGGGAGTCGAACCGTCAGGCCCGATTTTTGCTACTCGCACCTCTCCCGTTGGCGGGAAAATTCCCGCCCTTTCTTTCTCCCTATAAATAGGCGTGGCCGGTTCTTATCCCTAAATCGCTTCAAAGCACTCACCCGCCTCCTGCTCTCCGCAAAGCACGATTCTCGCTCATCCATCGAGTGACTTCCGGCCCTGTCAGCTAGGTGAGAGCCTGGCAGCGGGATCTTCTCGAGGCTAAGGATGACACCGAGTGACTTCCGGCCCTGCCAGCTAGGTGAGAGCCTGGCAGCGGGATCTTCTCGGGGTCCAAACACATTCCATCGAGTGACTTCCGGCCCTGCCAGCTAGGTGAGAGCCTGGTAGCGGGATCTTCTCGAGGCCAAGGATGACACCGAGTGACTTCCGGCCCTGCCAGCTAGGTGAGAGCCTGGCAGCGGGATCTTCTCGGGGTCCAACCACATACCCATCTCTCTATGCAGGCTAGCTACGACAATACTAGGGGGGAAAGGAATTCATTATAATCAAAGTGTCGCTTACAGGCATTTAGGGAAAAAACCTTTTTAGGTCGTCTCCACTCTAGGTGAGACTCAGGGTCTCTCCCTCTACATTTTGGAGCCGATAGCCTCCTGACTTCAAAGCTTCCTTCACAATAAATGGCCCCTCCCAGCTGGGGTTGAGCTTCCCTACGGACGCTGACCTCCCTGCCGCGTCTACCATCTTCAGCACCAGATCCCCTTCCACGAACTGCTTGACCCTGACGTGCTTGTCAAAGTACTTGGCCATTCTTCTTTTCACCTCCTCCTGTCGGATGGCGGAAAGGTCCCTCAGCTCCTCCACCATGTCTATGGAGAGCCTCAGCTCCTCCTTGTTCTCGGCTTGCCATTCCTTTCGGCCCTCTTTGGCCTCCCCGACTCGCGGCGTTTGGTCTTCAAATTCTACGGGGAGCACCGCCTCGCACCCATGGGAGAGCTTGAAGGGGGTCTCTCCTGTAGCCGTGTTAGGGGTGGTTCTTAGGGCCCAAAGAACTGCAGGGAGCTGCTCTACCCAGCTCCCCCTCAAATTCTCCACCTTCTACTTGAGGAGGTTGGCGATGATCTTGTTCGCGGCCTCCACCTACCCGTTACTCCTAGGGTGGTGGACCGAGGCGAACCTGAGGTCGATTCCGAGCTGCTCGCAGAAGCTGGTGAACTCGGCACTGGCGAACTGGGGCCCGTTGTCTGTGACGATGGCCTGGGGCAGCCCATGACGACAGATGATCTCCCCCCAAACAAAGTTCCTGATCACTTGGGAGGTCACCTTGGCCAACGCCTTCACCTCCATCCACTTCGAGAAGTAGTCGATCATCACTAGGAGGAACCTTCTCTGACCGCTGGCCTGGGGAAACGGTCCAACCAAATCCATTCCCCAGATTGCGAAGGGCCAGGGGGCCGTGATACTCTTGAGTTGTTGGGCCGGCTGTAGCTGAAGAGGGGGAAACAACTGACACTTATGACATCTTCTTGCGAACTCCGCGGCGTCTCGGCCCAGGGTGGGCCAGAAATACCCTTGCCTGACTATCCTTCCATCCAGGGTCCGACTCCCGGAATGACTTCCGCATTCCCCGGAGTGGACTTCCTCCAAGATCCTCTGCGCCTCGCCCTCGGCCACGCAGCGAGCCAGTATCTCGGAGAGGGTCTTCCTGTATAGCTGCCCGTCCTTGAGGAGGTAGTAAGCTGACTTGTGCCTTAGCTTCTTCCTGTCTACCCCCTCCGGATATTCTCCCGTGGAGAGGAAAACTACTACCGGATCCATCCACGAAGCTTGTTGGTCGATTTCCATGAGCTCCCCTTCTTCGATGGAGTGGCGGAACAGGTCTGTGATGGTGCCCCCCGCCCGGGGACCATGCTTTGCTAGTTGGTCGGCTTGTTCATTCTCTTCCCTTGGCACGTGTCGGATGGAGAAGGTCTGAAAGGTGCCTATGACCCCCTTCACTTTGGCCAAGTATGACTTCAGGGTGGGTTCCCTTCCTTCGAACTCCCCGTTGATCTGGGAAGTCACCACCATGGAGTCAGTATGGACCTCCACATCCAGCACCCCCAACTCCCTGGCCAGGCGCAGCCCTGCTATCACGGCCTCGTACTCAGCCTGGTTGTTGGTAATGGGAAAGTGCACCACCACCGTCTGCTCAATTCGAGTCCCTTGAGGGCTTTCTAGGACCACCCCCACTCCAAGGGAATGTCTCCCTGAGGCCCCATCCACCCTCACTTTCCAAGGAGTCGGGCGGGTGAGCTCTTCCTCCGCTACTTCCACCACGTAGTCGGCCAGGAAGTCGGCCATCGCCTGAGCTTTGATCGAGAGCCGCAGAACGAAGGAGATATAGAACTCGCTCAGCTCCACCGACCATTTAGCCAGCCGGCCTGAATGCTCCACCCCCTCGAAGATGTTGCGGAGGGGATGGTCGGTCACCACTCGGATTGAGTGTGCCTGGAAGTAAGGTCACAGCCGCCGAGCCGAGATGATTAGGGCGAATGCAAGCTTCTCCAAGATCGGATATCGGAGCTCGGCCTTCCTCAGGACCCGGCTGACGTAATAAATAGGGAGCTGTCTCTTTCCCTCTTCTCGAACCAGGACAGAGCTCAGAGCCTCTGCCCCGACCCCGAGATATAAGAACAGACCCTCCCCCTCCTTCGGCCCTTGGAGCAGCGAAGCCTGTGTCAATTGCACCATGAGGGCCTGGAATGCCTCCTCGCATTCCTTGGTCCATTCAAACCTCTGACCACCCCTCAGTGTTTTTAAGAAGGGGGAGCACTTCTCCCCTGCCCGAGAAAGGAAGCGACTCGGCCCTGCTAGCTTCCCCGTCAGTCGTTGGACCTCCTTCGCATTCCGCGGGGACCCCAGCTCTAAGATAGCCCTGACCTTATCTGGGTTGGGCTCGACCCCCGCGGGGGTGAGGAGGTGTCCCAAGAACTTTCCCCTGTTGGCTCCAAAGACACATTTCAGTGGATTCAACCGCATCTTGTATCTGCGGAGGGTGGCGAAGGTCTCCTCCAGGTCCCGGAGGTGGGAGCCCACGTCCTGACTTTTGATCATGAGGTCGTCCACATACACCTCCAAGTTCCTCCCCCTCTGCTCCTCGAAGACCCTATCCATCATTTTTTGGTAGGTGGCCCCAGCATTTTTCAGCCTGAATGGCATCATCTTGTAGCAGTAGCATCCATCCCCTGTGATGAACGAGACATCCTTGATGTCCGGGGGTGCATCCTGATCTGATGGTAACCTGAAAAGGCATCTAAAAAACTCATTACAGAAAAGCCGACGGCTGAGTCAACCAGCGCGTCGATCCGAGACAAAGGATAACAGTCCTTAGGACAAGCTTTATTAAGTAAGGAAAAATCGATACACATTCTCCATCGGCCGTCTCCTTTTTTAACCATCACGACGTTGGAGACCCAGCCGGGGTACTGAATCTCGGACACGAAGCCAACCTTGAGAAGCTTTGCCACCTCCTCCCTGATGGGCTCCGCCAACTTGTCCGCTGTGGATCTCTTTTTCTGCTGAACGGGGCGTGTTCCCGGGTCCAGGTTGAGGCGGTGGCAAGCCACATCCGCGTCAACCCCTGGCTTCTCCGCGGCATTCCAGGCGAAGATGTCCACGTTCTTCTGGATGCACTCCAGCATCCTGCCTTGGCCCTCCGGGGTCAGCCCTCTGCTGACGTGAATCTTCTCCATCCTACCTCCCCGGGTGAGCACCTCCAGCTCCACCACTTCCTCTGCCGCCTCCTACCTGGATTGCTCCCCCCATCCTTCGGCATCCCCTTCCTCTGCAATGGGGACCTCTACCTCCATCTCTTCTCCTGCGCCCCTCACTTCGGCTACCTCCTCCAGATCTCCTCCTGCCGCCTCTCCTGCGTGGTCCTTCACTTCTGCCTCCTCCCTTCCTGCCTCCTGCTCGACCTCCTCCATCCTCCGTCCCATCTCCTCAGCTCTCTCCTGCCAAGAGATGGTGTTCACCGCAGTGACGTAACACTCCCACGCCACCTTTGGGTCCCCCCTGACCCTGACCTGGACCCCCTCAGCGTTGAACTTCAAACACTGATGGAAAGACGAGGGGACGCAGCGGAAGGCGCTGATAAGAGGCCTCCCGAAGATGGCGCTGTAGCTGCTGGGGGCGTCCACAATGGCGAACTTGCAGCTTCGGGACTGCCCCCCCAAGGTGACATGGAGGCCAACTCCTCCCTCTACTTCCTTCCTTTCTCCTGAGAACCCGAACAAGGGTCCGTCTGAGGCCAGCACCCTCTTAGCCTCCACCTTCATCGCGTCAAAAGCCTTTTTGAAGACGACGTTGACGGATCTCCCGTTGTTCACGAGGATCCGAGAGACAGTGAAATTCTCGATGGCGGCCTTGATGACCAGCGCATCACAGAACGAATCCTCATGGTCTGGCATATCACTTCTGGAGAAGGTGATCCTCTCCTCCGGTGGCGGGGTTTGGGATGTAGAGGTGACGCTCCGCTGGTACATGGTGTGGAGACTTTCCTTGCGGGAAGCCTCGATCCCTACTCCCCCGTGGATCACTCCGATCCCTCCTCGGGTCCCGACATCCACCCGGTCTTCGCAACGATCCTCCTCCGCCCGAGGCAGGACCTACTCGATCCTCACTTCTTGCCGCGCCTCCCGCTGCTGCTGCTGTCGCTCCCTATTCCCTCTTATCTCCAAGAATTCCGGGCACGTGGCCGTTGCGTGCCCCTCTTCCTGATGGAAGTCGCAATAGGGCAGCTCCACCCTGACCTCCCTTCTTCTCCTCCTCATGATCCCCCTCCTTGCTCCCAAAGCTATGGCCATGGCCTCCTCCTGATCGGGGAGCCGGGGCCTCTGGCCCTGCCTCCAGCCCGGAGGGTGGAACTAATCTTGCCTCCCCTGATGGTGACCCCTTCCGTAGTATCCTCTTGGTGGCCCCTGCCCCTGCCACTCAGGTCTCCAGCCCAGCCGACAGTCGGGCTCCTGGTGCCCCCACCTCGGCTATTGTTGCCACTGGAGCTGCCTTTGCTCCCTCTGCCTAGGTTCTCCTCTTCTCTCCTCCTGTGCCTTTCCTCCTCTCGACTCTTTCTCTTCCTCCGTGGCCCACCTGGCTAGCTTTCTTGCAAACTCCGGGTTCGACGCCTCCCCGTCGACCTCTCTCGCCGCCCTCTCCATCAACTCCTCGTAGGAGAGAGGGGGAACTCTCTTCAGCTCCATTCGGAAGAACCCCTGCTGCAGGCCTAGGGTAAAGGCCATCATCAGACTATGGCCCGGCATCTCCTGGACCTGGGTAACTTCCTCCTGAAATCGGTCCACGTAGCTCCCCAACGCCTCGTTCTCTCCTTGCTTAATGTGGAACAAAGACTCGGACTCCTTCTTCCTCTTCTTTGAAGTAGTGAACCTCAGCATGAACCCTCGGCGCAAGTCCTCGAAGCAGTAGATGGAACTAGCCGGCAGCTGGTGGAACCACTCCCTTGCCTTCTCCAGGAGAGTGATGGCGAAGAGTCGGCATTTTAATCCGTCCGACATCTGACGGATGGAAACCACATCCTCGAACCATTGTACGTGTTGGACCGGATCCCCCTTTTCGATGTAGTAGGACATCTCGAGTTCCCTGAACCCATCTGGGACCGGAGCTGAGGAGACCAGCTCGCTGAAGGGACTGCCCTGCCCCCCCCCCCACTGGGCGAGCCGGCGAGTCTCGCGAGCCCAACTCGCCAAACCTGTCTCGTCCTGCCCAGCTCGCACCCTCGGCCTTCCTCGGCCACTTCCTTCTTAGCTCGCCGACCAGGAGCGTCCTCGCCCAAAGAGGGGGCGGCCGCGATCTGGGCTGCCGGTGTCGAGCACTCGGCCTGTGCGCCGAGTCCGAACTTGACGAGGCCCAACACCTCGTTCCTGAAGTCCTCCAACATCCCCACCGTTGCGAGAGGCGGGGGGGGGGGGGGGGGGCGGTGAGTCCTTCCTATCAGATCCTTGTCCTCCCGTCATTGAGCTCGCCGAAGCATTTCTGCACTGACCACTGTCCACGCTCACCGCACCAAAATGTTGAAACCGGAATCCGGCCTGTTGTGGAGTTCGGCCCTTGGGGAAGGGGTGGTGTCGCGCCTACTTTGCTCCTGCAAGAAAAACAACGAAGAAGACAAGAAGAAACAGACCCAAGGGCTCTGCAGGGAGGTCCCACCACAAACCCGGAAGATCTCTGAGCGCTTCCCCTCCTTAGCGAAAAGTCGAGCTAAGGTACCCTCAGAAAGCACTTGAAAGCGGGAGTAGGGAGGCACTCCAAGCGTGCCCTCTGAGGTACCCCTTGGGTCTTATTTATAGTTTTTTGGAATCTGAACTGCCAATAACCAGAAGAACTGACCTGAAAATACCAAAAAGCCCTGGGTTGGGTCTGCCAACAGCCAAACTCCGCTGTCCTGAGCAGCTATGCGCAGTCCAACCTGGTCTGCCAACAGCGTGGCTCCGCTGTTTGGAGGAGCTATTCGCACCCATGGGGAGTCAGCTCGCCTCCAACTCCCCTCCGCGGGAGGCGGGTGCGACCTGGCTCCAGCGGCCTGCCTATCCTTCCTGGGCGAACGCGAGCCGGGCCGCGGGAACCCGCCAGTCCTCTGCCGAGGCGGACCGGCGACCAGGTCGCGTGTAGGGGCGACTGGTAGCAATCGCGACCCTCCGATAGGCTCGTAGGTCGCAGGTCGCCGAGCCCCTCCGCGAGTACCGGATCGACGATTGGCGCCCCCTGCTCTGGCCGACGATTCTCCGAGCGAGCGGGAGGGGTGGGGAGTCGTCTCGTCCGGCTCGCTCGCTCGAACTAGGCGGGAGCGGACCAGCCCTTTGCTGCATGCCTGCTTGTTGCATGGGTACGGGCCGCGGGGCCGGTTCGCTCGATCTCCCTGGTGGGACCCGCTCGGCAAACACGGGGTTGTACATAAAGGTCTGTGATCACAGAGTCGTTGTGTGTGAGTTGCACTTGCCTGTGCATGAAATTGCATCATAACATTCATTCATATTAGATCATACGCTTCATAGATCCTTATCTTATAAATTAGTATGGGCTCTTTTATATGATAAGTTAAATTTCCTGGAAATCCTAACTTATATATTTGTATGGGCATTTATATAAGTTAGGGTACTTTTGTGATGATAGTATAGTGGTAGAATAGTTTATTTACTTGCTCTTACTGCTGTTTTTTACTTCTTTTACTGCACTGCTCTTACTTACTACTTGTACTACATTTAGAACTGCTAGAGTAGAACAATGTTACTTATTACAACTGCTAGTTAGTTTCTGTCACCTGCTTCCACTTTTGCTACCCCTTGTTGTCCTCCGCTTCGTCCTCCCGCTCGGTGCCTAGGAGCTGCGGGGCGAGGTGCGGAGGAAACGACTTAGTCTTTTTGACTAATGGTCGATGACCATACTATTTTTATGAGCCCGTGGAGATGGAGCACCAGCACGTCGAGGAGGCAGGACTTGAGGAGCAGATACCGCTTCAGCAGGCTACTACCACTACTGTGCGTCCTCAGGTGGGACGAGTTCTGATGTACTAGTGTAGCTTCCGCTTTTATTTTGAGAGAGAGAGTGGATTTGATGTACTGGACATAAGCCCTTATTACTCTTTCTTTTTGTACTCTCTTATGGACCTTGTTGTTGTACTTTTCATTTTATATATATGATGTACTCTGTTACTTGTGGACTTGTAGATTTGTTACATTGTTACACTTCTTTTCTCATATTGGCCTACAAGTTATGTATATGATCGTAATAGCCGGCAGAATCGGCGTGTTGCGGTGTCGATTAACCCGTGCGTTAGTGCCACCGTAAGATGACGGTTCTGGGCATAAGACCCGGTAGCCTCCTTGCTAAGGGGGAGGGGGGGGTCTTACAAACTGGTATCACTTGAACAACGATCATATGAGAAAGAAGTCCACAACATGGGACCACCCCCGCCTGAGCATTAGTTTGCGGACAAACTATGCAGCGGAAGCAGTGGTGTGCCCATGTGCAAAAGTCACATAAATGGTCCACAAAGTACAATGAGTTAGGCCAGTTCTGTTTTAACCTTACCTTTATGCAACCTCCACAGGTAGCCGCGCCGCAATTTGTGGCTCCTTCCCCTCCAGCTGCCACTCCATTCCTACGTACGGAGATGGGGCAGACTTTGACGGTGATTCTGGATACCTTCAGATCCCAGCAAGTCCCGGCTCCACAACCAAATCCGGGGTCGAGCTGGCTGAGTGCATTCAAGAGCCTGTCCCCACCGATGTACCGTGGGACAGAGGATGCGGTAAAGACGGAAGAATGGTTGGAGGCCATACACGAGATTTTAGCAGGCATCAGCTGCCCGGTCGGCGAGGCAGTACCTTTAGCCACCTCTGCACTAGAGGCTCATGCGAAGAGATGGTGGAAATCAGTGCGGGAGTCTACATATGCGGACTTTGAGCTGTCAGAGATATCATAGGAGGAGTTTGGCGATGTATTTCTAGAGCACTTCGTCTCTGCTACGGACAGAGATGCCTTGGAGGAGAGGTTTTTGAACCTCAGGCAGGGGACTAGATCGGTGATCGAGTATCAGAGAGAGTTCTCTCATTTGGCCAGGTTCGCAGGGATTCAGGATACCGATGATAGGAGGTATGCCAAGAGGTTCTACCGGGGCCTCAGGGATGATTTGAGGCAGGCCTTGCTGTTTCATTTCTCATGGCATGTCTAGACAGATCATCGAGATGGCAAAGAAGCTAGGAGGCTGACCAGCTGATGGTGCAAGTCAGAGGGAAGAGACCATTTGATGGGTCGACATCAGGAGAGAGCAGTAGGGACTCTCAGAGAGGCAGGACTATCAGATACAAGAAGGGTGGGGGACGTCGTCGTCCCAACTTCAGGTAGGAGTAGGGGCCTCCTCCAGCATTGGCTCCCCCACCTCTTACAGATGCATGATCCGAGGAGACAGGATGACCGAGGCCACCGATAGGTAGTTTGTTACGGATGCCGCCAGCCCTGGCACATTAGGTCGGAGTGCCTGCATCGATTCCATCCTCCTCCTCCTACTCCACCTCCAGTGGCCCCAGTACAGCAGGGCCAAGGCCGAGGCCGAGGTCGGGGATATCACGGCAAGAGACGCGAGCAGGAGCAGATATACGCCTTGGACCTCACAGAGCAGAGGAACCCCGAGGAGGTTATCACAGGTACTTAAAGTTAATTATTAAATTTCTTGAATTTTCAATTATATAGTACCTGGAACTATAGGATAACAATTAATTTTAACGTAAACAAACCTCAGGCATAGTTATGATCAGCGGCAAGCCCGCTCATACTCTCTTCGACACGGGTGCTTCGCACTCGTTCGTATCCGAGGCCTTCATCGACGGACTCGAAGGCGTGGAGAGGTTTCCTGGACTAGAGATGAGGGTGCGTCTACCCGATGGGTCAGAGCTGCGGACCACTGCACATTGTGATATGGAGGCCGAGATTGGCGGCAAGGCATTTGAGGCGCCAGTAACTATTCTGAAGCTGCAGGACTTCGACTTGATTTTGGGCATGGCATAGGTTACATCAGGAACCATGCTCAGATAGATTGTCCATCCAGGAGGATCACACTAAGACATGGCGACTCTCATGTTATCATTGAAGGTATTCAGCCTATCTGCCACCTATTGTTATCTTCTGTACAGGATGTGAAGGCCCACGAGCAGGGAGAAGAAGTTTATCTTATCTGCTTTGAGATTGTGGGAGCAGAGACGACTATTTCAGATATTCCGGTGGTCCGGGATTTCTCCGACGTATTCCCGGAGAAATTTCCCGGGCTACCACCAGCTAGAGACATGGATTTCAGGATTCAGCTAGTACCGGGAGCGAGACCGGTGTCCCGGGTACCCTACAGGATGGCTCCCAGGGAGTTAGCGGAGTTCAGGACTCAACTACAGGAGCTAGTCGAGTCAGGATTTGTGCGGCCCAGTTCATCACCATGGGGAGCGCCAGTTCTCTTTGTGAAGAAGAAGGACGGGTCATTGCGACTATGCATAGATTACCGGGAGCTGAACCGGTTAACGGTCCGCAATACCTACCCTCTGCCTCGGATAGATGAGTTATTTGACTAGCTGTAGGGAGCCTTCTGGTTCTCTAAACTAGATTTGCGATCCGGTTACTACCAGCTCCGCATCAGGGAAGAGGACATACCGAAGACGGCATTCAGTTCACGCTATGGATTATACGAGTTCACGGTGATGCCTTTTGGGCTCACGAATTCCCCTGCCGTATTCATGAGTCTAATGAACCGTGTATTCGAGCCCTTCTTAGACTGCTTCGTGATTGTGTTCATCGACTACATTCTGATATATTCCCAGACTCAGGAGGAGCATACAGAGCACCTGGCACCGGTCTTACAGAGGCTGAGGGAGTCCCAGATGTACGCAAAATTTTCAAAGTGCCGGTTCTGGTTGCAGGAGGTGGCTTTCCTGGGACACACGATCAGTGGGGCTGGGTTAGCAGTGTACCCAGCCAAGATAGAGACAGTGAGGGATTGGCCACGGCCGAAGACCGCATCTGACATTCAGTACAAAAGGACAAAAGTTTGTAGACAGAAATTAATGTACAAAAGTGTGGGATTGGCCACGGCCATTACAGTACAAAAGTTGATGAAACTCTGACAATAGTCATAAATTAATGTTTTATATGTTCTGTAATTTTCCTGGAATTTTGGATTACATATTCCTTGTACTTCATTTGGAAAATGGAAATTATGTAGATTTGGTATTAATTAATGAATTGGTATAAATAATCAAAGGAAAATTATGAAACCCTGTAGACAGAAATATATTATCAAGATACAACTCAGAAAAAATTACCTAGGTCAGTGGATCTTAAATCATACTACTTCATGTGTAAAGTGACCTAGTAATTAATTTAAAAGATTTAATTAAAGGATTATGTGGCCAAGGAAAATTATGAAAACCCAAAGGGTTCCCTTAGCCCATACCAACCTAGGATAAATATTTAGGGGCAAGATGCCTTAAGGATTGGAAGATTCCATTTTTAGGGTAATAATAGGACATGGTCTGCATATAGCATAAATAGGGCGTACTTTAGGGGATTACCAGAGGATTGATTATCGGAAGAAATAAGAGAGTGTAATATGAATAATCCCTGGTGGGTAGTATGGTCTTAGTGACGGGATAAAAAGTGCAAGTCTTTAGTTAGCAACCGGAGTGGGGGTCGACGGAAGACCGTCGGTTTCCCGGCAATATCTTAAGTCACTAGGATTGTTCCAGAGAAACAAAGAGAGCTGGGGTGAAACATGGGTAGCCATCAACTAAAGTAAATATCCTTGCGAAAGGGAATGCTGGGCGTAATCCTAACACAGTTCCTAGTGCCCCTTGAGAGCCCTTCACAGGGAATACCGGGGGCAGTCCTGGGATTAACCTTAAATCACTAAGTATAATAACCCGTAGACAAGAGTAGTCTAATAGGTTAAGACATTTGTTGTACCTTCTCACCCATGTAGGGTTGGAGAGATTCTTGTTATTGCTCACCCGTGTAGGGTTTGAGGGGATTTCGTATAAAGGCACCATTGTGCGTTCTCACCCGGGTTGGGTTTGAGGGTTTCAGGACGGGTTTGGTCCCGCGAGCGGAAGGCTCGGAATGAAATACTTGCATGTGCATAAATATAGTGGCGGGGCATGCGGTACTGGCCGTTCGTCACACTGATGGAAGTACGGTGCACCAGGCGGTTGTGAGGGTTAGAGGGGCCAGTGGGTTGTTTTACACTGCGGTCTGGAGGACGATCCCCGATAACGCACAGCCGACCCAACAAGACTGACGGGTTGTCAGCAAAGTACGTACGCGAGACACTAGAGTGCATCTTGGACGTGTACAGAGGCGTATGAGAGGGGTCTAAGGCTTGGTAGTGTGCATACCGGCCTAGAAGCGGTGACGCCCGCTCCGTTGCTGCCGTAGCCACAACAGTGGTACCCGAGAGTGATGCTAGCTCTCAAAAAATGGAACTAAAGGTCTGTGATCACAGAGTCGTTGTGTGTGAGTTGCACTTGCCTGTGCATGAAATTGCATCATAACATTCATTCATATTAGGTCATACGCTTCATAGATCCTTATCATATAAATTAGTATGGGCTCTTTTATATGATAAGTTAAATTTCCTGGAAATCCTAACTTATATATTTGTATGGGCATTTATATAAGTTAGGGTACTTTTGTGATGATAGTATAGTGGTAGAATAGTTTATTTACTTGCTCTTACTGCTGTTCTTTACTTCTTTTACTGCACTGCTCTTACTTACTACTTGTACTACATTTAGAACTGCTAGAGTTGAACAATGTTACTTATTACAACTGCTAGTTAGTTTCTGTCACCTGCTTCCACTTTTGCTACCCCTTGTTGTCCTCCGCTTCGTCCTCCCGCTCGGTGCCTAGGAGCTGCGGGGCGAGGTGCAGAGGAAACGACTTAGTCTTTTTGACTAATGGTCGATGACCATACTATTTTTAGGAGCCCGTGGAGATGGAGCACCAGCACGTCGAGGAGGCAGGACTTGAAGAGTAGATACCGCTTCAGCAGGCTTCTACCACTACTGTGCGTCCTCAGGTGGGACGAGTTCTGATGTACTAGTGTAGCTTCCGCTATTATTTTGAGAGAGAGAGTGGATTTGATGTACTGGGCATAAGCCCTTATTACTCTTTCTTTTTGTACTCTCTTATGGACCATGTTATTGTACTTTTCATTTTATATATATGATGTACTCTGTGACTTGTGGACTTGTAGATTTGTTACATTGTTACACTTCTTTTCTCATATTGGCCTACAAGTTATGTATATGATCGTAATAGCCGGCAGAATCGGCGTGTTGCGGTGTCGACTAACCCGTGCGTTAGTGCCACCGTAAGACGGCGGTTCTGGGCATAAGACCCGGTAGCCTCCTTGGTAAGGGGGAGGGGGGGTCTTACATGTGAAGCTCCCGTATCAAAGAGTGCTCTCACCGAAAACTCACAAATCAAAACAAATCCTAAACAAGCATTGGTAAGGTAACATACGCATAACAAGTATTTAAAGAAACTGAACTTGCTACGAATTAAACCGTACCTGTCACCACATCCGCTTGTTTGATGGCCTCCTGTTGGCCAAGATTACAAACCCTTGGTTGAGCCGGAGCGTAATGGGACGCGATTGACTCCATCTCCTTGCCCTTCTCTTCATAAGTTGCTCCCGGCTTTCTCTCGGACTTGGGACGTCTGCTCCAACAATCACGGGCAAAGTGCCCCGGCTTCCCACAAGTAAAACATGCACCCGGGGTACGACCCGTAGTCGCCCCAGAAGCACCAGAAGAAGGAGCTGGACCCGAAGTCCTAGCCTTCTTAAGGAATTTACGGTACCAAGACTTTGAGGTAGTCGACACCTTGAACTCAGATTTCTTATCACCCAAGCTTTTCTTCGCTTGAACATTCTTCATGTCCTTCTCCAAGGACCGGGCCGTGTTGACCAAGGTCAAGAAACCCTGCGTCATCAACCCCGAGAGTAGTAGCCTCAAGTCATCTCTTATACCTTCGTAGAAACGGTTGGTCTTACGCTCCTCATCCGCGATGGTGGAGCTAGCATACCGACCTAACCGAGTAAACTTGTGGAGATACTCATCCACGCTACTCTCCCCTTGTACCAACCTCTGTAACTCAGTCTCCAAAGCTATCCTCTGAGTCGAAGGGAGGTACCTAGCCAAGAACAGTCTCGAGAACTCCTCCATCGAGATATCTGTAAGTTGCCTAGCTCTCAATAGATGCAGCTACAAACCCTCCCACCACAGCCTAGCCTCTCCATCCAACTAGATCGTAGCTATAGTGGTCATCTGCGACTCCTTCGTCTCCGTCACTGTCAAGACTCTCTTCACACGGGAGAGCCAGTCTTTAGCCTGAGATGGGGTTCCCAACCCCGAGAATACCAGAGGATTAAAGCTCATGACATGTTTGAGCTGTCTCTCGGTTGCCCTCCTTGGCACCAATGGCTCCACTACTACCTGCTCCACTCTTCTCGGGTCAACCTCTGGAAGAGGTACCTGCTCCATCGCAGGAGCGGGTTGCTGCATTTGCCTTGTAGGCTGCGCATTGATCATGGCAAACACTACTTCGGCCACCAATCGTATGGTCTCAGTCGATAAAGGTGTTGTAGGAGCATCATTTGGTGCACTATTAGCCTCAGAAACTCGGCGTTCCGACGACGCAGCACCACTTCTGGTCACCTATAGTGGTACAAAAAACTGCTAAGCGACCAAACAAAATTACAAAACGCAATTATAGGAACACGCAGGTTCCTCAAACACGTGTATTTTTCATTCCTAAGGGGACATTCATGGGTTCTTTTGTTGTTATAACGATGACACACACACATGTGCTCACCACCCCTTAAAAGAATTCGCCCATGAATTCATTTTAAGACTGACCGAAACCAGTAGTCTGATACCAAATTATAACACTCCATATCCGTCGCATAATATATAGCAGTAGGTCCGGCCGGAGCCCGACGCCATATACCACAGACAGACCGGGTGGTTACTCAATGGAAACCATCCAACCAATCCAACGTCCTACACAGAGTATTCTAGCGGAAGCAATATAAAATTGTGGCATTAAGAAAGAACCCAACACCAACATGAATGTCCATTAATACGCCAAAAGGAATGAAGTACAAATACACAAGCACAGGCCTTATGGCCTTACAATGTTTTCCTCCAATCACATGTTTTCAAACCTCAGCACGCAGGCCGGCCATACATGAATAAACAAAAACACTCAAAATTAGGCCATCGAGGGCCGGCTCAGCAACTTGGGCTTTAGCCCGCTATTTTCCGCTCGGCTCCGCAGCACCTGCAAGCACAATCCACCGCAACGGTGGCAAATCAAAGCAACGGTCAGCCATGCTGACCAAATTATAACGATCCCGCACCCAATTCGGGGCGGCGATGCTCCTTCCCTGCACTTTATTATCATAACCAAGCAGTATATAAATACATTGCATCACAGGCGTAGGCACGCACAACCACAAACCACGTGCACTCAGGGCACATTCTCGGTGAACCGGTCAATGTCACGTCAATTTAAGCCATAGACACCCCAGTCTCACCACCGCCACTGTGATGGCCAAACTATGAGCATTTTGTCTTCCCGTCATGGGTCACATCAATTTAAGCCATAGACCGCCGAAGGCCCTCATCTATGCCAAAGTCTCTAACCAAACGACATAGAACGGGTACGGTTCCGTCTAACCCGTGCTCACATCGCAACGACAATTTAAGCCATATACGCGGGTCAAACTTCTCCCGAGTCTCATTTCCGACACACGCTTCACATAACCCGCTTATGTTCAGGTTGGCTCCCAGGCCACCATGATGGCAGAATCACGTATCTGCCCAGGCTTTTGGGTGCACCTTGGAGTTAATCCCCAAGGCTCCCTGCTGCAATCTACCATGTAGAAAACCCGAAAAACAACCAATTTCACGGAGTCTTCTCCGGCCATTTATGCAATGCAACATCACCGATCCAGACCAACTTGTTCGGGTATGCTTCACACATCATTCCTATATTCGTTCTCGGTTACGGAGTCTATATTACAAAATGTGGACTATTCATGTCTACCCGAAGGAACGCCTCAAACTCACCGCAAACTCGCGAGAGCAGGCTTCCCTATGCAAAAGAAGTAGAGCTTCACATGATCAAGTAGAGAATCGTTACCCTAGCGTTCTTCCTTGGCTCCATGGAAATGTAAGCGGATGAAAAGCACCGCACTCTCCTTGCCTCCGTAAATCCGAAGTCGGTTCGCGATTTGGAGCTCCGAAGCTCCACCGGTGACCGGATCTAGGCTTCTTCTTCTTCCTTTGCTCTCCCATCTCTCTTGACTTAGAAAGAGAACCACTCAAGTGAAATGAGGGTTTCAAAGGCCCAATCACGGGGATATACCAGTAGGAACAACCCCCAACCGTCGGATACCAAAATAAGGAAACGAATGGCTACGATTTGTAGCTGAAAAGTAAATCCTGGGTCGAACACGTCCTGCGACACGCCCGTCTCCAGGGTCGTGTCCCTCATTCGTCGTCAAAATCAACGCATTACGAAAAATTACATGGGTCCCGACAAGCCCGTGTTTAACCTGACACGCCCATGTTCTAACCGACACGGCCGTGTGCCTGGATGTGTGCCCCCATCGACATAGCCCCGAAAACAACCCGAGACTCACACGGGTCTTGGACACGCCCGTGTCCTATTTGAAACGCCCGTGTCAAACCCGAACACGCCTGGGCTCCAGGCCGTGTTCACTATCTCGACACTTCGTCGAGCAAAGTTCATCAACTACCCGACACAGCCTTGGACACGCCTGTTGTAACACCCCCTATCCGTCGCATAGCATATAGCAGTAGGTCCGGCCGGCGCCCGATGCCATATACTACAGACAGACTGGGTGGTTACTCAATGGAAACCATCCAACTAATCATAACGTCCTACACAGAGCATTCTAGCGGAAGCAGTTTATAAAAGTTGTAGCAATGAACCCAGCACCAAAGCATGAATGTCCACTAATACCAAAATAGGAATGTTATACATACACCAGTACAAGCCTTAAGACCTTACAAAATGGTTCACTTGATATTACATGATTTACAAACCACGGCACGCAGGCCGGTCATACATGAATAAAAAAAGTAAACACTCCAAGTAGGCCTTCGAGGGCCGGCTTCGCAGTTTGGGCTTTAGCCTGATATTGACCGCTTGGTCCAGCAGCACCTGCAAACAACAAACCACCGCATGGTGGCAAAACAAGGCAACGGTCAGCAATGCTGACCAAATTATAACGATCCCGCCCGCAACTCGGGGCGGTGATGCTCCTTCCCTGCAGTTTCTTTAGCATAAGCGAGCAGTAAAACAATATTCATTTCATCACAAGCATAGGCTCATACGACCACACACCTCGTGCACTCAGGGAACATTCTTGGTGAACACAGTCTAAGTCTGCCGACTCATCACCGTCCCTTTGGACGGCCAATCAATGAGCAGTTTTTCTTCCCGACATGGGTTACGGTAATTAAAACCATAGACCGCCGAGGACTCTCATCTATGCCAACGGCTCTAATCCGAACGTCATAGAACGGGTACGGTTCCATCTAACCCGTGCTCACAACGCAACGATAATTTAAACCATATGCACCCGCAACGGTAATTTAAACCATATGCGCAGGTCAAACTTCTCCCGAGTCCCGTTTCCATCACAATTCACATAACTCGGTTATGTTCAAGTTGGCTCTCAGGCCACAAAGTCGGCAAGATCACGCATCCGCCCAGTTTTCTGGGTGCACCTTTGGGTTAATCCCCAAGGCTCACTGTTGCAATCTACTGTGTAGAAAACTCGAAAAACAATCAATAGCACGGAGTCTTCTCCGGCATTATGCAATGCAACATCACCGATCCAGACCAACATGTTAGGATAGGCTTCACACATCATGCCTATGTCCGTTCTCGCTTACGGACTCTAAACAACGGGGACTTCACATATCTACCCGAAGGAACGCCTCCAACTCACCGCAAACTCGTGAGAGCGGGCTTCCTATGCAAAGAAGGAGAGCTACACATGCTCAAGAAGAGGATCGTTACCCTTGCGTTCTTCTTTGGCGCCATGGAAAAGTAAGCGGATGAAAAGCACCGCACTAGCTTTGCCTCCGTGGATCCGGAGTCGGCTCGCGATTTGGAGCTTCGAAGCTCCTCCAATGGCCTGATCTAGCTTCTTCTTCCTTCCTTGGCTCTCCTCTCTCTCTAAGCTTTAGAAAGATAACCACTCATGAAAAGTGAGGATTTCTAAGGCCCAATCCCGGGAATATCCTATCAGGAACAACCCCCAGCCGTTGGATCACCAATTAAAGAAACGAATTGCTTTGATTCGGTACTGAAATGTCCAATCTGGACAGAACACGGCCTAGCATACGCCCGTGTCCAGGGCCGTGTGCCTCATTCGCCGTCAAAATCGACTCGCCTGGAACAACACACGGGCATCGAACACGCCCGTGTTCGACCTGACACGCCCGTGTTCCAGCTGACACGACCGTGTAGCCGGTCATGTACCCCCATCGATTTATCCCAAAAACAACCCGAGCACTGCATGGGTTCTAGGACACGCCTGTGTCCTTTCCCGTGTCTACCTCAACACGCCTGGGCTCCAGGCCGTGTACACGGTCTCGACACTCGACACTTCGTCGAGCGAAGATCGTCAACCTGAAGTGTAACGCCCCGAAACTCAAAGGAGCAAAGGGGGTCGTTTTGGGCCAGTTTGGGTTCTGGCTGCAGGCACACGGCCTGGGACACGGGCGTGTCCCAGGGCGTGTCGACCCGTGTCGACAATTAGTCGCGGAGTCCTCGAGTTATACTCGACGAATCGTCGAGAATGGGCACACGGCCCGCGACACGGGCGTGTCGCCGGGCGTATCGACCCGTGTCGACGATCGTCCCTGGGAAGTCGTCGAGATTCGCTCGACGATCGTCGAGACAAGGCACACGGCCTAGGACACGGGCGTGTCCAAGGCCGTGTCATCAAGTCGTCGAACTGCACCCGACGAAATGTCGAGACCATGTACACGGCCTGGGTCCCAGGCGTGTCAAGGTGACACGGGTAAGGACACGGGCGTGTCCTAGAACCCGTGCAGTGCTCGGGTTGAAAATGGGGAAAAATCATGGGGTACACGGCCGGCTACACGTCCGTGTCAGCTGGAACACGGGCGTGTCAACTGGAACACGGGCGTGTTCGATACCCGTGTGAGGTTCCAGGTGATTCGATTTTGACGGCGAATGCGGCACACGGCCCTGGACACGGGCGTGTGCCAGGCCGTGTTCGGTCCAGATTGGGCATTTCAGCCCCGAATCAAAGCCGTTCGTTTCCTTAGGTTGAGATCCAACGGCTGGGGGTTGTTCCTGAGAGGATATACCCTTGAGTTTACTTGGAAAACCTCACTTTTCATACCTTATCATCTCTCCAAGTCCTTGGAGAAAGAGGAGAGCCATTGGAGGAAGAAGAACTAGATCCCGCCATTGGAGGAGCTTCGGAGCTCCGAATCGCGAGCCGACTCCGGATCCACGGAGGCAACGCAAGTGCGGTGATTTCCATCCGATTACTTTTCAATGGCGCCAAAGAGGAACTCAAGGGTAACGATCCTCATCTTGAGCATGAATAGCTCTCTTTCTTAGCATAGGAAGCCCGCTCTCGCGAGTTTGCAGAGAGTTGGAGGCGTTCCTTCGGGTAGATATGTAAAGTCCCCGTCGTTTAGAGTCCGTATGCGAGAACGGACGTAGGCATGATGTGTGAAGCCTACCCGGACATTTTGGTCTGGATCGGTGATGTTGCATTGCATAAGGCCGGAGAAGACTCCGTGCTATTGGTTGTTTTTCGGGTTTTCTACGCGGTAGATTGCAGCAGGGAGCCTTGGGGACTAACCCAAAGGTGCACCAGGAAAACAGGGCGGATACGAGATCTTGCCAACTTGGTGGCATGAGAGCCAACTTGAACATAACGTGGTTATGTGACTTGCGGTAGAATGGGACTCGGAGGAAGTTTGACCCGCACAAATGGCTTAAATTGTCGTTGCGATGTGAGCACGGGTTAGATGGAACCGTACCCGCTTTATGTCGTTCGGTTAAAGAGACCTAAGGTTACGTGGCACTTACCGTTGGCATAGATGGGAGTCTTCGGCGGTCAATGGCTTAAATTGTCGTGACCCAGGCCAGGAAGACGAATTGCTCATAGGTTTGGCTGTCAAAGTGGCGGTGGTGAGTCCGGAATGTTAATGGCTTTAATTGACGTGACATCGACCGGTTCACCGAGAATGTGCCCTGAGTGCACGGGGTGTGTGGCCGTGCGAGCCAACGCCTGTGATGAAATGGCTATGGTTATATAAATTGCTCGCTTATGCTAATGAAATGCAGGGAAGGAGCATCGCCGCCCCGAGTTGGGGGCGGGATCGTTATAATTTGGCCAGCATTGCTGACCGTTGCCTTGTTTTGCCACCGTGCGGTGGTTTGTTGCTTGCAGGTGCAGCTGGACCAAGCGGTCAATAGCGGGCTAAAGCCCTTTTTGTGAAGCTGGCCCTCGAAGGCCCAAGTAGAAGTGTTTACTGCTTTATTCATGTATGACCGGCCTGCGTGCCGTGATTTGTAAATCATGTAATATTCAAGTGAAACATTTTGTAAGGCCTTAAGGATTATTTTGAGTATTTTGTAATAACATTCCTAAGTTGTTCTAGTGGACATTCATGCTTGTATGCTGGGTTCTTTGTTTACAACCTTTATAAATTGCTTCCGCTAGAATGCTCTGTGTAGGACATTGAGATTGGTTGGATGGTTTCCATAAGTAACCACCCGGTCTGTCTGTGGTATATGGCGTCGGTCCCCGGCCGGACCTACTGCTATATGCTATTCGACGGATAGGGGGTGTTACAATTTGGTATCAGACTACTGGTTTTGGTCGGGCTTAAAGTGAATTCGTGGGCGAATTCTTTTTAAGGGGTGGTGAGCACATTGTGTGCGTCATCGTTATAATGGTAAAAGACCCATGAATGTCCACTTAGGAATGAAAATACTCGTGTTTGAGGAACCTGCGTGTTCCTATAATTGCTGTTTGCAATTTATTTGGTCGCTTAACGGTGTTTTGTACCACTATAGTTGACCAAAAGTGGTGTTGGGCCGTCAGAACGCCGAGTTTCTGAGGCTAGTAGTGCACCGGATGTTGCTCCTGCAACACCTCTGTCGGCTGAAAATATACGATTGGTGGCTGAAGCGGTGTTGGCCGTGATTAATGCGCAGCCTGGAAGGCAAACGCAGCAGCCCGCTCCTGTGATGGAGCAAGAACCTCTGCAAGAGGCTGAGCCGAGGAGGGTGGAGCAAGTGGTTGTAGAACCGGTAGTGCCAAGGAGGGCAACTGAGAGGCAGCTAAAGCATGTAATGAGCTTTAACCCTCCGTTATTCTCGGGGTTGGGAACCCCATCTCAGGCTGAAGACTGGCTCTCTAGGGTGAAGAGAGTCATGACAGCGACGTAGATGGAGGAGTGGCAAATGACCACCATCGCTACGTTCCTTCTGGACGGGGAAGCGAGGATGTGGTGGGAAGGATTGGAGCTGCATCATTTGAGAGGTAGAGAACTGATAGACGTTCCGATGGAAGAGTTCTCGGGATTGTTCTTAGCAAGATACCTCCCTTCTACTCAGAGGATTTCAATGGAGAATGAGTTACTGAGGTTGGTGCAGGGTGAGAGGAGCATGGATGAATATCTCCACGAGTTTACGCGTTTGAGTCGTTATGCTAGCTCCACCATCATGGATGAGGAGCGCAAGACTAATCGCTTCTACGAAGGTCTGAGGGATGAGTTGAGATTACTACTCTCGGGGCCGATGACGCAGGGTTTCTTAACCTTGGTCAATACTGCCCGGTCCTTGGAGAAGGACATGAAGAACGTACAAACAAAGAAAGGCTTGGGAGATAGAAAATCTGAGTTTAAAATGCCGAGTACTTCAAAGTCCGGCTATCGGAGGTCTTTCAAGAAGCATAGGACTTCGGGTCCAGCTCCTTCTGGTGCTTCTCGGGCGAATGCGAGTCGGACCCCGGGCGCGTGCTTTACGTGTGGAAAGACGGGGCATTTCGCCCGTGATTGTTGGAGCGGACGTCCTAAGTCCGAGAGGAGGCCGGGAGCTACTTATGAAGAAAAGGGTAAGGCGGTGGAGTCGACCGCATCCCATTATGCTCCGGCCCAACCAAGGGTCTACAATCTTGGCCAACAGGAGGCCATTAAACAAGCTGATGTGGTGACAGGTACGGTTTAATTTATAGCAAGTCAATTTCTTTATATGCTTGTTATGCACATGTTACCTTACCACTACTTGTTTAGGATTTGTATTGATTTGTGAAAATCCGGCACGAGCACTCTTCGATACGGGAGCTTCACACTCCTTCTTGTCCGAAGGATTTATATCACGCATCGGAGTCCCTTCTTCGATAGCGAAGGATAAGTTGGATGTGTTGTTGCCCAATGGGTGTTCGATGCGAGCGGTTAGGATCTGCGATGTTAAGATTCGTGTTGGGGAGCAGGAGTTCGACCTGCGGGCGTCTTTACTTCCGTTAGTGGAGTTCGACGTCATATTTGGCATGGACTGGCTCTCGGAGCAGCATGCCCATATAGATTGCGGTAGCAAGGAAGTCAAGCTGGGAGCAAGTCGTGAGACGACTTTTACGGGATTAAAGGGGTCTAGCAAGACGTTGATGTCTACTCTTCAGGTGGTGAAGGCGGTTCATGCCGGAGCAGAACTGTTCTTTACACTAGTGGAGGTTGCAAAGCCGAAGCCCGCGTTGGATTGTATTTCAGTGGTATCGGAATACCCTGATGTGTTCCCCGCGGATCTTCCTGGAGCCCCGCCTCAGCGGGAGATAGATTTTACGATCGAGCTAGTGCCAGGTGCAAAGCCTGTGTCACGATCTCCGTATCGGCTGGCGCCTAAGGAAATGGCGGAGCTGAAAGTTCAACTGCAGGAGTTATTGGAGCAAGGGTATGTGCGCCCGAGTTCTTCGCCTTGGAGCGCAACGGTCCTCTTTGTTAAGAAGAAGGACGGAAGCTTGAGGTTGTGTATTGACTATCGGGAGCTAAACAAGCTGACTGAGAAGAACAAGTACCCGATCCCCCGGATTGATGATCTTTTTGATCAGTTAGTCGGGTCGACGGTGTACTCGAAGTTAGATCTCAAGTCTGGGTACTATCAGCTGCGGATAAGGGAGGGTGATATCCCGAAGACAGCGTTTAGTACGAGATACGGGCATTATGAGTTTACAGTCATGCCGTTTGGGCTGACTAATGCACCGTCAGTGTTCATGGATTTGATGAACAGGACTTTCAGGGAGTACTTGGACCATTTCGTGATCGTCTTCATCGACGATATTTTGGTGTACTCGCAAAGTGAGGAAGATCACTTCAAGCATCTTCATTTGGTGTTGGAGACACTAAGGAGAAATCAGTTGTATGCCAAGTTCTCGAAGTGCGAGTTTTGGCTATCCTCAGTGGCGTTCCTCGGGCATATAGTGAGTGGAGAGGGTATTGCTGTGGATCTGGCGAAGATTGTTGAGATACGGGAGTGGCCTGAGCTTGCTACGGTAGCAGAAGTCCGGAGCTTTTTGGGGCTTGTCGGCTATTATAGGCGCTTCGTAGAGAACTTCTCGCGGTTAGCGTTACCTCTCACTACTTTGACGAGGAAGGAGCATAAGTTCGTTTGGACGCCGGAGTGCGCGCGAGCTTTTGAGGAATTGAAGTGTCGGTTGACCACGGCGCCTGTGCTGAGTTCGCCATGTGGAACCGAAGGCTATGAGATATATAGCGATGCTTCGGGCAGCGGTTTGGGTTGCGTGCTACTGCAGCACGGAAGCGTGATAGCTTATGGCTCAAGACAGCTAAAAGTGCACAAGAGGAATTATCCGGTCCATGACTTGGAGTTGGCGGCCGTGATTTCTGCCTTGAAGCTGTGGAGACACTATTTGTACGGTGTGAAGATTGATATCTACACCGATTACAAGAGCCTAAAGTATCTAATTGATCAGAAGGATCTTAATATGCGGCAGCGTAGGTGGATGGAGTTCCTGGGGGACTATACATTCAAGATCCACTACGTGCCTGGCAAAGGGAATGCGGTTGCGGACGCGTTGAGTCGCCGAGCCCCAACTCAAGCCAATTGGCTATCGGTGCATGATGAGCGGTTGGTGCGAGAGTTGGAGGCGTTGGAGATTGTTTGCGTGGATAGACAATCAAGTGCTGAAGCAGTTCTGAATTGGACTGAAGTCCAATATGACCTGGCTGATCAGATTCGGCAGGCTTTGGATATGGATGCTCACATGAAGCAGTTCATGATAGAGGCTCTGGATGGGTCAAATTCCCAATTCGTCGTGGAGGACGGATTGCTGTGGAAAGACGGTCGTTTGTGCGTCCCAAGTGTGGGCAATTTACGGGTGGAGTTGTTGTACGAGGCGCACCATACCAAGTACTCGATTCACCCGGGGAGCACGAAGATGTACCGTGATGTAAAGAAACTATTTTGGTGGCCGGGTTTGAAAAAGGATGTGGCGCTATACGTAGCGAAGTGCCAAACCTGCGCCTTGGTAAAGGCGGAGTGCCAAAAGCCGGGAGGATTTCTTAAGTCCTTGCCTATTCCGGAGTGGAAATTTGACGACATCTCTATGGACTTTGTGCACGGTTTGCTAAGGTCGCAAAAGGGGAACGACGCCATTTGGGTGGTCGTGGATCGATTAACGAAGGTGTCGCATTTTATTCCGCATAGGAAGGATGATCCGGTGGAGAAGCTGGCAAAGCTTTATGTGGATAACATTGTACAGCTTCATGGTGTGCCCCGCAACATCGTGAGTGATCGAGATGGGCGGTTCACGTCCAATGATTGGAGGCTGGTGCAGCAAATGTTGGGAACAAAGCTGAAGTTCAGCACAGCCTTTCATCCACAAACGGATGGGCAGACTGAGAGGGTCAATAGAACCATGGAAGACATGCTTCGCATGTGTGTCTTGGATTTCGGGAAGCAATGGGAAGACCACCTATATTTGGTGGAGTTCGCATACAACAACAGCTACCAAGCGAGTATTCAGATGACGCCTTTTGAGGCCCTATATGGTAGGAAATGTCGCACGCCGTTGTCTTGGTTAGAAACGGGTGAGTCAAAGTTGTATAAGCGATCAGAAGTGGAGGGTGCTACTTCTTTGGTGAGAACCATTCGAGAGAGGTTGCTTATCGCTCAGGACCGGCAAGCAAAGTACTATAATGCCAAGCACAGGAACGTGGAGTTCGCTGTGGGCGATTATGTATACTTGAAGATAAAGCCATTCAAGGGTGTCTCGCGGGTGCGACGATTGAAAAAGCTAAGCCCGAGGTACCTTGGACCGTTCGAGGTTCTGGAGCGAGTTGGTGAAGCGGCCTATAGGTTGAAGCTTTCAGTGGAGCTAAGTGGTTTACACGATGTATTCCACATTTCGGTGCTTCGGAAGGCGGTGCAAGAGCCTACGCAAGTGATCGCGGTCGATCAAGTGCCGGTGGATAGTGGGCTAACGACAAAGGTCAAGACCGTGCGGATTGAGGACTCGGAGGTCAAGCGACTACGCAATAAAGAGATCAGGATGGTCAAGGTCCGGTGGGACAATTGCGGTCGTGAGGAGCTGATGAACTGTAAATATGCGTATTTTTATGCACATTAATTTAGTCATTTTCATTTATTTTCGTCATTTTTACTTATTTTTGTTCAATAAAATGTTCCTATTCTTGTAAATTTTCTCCTAACTTGTTTTATTTTGATTTTCAGAAAAATTCCAAAATCTGCCAAAAATTGGGAAGTACACGCCCGTGACACATGGGTCACGCCCGTGACCGAGCCGTGACTGTGCATTTCCCGTGAAATCGGAAAATTTCTGAAGAAAAGGCTTGACACGCCTGGCGACACGCCCGTGTCACCCGACACGGGGCGTGACCCAAGCCCGTGTCCTCTCCTCTCGACGAATTCCACTCGACGATCGTCGAGTGTCGACCCCGACTGTCACGCCCATAGTCACGCCCGTGACCTGGGGCGTGACCCAATTTCAGCTCAACGATTTCGACTCGACACTTTCCGCTCGACATTCGTCGAGTGTCGACCCAACTGTCACGCCCATAGTCACGCCCGTGACATGGGGCGTGACCTTTCCAGCTGGCCCGACAAGACGCTGCCGAGGACATTTGACGCAACCCGCGCCCGGTTCTACCTCCCCGACACGCCCTAGGTCACGCCCGTGACCTGGGGCGTGACTGCTGCGAACTCAGCCCGAAGTCAACTTTGCTGTCCAATCGCCAGCCGCCTTCATGAATAGTACTGTCACGCCCCCATGTCACGCCCGTGACCGAGGGCGTGTACTTAGAAATTTTTTCCTATAAATAGCCCAGTTCTGTAAGGTCCAAGGGTTCAGATTTTTGGGCCAAGTTAGTGTCTTTTTGTGGGCTAATCCGTGGATTCTAGTGCTATGTAAGGAGATTTCTCCCTTCTTATTTCATGTTTTGTTTTTGATTTACCTTTTAGCTTTGTAATAGCTTGAAAATTTTAATAAAAATGTTAGATTTTCTCTCTTTATTTGGCATGAAAAGTTCATTTGGATGGCTCACCTCTTTCCCTTTTTATTCTTTGTTCTTCACTTGTTCTTCATTTATGAAAAGTGTGTGTGTGTGTATGAGTGTAATTTGCTTACTTTACATGTTTTTTTTATTTGTTTTCATGCTTAGGAATGTTATGTTTTCCTCTTTATATGCCTTTGATTTTTCAAAATAGGTTTTGTTAGAAACTCATGAAATGATGAATTAGGTTTTCCTTTTTTTTCTTGTCTTCTTCAACATCTTCACTCTTATGAGTATGTAAAAGAGTTAAAGTTTCCTTTGTTTTTTTTACTTAGCTTCATTTTGGAATGAAAACTTTTTTTTCTTCTTTCACTTTTATTTCAACTTTTTTTGCTCTTTTATGAAATCCTAGGAATGAAAATGTTGAAATTTTTATTTTCCAAAAACTTTGGTTTTTAATTTGTTTTGAAAAACTTTTGTCTTCTAAAAATTTAAATTTCTTCTTTTTATTTGTTTTTGGCAAAACCTATGCTTGAAATAGTTAAAATTTCAATTTTTAGGTAACTTTGATTTTTCATGAAGTGTGTGTGAGTGTAGGTGTATAATTTTTATGCTTTGATTTAAATTGTGTAGAGTGTGTGAGTGTAGGTGTTAAATTTTCATGCTTTGTTTTAATGCTTTCCTTTTAATGCTTTGATTCAAATTATGTAGAGTGTGTGAGTGTAGGTGTATAATTTTATTGCTTTCCTGAATTTCATATGGAGTGTGTGTGTTCGTGTGCATTTATTTCCGCCTACTCGTTAAGAGTTAAATGGCGCATCGTTTTCATTTTCAGTCCTACTCGTTCGAGTAGGACTTGTAATTTTTCTTTCTTTATTTTTCCGCCTACTCACTTGAGTTTAAATGGCCGGACTTTATTTCAGTCCTACTCGTTTGAGTAGGACTTGCAATTTTACTTTCTTTATTTTTTCCGCCTACTCACTTGAGTTAAATGGCCGGACTTTTTAGCCCTGTAATCGCATTTATTTTCTCCTACTCGTTTGAGTAGGACTCGCTTTCATTTCAGTCCTACTCGTTTGAGTAGGACTTGCAATTTTCAGCCTTTATTTACCGCCCCCACTCGTTTGAGTGGGACTCGCAAATTTAAATTATGCAAATTTCATTCATGTGTAACTTAGCTTTTGTTTAATTTATAATTTGGAGTGTGCGTGAGTTCTCGTTTAGTTAACTTTTTAGCTCTCTAAATATTGTTATTTTTCTTTTGTCTCTTTCTTATAATCGTTTAGTGTTTAATTTCGAACTCGCGCCTCACTAAATTATAAGCCGTCCCCATACCGATGTGTGGCTAATCGCTATTAGCCTCGGCATCGAAGAGCATTGGGACATTTGAAATGATTTATAATAATTAAAGTTCTTTTTTCATTTTAATTTAAGCACTTAGGGTTTACCCCGGGTTTACGACGCGTAGGACCACATAATCGATGTGTGGGCCCTATTTCCGTAGTCCATATGCTAGCTAGCCGAGAGGCCGTGCATATGGACCGATCACCCCTGGGTAAATAGAGTTGCGTGCACCCCCTCGAGAGAGGACTAGCGTAATTCTACCGGATTGGGTCCCCCACCCAATAGCGGGGTTCTTAGCGTAAAGCGGGCGTTAAGAGGAATCCTTCGTCGGACTAACGTTCGGTCGAATAGTCTTAACGTTCAGGTGAGCAATATTCCTAGAGATAAGTGCGCTCACATTTGTGGAACCTCCACGGCCAAGTTGCCTTATTATTAATTTGAAAACTAAGTCTTTTTATTATTAAAAATTATTTTAGTCTTAATCCGATTCGATGCCGAGCGTTAACCCTTCATCGAATATTTTATAAATCGTTTTTTCGCTCCTTTGCTTTTCCGCCTTTTTATTAAGTAAAAAAAAATCCACCTTATTTTCAGTAAAATAATAGTCCTCCCGGAGGAGTAAGAATAGTCAACGCGACCCCGAGAACAATACGACCTCGGTATTCCCCCGAATATCGAGTACTACTTGCGATAGGTGCACTTGCCTACCCGAGCAAGCCCGCGGCGATCGACTCACCGAACCAACCACAGTAAGAGTCTGTTCGCGGGCACATCAAGTTTTTGGCGCCGTTGCCGGGGAATCTCTTTTCGAGTTGCTATTTCGAATTCCGGAGTCTATTAATTTTACTTATTTTCTATAAAAAAAAAAAACTAAAAACTTTATTTTAAAAAAAAAAACACAAAAAAAATTTATTTTTGTTTTATTTTTGTTTGGGTGTATGACCCGAGGACAACCCTCAGAGTCTGAAGATTTAGACTTCGACCCTGAGATCGAACGCTCTCTTGCGCGTATCCGATCTCATCGCCGAAATCCTTCTTTAGATCCCGAAGAATCTATCGGAGAACCCACTGTTGTAGTTATGGCCGCCCCTAACCTTCCCCCGGCGGCCGAGCGTACTATGTCTTATTACGCCCGGCCTAACCTGGATGATTCAGGGTCGAGTATTGTTCGCCCTGCGGTGGCCAATAATAATTTTGAAATAAAGTCAAGTGTCATTCAAATGGTCCAAAACGCCGTGCAGTTCGATGGACTGCCGGATGAGGACCCGAATGTCCACTTGTCCAATTTCTTGGAGATATGCGACACCTTCAAGATCAATGGCGTCACTGATGACGCCATTCGTTTGCGCTTATTTCCTTTTTCCCTTAAGTCCAAAGCCAAGGCGTGGTTGAATGCCCTCCCGCGAGGATGTATCACCACGTGGGCTGAGTTGACGGAACGGTTCCTAACGAAGTACTTTCCGCCCGCCAAAACTGCAAAGTTGCGGGCGGACATTTCTTCGTTTGTGCAGAACGATCCTGAGTCTCTATACGAGACTTGGGAACGATTTAAGGAATTCCTCCGCCGTTGCCCGCACCACGCGCTGCCAACGTGGTTGCAAGTTCAAATTTTTTATAATGGGCTGAATTTTCAGACGCGTCAAATGATTGACGCGGCTGCCGGGGGAACGCTTAACAACAAAACCCCCGAGGCCGCCCAGGCTTTATTCGAAGAGATGGCTATGAACGCCTATCAATGGAACGTCCCGCGGGGACGGCCAAAGCCGGCGGCTGGTCTTTTTGAAGTGGATGCCACTGCTCTCTTGACCCTTCAAGTTGAAAGGTTAACAAAGCAGGTGGCGGAGATGTCTGCTGCCTCCTCCACTCCGCCTTGTTTTATTCCCCCTAACGTCTGCGTAGCTGAAGAGTTCGTGGACTTCATGGGAAATTCGGGTCGTCCTCCCTTCAACCCCAACAACAACCCTTATAGTAATAACTATAATCCGGGTTGGAGGAATCACCCCAACTTCTCGTGGAGCAACCCGAATAATGCTCAGCGTCCCCCTATTTCTTATGCGCCCGGATTTCTTCCTCCCCCTCCTCTTCCGAAACCCTCCCCGATGGAGGAAAATTTTTCGAAGTATATTGCGTCCAACGAGTCAAATATCCGGAACATCACCGGATCGCTAAAAACACTCGAACAACAGGTTGGACAGCTAGCGAGGATGATGTCCGAGCGCGCGCTCGGGGCACTGCCAGGAAACACGGAGCCCAATCCGCGGGAAAACGCCAACGCTATAACCCTCCGTAGCGGAAAGGAGGTGGTCGATCCAAAACGGACCGACCCTCAGGTACATATTTCACCTCCGACCCCTCTTCCCCTTTCTTCGCTCACGCCACCTTTACCTATTATAAAAGAAAAAATTATTTTAAACAAGGCTCTTCCGTATCCGCATAAGTTAGAAAACGAGCGTAAGGACGCGCAATATGAAAAATTTATTTTATTATTAAAACAAATTCACATTAATGTTCCTTTTTGCGAGGCTATCTCGCAAATGCCCAAATATGCGAAATTTTTAAAAGAACTACTTTCTAATAAACGCAAATTAGAGGATATTTCGCATGTATCTCTCAACGCTGTCTGCTCGGCGGCCCTTACTAATAAATTGCCCGCAAAACAAAACGACCCGGGACGGTTTTCCATCCCGTGCCTTTTTGGCGATATATTAGTAAAGTACGCCTTAGCTGATTTAGGGGCTAGCATTAATCTGATGCCGTTCTCGCTCTTTTCGCGTTTAGGTTTGGGTACTCCTAGTCCTACGAATATGCGCATCCAATTAGCGGATCGCTCGGTTAAGTTCCCTATCGGGGTAGTGGAGGACGTCCTTGTCCGAGTCGACAAGTTTACCTTCCCGGTAGACTTCGTCATCTTAGATATCGAGGAGGACGCCGAGGTACCAATAATACTCGGTCGCCCTTTTCTCGCCACCTCCCGCGCACTAATAGATGTTAGTAATGGTAGCCTTCTCCTCCGAGTAGGCGATGACCAAGTTACTTTCTCTATTAATCCCTCGATGGACAATTTGTCATCGAGCGACGATTTCTGCTATTCTTTAGATACCTTTTTCGGAGATCGTTCTTCTCCCATTTTCGAGTCCGTATTTTTAAATGACGATATTTATGCGCTCGAAAATTTTAACTGCAATGAGGATACGTCTATAGACTTGCCTTTCGAACCAATTGGTAAGAAAGACATAGGAATTAAAACCTCCCTAGAAGAACCGCCCATCCTAGACCTCAAACCCTTACCCGCCTCGCTCAAGTACGCCTTTTTGGGAAAAGGTGATACGCTCCCCGTTATCATTTCTTCGGACTTGAGTGATTCGGAGACTTCCGATTTATTGGAAGTTTTATTTAAACATCGCCACGCAATTGCGTGGCAAATCTCTGACCTAAAGGGGATTAGCCCCTCCTTTTGCACCCATAAGATTTTCCTAAACGATAATTGCCGCAAAACGATACAGCCGCAGCGTCGTCTTAACCCAAACATGAAAGACGTCGTTAAAGCCGAAATCATTAAGTTATTAGATGCGGGGATTATCTACCCTATTTCGGACAGTGCATGGGTTAGTCCCGTGCATGTCGTGCCCAAGAAGGGCGGTCTTACCGTAGTGGCGAATGAGCATAACGAGCTTGTCCCAACTCGTACTGTTACGGGTTGGCGAGTGTGCATCGACTATAGGAAACTTAACGACGCCACCCGCAAGGACCATTTCCCTCTGCCATTTCTAGACCAGATTCTAGAGCGTTTATCCGGTCATCCGTATTATTGTTTTCTTGATGGTTTATCGGGGTTTTTCCAAATCCCCATTTCCCCCGATGATCAAGAGAAAACAACTTTTACTTGCCCGTTTGGCACCTTCGCCTATCGAAGAATGCCATTTGGACTCTGCAACGCGCCAGCTACATTCCAAAGATGTATGCTAGCAATCTTTGGCGAGCTAGTAGAAGACATTATGGAAGTCTTTATGGATGACTTTTCTGTTTTCGGACGCTCTTTTCCCGATTGCCTTAACAATTTAGATCGTGTCCTTCAACGGTGCGAGGACACAAGCCTTGTTTTAAATTGGGAAAAATGCAACTTTATGGTTCGAGGAGGTTTGGTCCTCGGCCATATGATTTCGTCTAAGGGGATAGAGGTGGATAAGGCCAAGATAGAAATTATAGAAAAACTTCCGCATCCAACAAACGTAAAATCTATTAGGAGTTTCTTAGGCCATGCGGGCTTTTATCGACGCTTTATTCAAGATTTTTCAAAAATAACAAAGCCGCTAACTCACCTCTTGGAAAAGGAATCACGCTTCATCTTTAGTAGCGAATGCGAGTCCGCCTTTAATTTAATAAAACAAAAACTTATCTCTTCACCAATATTAGTGGCCCCTAATTGGTCCCTCCCGTTCGAAATAATGTGCGACGCTAGTGATATTGCCTTAGGTGCCGTTCTTGGCCAACGCGTAGAAAAACATTTTCATCCTATTTATTACGCTAGCAAGACGCTCACTTCCGCACAAATAAATTACACGACAACGGAAAAGGAACTCTTAGCCGTCGTTTTCGCTTTCGATAAGTTTCGCTCGTATATAACGCTATCTAAAGTTATCGTTTTTACCGATCACTCCGCGCTTAAATATTTATTAGCTAAAAATGATGCGAAGCCCCGCCTTCTTCGATGGATTCTCCTCCTACAAGAGTTTGATTTGGAGATCCGAGATAAGCGGGGAGCGGAAAATCTAGCGGCAGACCACCTCTCCCGTTTAGAAAATCCGGGTGCGGAAGCGCTCGTCGAATCTGAAATAAATGACAGATTCCCCGAGGAACGCCTTCTTGCCATTAATAAATCTTCGTCATCTTCGCCTTGGTTCGCAGATTTTGCAAATTTCTTAGTAGCGCGGGTCCTTCCAAAAGAGTTTTCCAGTCATCAAAAGAAGAAATTCTTTTCTGACTTGAAAAATTTCTTTTGGGAGGACCCATTTCTTTTTCGTATCTGCGCGGACCAAGCGGTCCGAAGATGCGTTGCGGGTGTGGAGTGCTTGCAAATTCTTAAGCACTGCCACGAGGGTCCAGCCGGTGGGCATTATCAAGCCAACCGGACCGCTCGGAAGGTGCTAGAGGCGGGCTACTTTTGGCCCACTCTCTTCAAAGACGCGCATAATTTTGTGCGCGCATGCGATAGCTGTCAGCGGTCGGGTAACATCTCTCGTCGCGACGAGATGCCCCAAAACATGTTTTTAGAATGCGAAGTCTTCGATTTGTGGGGCATAGATTTCGTTGGCCCCCTACCTCCGTCTTTCAAAAATATGTATATTTTAGTGGCGGTCGACTACGTATCAAGGTGGGCGGAAGCGCAAGCTCTCCCCACCAACGATGCGCGAGTCGTCGTTACATTTCTTAAAAAATTATTTTCTCGCTTCGGCACGCCTCGCGCAATTGTTAGTGATAGGGGAACGCATTTCTGTAACGCTCTTATGGCTAAGACGTTAGCTAAATACGGAGTCACGCACAAGCTTGCCACCCCCTACCACCCGCAAACAAGTGGCCAAGTCGAGGTAGTAAATCGAGAGATTAAGCGAATTTTAGAAAAAACCGTTTCGCTAAATAGGAAAGATTGGTCCGTTAAACTCGACGATGCGTTGTGGGCGTATCGGACGGCATACAAAACCGCTATCGGATGTACGCCATTCCGGTTAGTCTACGGCAAAGCGTGCCATTTACCCGTAGAATTAGAACATCGCGCACTTTGGGCTTTAAAACTCTTAAACCTCGACTCCAACTTAGCCGCTCAGAATAGAAAACTGCAACTAAACGAGCTCGATGAATGGCGTGCGAACGCTTACGAGAGCAATAAATTCTATAAGGAGCGCTCTAAGTTATATCACGATCAACATTTAAAGTCCCCAAAAATATTTTCTCCGGGCGATCTTGTCCTTCTTTACAATTCACGCCTTAAGCTTTTTCCAGGTAAACTAAAATCTAGATGGTCCGGTCCCTTCTTAGTTGAAGAAGTCTTTCCATATGGGACCGTACTCGTCTCCCACCCGGAAAGAGGTTCGTTCAAAGTAAACGGTCATCGGCTTAAGTTATACATCGCGGGCGACCCAGTGATCGAGCATTACGAAACCATAACCCTCCTAGATTTATAAATCCGCCAAAATAAGTCAAGCTACACGACTATAAACAAAGCGCTCCTGGGAGGCACCCCTCGCTTATCTTTTTCGCTCTTTCCTTATTATCTTTGTTATTTTTTCTAATAAACGCAGGGTTTCTGATCGGCCTCCCCCTCCGCGTTTCAGGGAAGCTTCTACCCCCTTCCCTTTTCTTTTCTTTGTACATATTGTCTTTCTTTTCTGTTCCGCATACTTACGATACAACATTGGGGACAATGTTGGACTTAAGTATGGGGGTATTTTCGTGCTTTATTTTCTGCACTTCAATTTTTCTGCATCTCAAAAAAAAAGAAAAATACAAAAAAATACATATAACAACAAAACAAAAAACAAAAAAAACTAAAAAAACATCTTAAAATGAAACAAAAAATTTTTTTTAAATGAAAAAAAAAAAAAACAAAAAAAAATTTTATGAAAAAAACAAAAACAATTTTTTTTTTGTTGTTTCTCTTTGTATATATTTTTTTGTTTTTTTTCTCTCTCCCCCTTCCTCATTCTTGTACAAACATTTTTCTTTTTCTCCCTTATTTTTGTACATATTATGAAAATTCTCTTAAAAAATACAAAAAAAAAAGATAATAGTTCAAAAAATTTTCAAACAAAAAAATCGAGAAAAACAAAAATACAAAAAAAAAGATAATAAATGAAAAACACAAAAAAAAAATGTTTACAAAAAAACTATAAAAAAAACAAAAAAATGTTTTGCAACAAATAAATTAAAAATTCCATACTTAACTTTTCTGCTATCCAAAAATTCTGTTTTGAGTTTATTTATATGTGAATACTATTAATTCTCTGTTTACTACCCGTTTGTTAATTATCGATTGAAATATTTAAATAGCCGGGGTTAAGTTTTAAAGAATTCTTTATGCTTTGTTAAAACTAGCGGACTCGTTTTAGGCACTACTTCTAATTTTTCATTAATAGGAGCACGTATATTATGTTAGGAAATAACGACTATAGAATTCAATTATACTTACTTTTAGCTTTCTGAAAACATTGGAACGTACAAATTATTAAGGTTGCTCTCAAAAATTTTTAGGATTACAATCTAGTTTTTCCTTTCTCCCCTCACTTTTCATGACCTACTTGGCATGAAAAATTTTATCCTTAAAAGATCTTATGTCAATGGGAACAAGATTTCGTTCCGTAAACATAGGCACCCAATAATTTAAAAGATTATATAGGGAGTAAGAGGATAAAATTCATTACTCCTGCAAATATACATTGGGTTAATTTTTATTATTATGAAGTTGAAAAACAAAAATCATATTAGGAAAATAAGATTTCGTTTTCCTAATAAATCCAAAAGAAAAAAAAATGGAGGTTCGAGAAAAAATTACCTCACCTCAAATATCAAAACCCTCTTCATAAACCACACTACCCCCTTAGCCAATTACACGATTCTAGAATTAATTCAAAAATCTTTTTGAGAGCATAATTAGTAAATTGTATTATTTCCGGTAGCACTCGTATAAGCTAGAATTCTTATAATTCCAAACTATTTTCGTTAACCTAACCATTACAAATGTTGCCTTCTATTTGATTACATCAAGAAGTCTTTTGGCCAAAACTTTTGCGCTATTTAAATCATCTACATAATTTTAGGACTTAACTCTTACACCCCGTATATTTATTTCGATCTCTCTTATAATTAATTAAGCGATAGCCAAAACTTAGAGTTTTTTTTATTCCTTATAGATTCACCTCAAACTTTTGCTCTGGAATAGCAAAAGCCTAAGTATGGGGGTATTTGATGAACTGTAAATATGCGTATTTTTATGCACATTAATTTAGTCATTTTCATTTATTTTCGTCATTTTTACTTATTTTTGTTCAATAAAATGTTCCTATTCTTGTAAATTTTCTCCTAACTTGTTTTATTTTGATTTTCAGAAAAATTCCAAAATCTGCCAAAAATTGGGAAGTACACGCCCGTGACACATGGGTCACGCCCGTGACCGAGCCGTGACTGTGCATTTCCCGTGAAATCGGAAAATTTCTGAAGAAAAGGCTTGACACGCCTGGCGACACGCCCGTGTCACCCGACACGGGGCGTGACCCAAGCCCGTGTCCTCTCCTCTCGACGAATTCCACTCGACGATCGTCGAGTGTCGACCCCGACTGTCACGCCCATAGTCACGCCCGTGACCTGGGGCGTGACCCAATTTCAGCTCAACGATTTCGACTCGACACTTTCCGCTCGACATTCGTCGAGTGTCGACCCAACTGTCACGCCCATAGTCACGCCCGTGACATGGGGCGTGACCTTTCCAGCTGGCCCGACAAGACGCTGCCGAGGACATTTGACGCAACCCGCGCCCGGTTCTACCTCCCCGACACGCCCTAGGTCACGCCCGTGACCTGGGGCGTGACTGCTGCGAACTCAGCCCGAAGTCAACTTTGCTGTCCAATCGCCAGCCGCCTTCATGAATAGTACTGTCACGCCCCCATGTCACGCCCGTGACCGAGGGCGTGTACTTAGAAATTTTTTCCTATAAATAGCCCAGTTCTGTAAGGTCCAAGGGTTCAGATTTTTGGGCCAAGTTAGTGTCTTTTTGTGGGCTAATCCGTGGATTCTAGTGCTATGTAAGGAGATTTCTCCCTTCTTATTTCATGTTTTGTTTTTGATTTACCTTTTAGCTTTGTAATAGCTTGAAAATTTTAATAAAAATGTTAGATTTTCTCTCTTTATTTGGCATGAAAAGTTCATTTGGATGGCTCACCTCTTTCCCTTTTTATTCTTTGTTCTTCACTTGTTCTTCATTTATGAAAAGTGTGTGTGTGTGTATGAGTGTAATTTGCTTACTTTACATGTTTTTTTTATTTGTTTTCATGCTTAGGAATGTTATGTTTTCCTCTTTATATGCCTTTGATTTTTCAAAATAGGTTTTGTTAGAAACTCATGAAATGATGAATTAGGTTTTCCTTTTTTTTCTTGTCTTCTTCAACATCTTCACTCTTATGAGTATGTAAAAGAGTTAAAGTTTCCTTTGTTTTTTTTACTTAGCTTCATTTTGGAATGAAAACTTTTTTTTCTTCTTTCACTTTTATTTCAACTTTTTTAGCTCTTTTATGAAATCCTAGGAATGAAAATGTTGAAATTTTTATTTTCCAAAAACTTTGGTTTTTAATTTGTTTTGAAAAACTTTTGTCTTCTAAAAATTTAAATTTCTTCTTTTTATTTGTTTTTGGCAAAACCTATGCTTGAAATAGTTAAAATTTCAATTTTTAGGTAACTTTGATTTTTCATGAAGTGTGTGTGAGTGTAGGTGTATAATTTTTATGCTTTGATTTAAATTGTGTAGAGTGTGTGAGTGTAGGTGTTAAATTTTCATGCTTTGTTTTAATGCTTTCCTTTTAATGCTTTGATTCAAATTATGTAGAGTGTGTGAGTGTAGGTGTATAATTTTATTGCTTTCCTGAATTTCATATGGAGTGTGTGTGTTCGTGTGCATTTATTTCCGCCTACTCGTTAAGAGTTAAATGGCGCATCGTTTTCATTTTCAGTCCTACTCGTTCGAGTAGGACTTGTAATTTTTCTTTCTTTATTTTTCCGCCTACTCACTTGAGTTTAAATGGCCGGACTTTATTTCAGTCCTACTCGTTTGAGTAGGACTTGCAATTTTACTTTCTTTATTTTTTCCGCCTACTCACTTGAGTTAAATGGCCGGACTTTTTAGCCCTGTAATCGCATTTATTTTCTCCTACTCGTTTGAGTAGGACTCGCTTTCATTTCAGTCCTACTCGTTTGAGTAGGACTTGCAATTTTCAGCCTTTATTTACCGCCCCCACTCGTTTGAGTGGGACTCGCAAATTTAAATTATGCAAATTTCATTCATGTGTAACTTAGCTTTTGTTTAATTTATAATTTGGAGTGTGCGTGAGTTCTCGTTTAGTTAACTTTTTAGCTCTCTAAATATTGTTATTTTTCTTTTGTCTCTTTCTTATAATCGTTTAGTGTTTAATTTCGAACTCGCGCCTCACTAAATTATAAGCCGTCCTCATACCGATGTGTGGCTAATCGCTATTAGCCTCGGCATCGAAGAGCATTGGGACATTTGAAATGATTTATAATAATTAAAGTTCTTTTTTCATTTTAATTTAAGCACTTAGGGTTTACCCCGGGTTTACGACGCGTAGGACCACATAATCGATGTGTGGGCCCTATTTCCGTAGTCCATATGCTAGCTAGCCGAGAGGCCGTGCATATGGACCGATCACCCCTGGGTAAATAGAGTTGCGTGCACCCCTCGAGAGAGGACTAGCGTAATTCTACCGGATTGGGTCCCCCACCCAATAGCGGGGTTCTTAGCGTAAAGCGGGCGTTAAGAGGAATCCTTCGTCGGACTAACGTTCGGTCGAATAGTCTTAACGTTCAGGTGAGCAATATTCCTAGAGATAAGTGCGCTCACATTTGTGGAACCTCCACGGCCAAGTTGCCTTATTATTAATTTGAAAACTAAGTCTTTTTATTATTAAAAATTATTTTAGTCTTAATCCGATTCGATGCCGAGCGTTAACCCTTCATCGAATATTTTATAAATCGTTTTTTCGCTCCTTTGCTTTTCCGCCTTTTTATTAAGTAAAAAAAAATCCACCTTATTTTCAGTAAAATAATAGTCCTCCCGGAGGAGTAAGAATAGTCAACGCGACCCCGAGAACAATACGACCTCGGTATTCCCCCGAATATCGAGTACTACTTGCGATAGGTGCACTTGCCTACCCGAGCAAGCCCGCGGCGATCGACTCACCGAACCAACCACAGTAAGAGTCTGTTCGCGGGCACATCAGGAGCTCTCTTGGGAGCTAGAGCAGACTATGCTTGACGAGTATCCGGAGTTGTTCCGCTCAGGTACAAATTTTGTTTTTGTATGTCTTTCCTTTATGTAATTTCGTGGGCGAAATTCTTTTAAGAGGGGGAGAGTTGTAACGCCCCGAAACTCAAAGGAGCAAAGGGGGTCGTTTTGGGCCAGTTTGGGTTCTGGCTGCAGGCACACGGCCTGGGACACGGGCGTGTCCCAGGGCGTGTCGACCCGTGTCGACACTTAGTCGCGGAGTCGTCGAGTTATACTCGACGAATCGTCGAGAATGGGCACAAGGCCCGCGACACGGGCGTGTCGCCGGGCGTGTCGACCCGTGTCGACGATCGTCCCGGGGAAGTCGTCGAGATTCGCTCGACGATCGTCGAGACAAGGCACACGGCCTAGGACACGGGCGTGTCCAAGGCCGTGTCATCAAGTCGTCGAACTGCACGCGATGAAATGTCGAGACCATGTACACGGCCTGGGGCCCAGGTGTGTCAAGGTGACACGGGCAAGGACACGGGTGTGTCCTAGAACCCGTGTAGTGCTCGGGTTGAAAATGGGGAAAAATCATGGGGTACACGGCCGACTACATGGCCGTGTCAGCTGGAACACGGGCGTGTCAGCTGGAACACGGGCGTGTTCGATACCCGTGTGAGGTTCCAGGTGATTCGATTTTGATGGCGAATGCGGCACACGGCCCTGGACACGGGCGTGTGCCAGGCCGTGTTCGGTCCAGATTGGGCATTTCAGCCCCGAATCAAAGCCGTTCGTTTCCTTAGGTTGAGATCCAACGGCTGGGGGTTGTTCCTGAGAGGATATACCCATGAGTTGACTTGGAAAACCTCACTTTTCATACCTTATCATCTCTCCAAGTCCTTGGAGAAAGAGGAGAGCCATTGGAGGTAGAAGAACTAGATCCCGCCATTGGAGGAGCTTCGGAGCTCCGAATCGCGAGCCGACTCCGGATCCACGGAGGCAACGCAAGTGCGGTGATTTCCATCCGATTACTTTTCAATGGCGCCAAAGAGGAACTCAAGGGTAACGATCCTCATCTTGATCATGAATAGCTCTCTTTCTTATCATAGGAAACCCGCTCTCGCGAGTTTGCGGAGAGTTGGTGGCGTTCCTTCGGGTAGATATGTAAAGTCCCCGTCGTTTAGAGTCCGTATGCGAGAACGGACGTAGGTATGATGTGTGAAGCCTACCCGAACATTTTGGTCTGGATCGGTGATGTTGCATTGCATAAGGCCGGAGAAGACTCTGTGCTATTGGTTGTTTTTCGGGTTTTCTACGAGGTAGATTGCAGCAGGGAGCCTTGGGGACTAACCCAAAGGTGCACCCGAAAAACTGGGCGGATACGAGATCTTGCCAACTTGGTGGCCTGAGAGCCAACTTGAACATAACGTGGTTATGTGACTTGCGGTAGAATGGGACTCGGAGGAAGTTTGACCCGCGCAAATGGCTTAAATTGTCATTGCGATGTGAGCACGGGTTAGATGGAACCGTACCCGCTTTATGTCGTTCGGTTAAAGAGACCTAAGGTTACATGGCACTTACCGTTGGCATAGATGAGAGTCTTCGGCGGTCAATGGCTTAAATTGTCGTGACCCAGGCCAGGAAGACGAATTGCTCATAGGTTTGGCCGTCTAAGTGGCGGTGGTGAGTCCGGAATGTTAATGGATTTAATTGACGTGACATCGACCGGTTCACCGAGAATGTGCCCTGAGTGCATGGGGCGTGTGGCCGTGCGAGCCAATGCCTGTGATGAAATGGCTATGGTTATATAAATTGCTCGCTTATGCTAATGAAATGCAGGGAAGGAGCATCGCCGCCCCTAGTTGGGGGCGGGATCGTTATAATTTGGTCAGCATTGTTGACCGTTGCCTTGTTTTGCCATCGTGCGGTGGTTTGTTGCTTGCAGGTGCAGCTGGACCAAGCGGTCAATAGCGGGCTAAAGCCCTTTTTGCGAAGCTGGCCCTCGAAGGCCCAAGTAGAAGTGTTTACTGCTTTATTCATGTATGATCGGCCTGCGTGCCGTGGTTTGTAAATCATGTAATATTCAAGTGAAACATTTTGTAAGGCCTTAAGGCTTATTTTGAGTATTTTGTAATAACATTCCTAAGTTGTTCTAGTGGACATTCATGCTTGTATGCTGTGTTCTTTGTTTACAACCTTTATAAATTGCTTCCGCTAGAATGCTCTGTGTAGGACGTTGAGATTGGTTGGATGGTTTTCATAAGTAACCACCCGGTCTGTCTGTGGTATATGGCGTCGGGCCCCGGCCGGACCTACTGCTATATGCTATGCGACGGATAGGGGGTGTTACATGACGACACGGCCTTGGACACGCCCGTGTCCTAGGCCGTGTGCCTTGTCTCGACACATCGTCGAGCAAAATTCGCCGACTCCCGGGACGAGTGTCGACACGGGTCGACACGCCCTGCGATACGACCGTGTCGCAGGCCGTGTGCCATGTCTCGACACTTCGTCGAGCGCAGAATGTCGACTTCGCGGGCTGAGTGTCGATACGGGTCGACACGCCCTGCGACACGCCCATGTCGCAGGCCGTGTGCCCAGTCTCGACACAATGTCGAGAGCAAAATGTCGACTTCGCCGGCTGAGTGTCGACACAAGCCTGACACGCCCTGGGACACGCCCGTGACCCAGGCCGTGTGCCTCCTGCCAGAACCCAAAACTGGCCCAAAACGTCCCCCGTCGCTCTTTTGAGTTTCGGGGCGTTACAACTCTACCCCTCTTAAAATAATTTCGTCCACGAAATTATATAAAGGAAAGACATGAACAAAACCAAAATTTGTACCTGAACGGAACAACTCCGGATACTCGTCAAGCATTGTCTGCTCTCGCTCGCAAGAGAGCTCCTCACGACCTCAATTGTCCCACCGGACCTTGACCATCCTGATCTCTTTATTGCGTAGCCGCTTGACCTCCGAGTCCTCAATCTGCATGGGTTTGACTTTTGTCGTCAACCCACTATCCACCGGCACTTGATCAACCGCGATCACTTGCGAAGGCTCTTGCACCGCCTTCCGAAGCACCGAAATATGGAATACATCATGTAATGCACCAAGCTCCACTGAAAGCTTCAACCGATAGGCCGCTTCACCAACTCGCTCCAAAACCTCAAACGGCCCAAGGTACCTCGGGCTTAGCTTTTTCAATCGCCGCACCCGTGAGACACCCTTGAACGGCTTAATCTTTAAGTACACATAGTCGCCCACAGCGAACTCCACGTTCCTGTGCTTGGCATTATAGTACTTCGCTTGCCGGTCCTGAGCGATAAGAAACCTCTCCCGAATGGTTCTCACCAAAGAAGTAGCATCCTCCACTTCCAATCGCTTATATAACTTTGACTCACCCGTTTCTAACCAAGACAACGGCGTGCGATATTTTCTACCTTATAGGGCCTTGAAAGGCGTCATCTGAATACTCGCTTGGTAGCTATTGTTGTATGCGAACTCCACCAAATAAAGGTGGTATTCCCATTGCTTCCGAAAATCCAAGACACACATGCGGAGCATGTCTTCCATGGTTCTATTGACCCTCTCGGTCTGCCCATCCGCTTGCGGATGGAAGGCTGTGCTGAATTTCAACTTTGTCCCCAACATTTGCTGCACAAGCCTCCAATCATTGGACGCGAACTGCCCATCTCGGTCACTCACGATGCTGCGGGGCACAACGTGAAGCCGTACAATGTTATCCACATAATGTTTTGCAACTTCTCCACCAGATCATCCTTACTATGCAGAATGAAATGCGACACCTTCGTTAACCGATCCACGACCACCCAAATGGTGTCGTTCCCCTTTTGCGACCTTGGCAAACCGTGCACAAAGTCCATAGAGATGTCGTCAAATTTCCACTCCGGAATAGGCAAGGACTTCAGAAATCCTCCCGGCTTTTGGCACTCCGCCTTCACCAAGGCGCAAGTTTGGCACTTCGCTACGTAGAGCACCACATCTTTCTTCAAACCCGGCCACCAAAACAGTTTCTTGACATCGCGGTACATCTTCGTGCTCCCCAGGTGAATTGAGTACTTGGTATGGTGCGCCTCGTACAACAATTCCACCCGCAAACTACCCACACTTGGGACGCACAGACGACCGTCTTTCCAAAGCAATCCGTCCTCCACAACGAATTGGGAATTTGACCCATCCAGAGCCTCTACCATGGACTGCTTCATATGAACATCCATATACAAAGCCTGCCGAATCCGATCAGCCAGGTCATATTGGACTTCAGTCCAATTCAGAACTGCTTCAGCACTTGATTGCCTATCCACACAAATAATCTCCAATGCCTCCAACTCCCGCACCAACCACTCATCATGCACCGATAGCCAATTGGCTTGAGCTGGGGCCCGGCGACTTAACGCGTCCGCAACCGCTTTCCCTTTACCAGGCACGTAGTGGATCTTGAATGTATAGTCCCCCAGGAACTCCATCCATCTATGCTGCCGCATATTCAGATCCTTCTGATCAATCAGATAATTCATGCTCTTGTGATCGGTGTAGATATCAATCTTCACACATTACAAATAGTGTCTCCACATCTTTAAGGCAAAAATCACGGCCGCTAACTCCAAGTCATGGACCGGATAGTTCCTTTCATGCACTTTTAGCTGTCTCGAGCCATAAGCTATTACACTTCCGTGTTGCAGTAGCACACAACCCAAACCGCTGCCCGAAGCATCACTATAAATCTCATAGCCTTCGGTTCCACATGGAGAACTCAGCACAGGCGCTGTGGTCAACCGACACTTCAAATCCTCAAAAGATCGCGTGCACTCCAGTGTCCAAACGAACTTCTGCTCCTTCCTCGTCAAAGTAGTGAGAGGTAACACTATCCGCGAGAAGTTCTCTACGAAGTGCCTATAATAGCCGGCAAGCCCCAAAAAGCTCCGGACTTCCGCTACCGTAGCAAGCTCATGCCACTCCCGTATCGCAACAATCTTCGACGGATCCACATCAATACCCTCTCCACTCACTATATGTCCAAGGAACGCCACTGAGGATAACCAAAACTCGCACTTCTAGAACTTGGCATACAACTGATTCCTCCTTAGCGTCTCCAAAACCAAATGAAGATGCTTGAAGTGATCTTCCTCACTTTGCTAGTACACCAAAATATTGCCGATGAAGACAATCACAAAATGGTCCAGGTTCTCCCTGAAAGTCCTGTTCATCAAATCCATGAACACTAACGACGCATTGGTCAGCCCAAACGGCATGACCGTAAGCTCATAATGCCCGTATCTCATACTAAATGCTGTCTTCGGGATATCACTCTCCCTTATTCGCAGCTGATAGTACCCAGCCTTGAGATCCAACTTCGAGTACACCGTCGACCCGACTAACTGATCAAAAAGATCATTAATCCGGGGGATCGTGTACTTATTCTTCTCCGTCAACTTGTTGAGCTTCTGATAATCAATACATAGCCTCAAGCTTCCGTCCTTCTTCTTAACAAAGAGAACCGGCACGCTCCAAGGAGAAGAACTCGGGCGCACATACCCTTGCTCCAACAACTTTTGCAGTTGAACTTTCAGCTCCGCCATTTCCTTAGGCGCTAGCCGATACGGAGATCGTGACACCGGCTTTGCACCTTGCACTAGCTCAATCGTGAAATCTATCTCCCTCTGAGGCGGGGCTCCAGGAAGATCTGCGGGGAACACATCAGGGTATTCCGATACCACTGAAATACACTACAACGTGGGCTTCAGCTTTGCAACCTCCACTAGTGTAAAGAACAGTTCTGCACCGGCACGAACCGCCTTCACCACCTGAAGAGCAGACATCAACATCTTGCTCGACCCCTTTAAGCCCGTAAAAGTCATTCCACGACTTGCTCCTAGCTTGACTTCCTTGTGACCGCAATCGTTATAGGCTTGCTGCTCCGAGAGCCAGTCCATGCCAAATATAACGTCAAACTCCACCAACGGAAGTAACGACGCCTGCAGATCGAACTCCTGATTCACAATACGAATCTTAACATCGCAGATCCTATCCGCGCGCATCGAACACCCATTGTGCAACAACACATCCAACTTATCCTTCGCCATCGAAGAAGGGACTCCGATGCATGATATAAATCCCTCGGACAAGAAGGAGTGTAAGCTCCCGTATCGAAGAGTGCTCTTGCCGAATTTTCACAAATCAAAACAAATCCTAAACAAGCAGTGGTAAGGTAACATGTGCATAACAAGTATTTAAATAAATTGACTTGCTATAAAATAAACCGTACCTGTCACCACATCAGCCTGTTTGATGGCCTCCTGTTGTCCAAGATTATACACCCTTGGTTGTGCTGGAGCATAGTGGGACGCGGTCGACTCCACCGCCTTGCCCTTCTCTTCATAAGTCGCTCCCGGCCTTCTCTCGGACTTAGGACATCCGCTCCAACAGTCACGGGCAAAGTGTCCCGTCTTTCCACAAGTAAAACATGCACCCGGGGTCCGACCCGTAGTGGCCCCAGAAGCACCAGAAGGAGCTGGACCCGAAGTCCTATGCTTCTTGAAGGACCTCCGATAGCCGGACTTTGAAGTAGTCGGCACTCTGAATTCAGATTTTCTATCACCCAAGATTTTCTTTGCCTGTACATTCTTCATGTCCTTATCCAAGGACGGGGCAGTGTTGACCAAGGTTAAGAAACCCTGCGTCATCGGCCCTGAGAGTAGTAACCTCAACTCATCTCTCAACCCTTTATAGAAGCGATTAGTCTTGCGCTCCTCATCCACGATGGTGGAGCTAGCATATCGACTCAAACGAGTAAACTCGTGGAGATATTCATCCACGCTCCTCTCACCCTGAACCAACTTCAAAAACTCATTCTCCAACGCTATCTTCTGCGTCGAAGGGAGGTATCAAGCCAAGAATAATCTCGAGAACTCTTCCATCAAGACATCAACAAGTTGCCTACCTCTCAATAGGTGCAGCTCTAATCCTTCCCACCACATTCTCGCTTCACCGTCCAGAAGGAACGTAGCGATGGTGGTCATTTGCCACTCCTCCATCTCCGTTGCTGTCATGTCTCTCTTCACCCTGAAGAGTCAGTCTTCAGCTTGAGATGGGGTTCCCAACCCCGAGAATACTGGAGGGTTAAAGCTCATTACATGCTTAAGCTGCCTCTCGGTTGCCCTCCTTGGCACCAATGGTTCCACTACCACTTGTTCCACTCTCCTCGGCTTAGCCTCTTGCAGCGGTACCTGCTCCATCGCAGGAGCGGGCTGTTGCGTTTTCCTTGCAGGCTGCGCATTAATCACGGCCAACACTGCTTCGGCCACCAATCGTATGTTCTCAGCCGATAGAGGTGTTGTAGGAGCAACATCTGGTGCACTGCTAGCCTCAGAAACTCGACGTTCCGATGGCCCAACACCACTTCTAGTCACCTATAGTGGTACAAAACACCGTTAAGAGACCAAATAAAATTACAAATAGCAATTATAGGAACACGCAGATTCCTCAAACACGTGTATTTTCACTCCTAAGTGGACATTCATGGGTTCTTTTACTGTTATAACGATGACTCACACACATGTGCTCACCACCCATTAAAAAGAATTCAGCCACGAATTCATCTTAAGCCCGACCAAAACCAGTAGTCTGATACCAAATTGTAACACCCCCTATCCGTTGCATAGCATATAGCAGTAGGTCCGGCCGGGGCCCGACGCCATATACTACAGACAGACTGGGTGGTTACTCAATGGAAACCATCCAACTAATCATAACGTCCTACACAGAGTATTCTAGCGGAAGCTGTTTATAAAAGTTGCAGCAATGAACCCAGCACCGAAGCATGAATGTCCACTAATACCAAAATAGGAATGTTATACATACACCAGTACAAGCCTTAAGGCCTTACAAAATGGTTCACTTGATATTACATGATTTACAGACGACGGCACGCAGGCCGGTCATACATGAATAAAAATAGTAAACACTCCAAGTAGGCCTTCGACGGTCGGCTTCGCAATTTGGGCTTTAGCCCGCTATTGACCGCTTGGTCCAGCAGCACCTGCAAGCAACAAACCACCGCACGGTGGCAAAACAAGGCAACGGTCAGCAATGCTGACCAAATTATAACGATACCGCCCCCAACTCGGGGAGGCGATGCTCCTTCCCTGCAGTTTCATTAACATAAGCGAGCAATAAAACAATATTCATTTCATCACAGGCGTAGGCTCATACGGCTACACACCCCGTGCACTTAGGGCACATTCTCGATGAACAAGTCTAAGTCTGCCGACTCACCACCGTGCCTTTGGACGACCAATCAATGAGTAGTTTGTCTTCTCGGCATGGGTCATGGTAATTAAAACCATAGACCGCCGAAGACTCTCATCTATGCCAACGGCTCTAATCCGAACGACATAGAACGAGTACGGTTGCATATAACCCGTGCTCACAACGCAACGGTAATTTAAACCATATGCGCCCGCAACGGTAATTTAAACCGTATACGCAGGTCAAACTTCTCCCGAGTCCCGTTTCCATCACAATTCACATAACTCTGTTATGTTCAAGTTGGCTCTCAGGCCACCAAGTCGGCAAGATCATGCATCCGCCCAGTTTTCCAGGTGCACCTTTGGGTTAATCCCTAATGCTCCTTGTTGCAATCTACCGTGTAGAAAACCTGAAAAACAATCAATAGCATGGAGTCTTCTCCGGCATTATGCAATGCAACATCACCGATCCAAACCAACATGTCCGGATAGGCTTCACACATCATGCCTATGTCCGTTCTCGCTTACGGACTCTAAACAACGGGGACTTCACATATCTACCCGAAGGAACGCCTCCAACTCACCGCAAACTCGAGAGAGCGGGCTTCCTATGCAAATAAGGAGAGATACACATGCTCAAGAAGAGGATCGTTACCCTTGCGTTCTTCTTTGGCACCATGGAAAAGTAAGCGGATGAAAAGCACCGCACTAGCTTTGCCTCAGTGGATCCGTAGTCGGCTCGCGATTTGGAGCTTCGAAGCTCCTCCAATGTCCGGATCTAGCTTCTTCCTCCTTCCTTGTCTCTCCTCTCTCTCTAAGCTTTAGAAAGATAACCACTCATGAAAAGTGAGGGTTTCTAAGGTCCAATCCCGGGTATATCCTATCAGGAACAACCCCCAACCGTTGGATCACCAATTAAAGAAACGAATGGCTTTGATTCGGGACTGAAATGTCCAATCTGGACCGAACACGGCCTGGCACACGCCCGTGTCCAGGGCCGTGTGCCTCATTCACCGTCAAAATCGACTCGCCTGGAACAACACACGGGCATCAAACATGTCCGTGTTCGACCTGACATGCCCGTGTTCCACCTGACACGGCCGTGTGGCCGGCTGTGTACCCCCATCGATTTATCTCGAAAACAACCCGAGCACTGCACGGGTTCTAGGACACGCCCGTATCCTTGCCCGTGTCTACCTCAACATGCCTGGGCTCTAGGCCGTTTACACGGTCTCGACACTCGACACTTCATCGAGCGAAGATCGTCGACCTGACGACACGGCCTTGGACACGCCCGTGTCCTAGGCCGTGTGCCTTTTCTCGACACATCGTCGAGCAAAATTCGTCGACTCCCGGGACGAGTGTCGACACGGGTCGACACGCCCTGCGACACGCCCGTGTCGCAGGCCGTGTGCCATGTCTCGACAATTCGTCGAGCGCAGAATGTCGACTTCGCGGGCTGAGTGTCGACACGAGTCGACACGCCCTGCGACACGACCGTGTCGCAGTCCGTGTGCCCAGTCTCGACACAATATCGAGAGCAAAATGTTGACTTCGCCGGCTGAGTGTCGACACAAGCCTGACACGCCCGTGTCCCAGGCCGTGTGCCTCCTGCCAGAACCCAAAACTGACCCAAAACATCCCCCGTCACTCTTTTGAGTTTCAGGGCGTTATACTCGTGTCCTAGGCCGTGTTCCCTGTCTCTACACAACGTCGAGCGAAAATGTCGACTCCCCGTGCCAATCGTTGACACGGGCTCAACACTCCCTGAGACACGCCCGTGTCTCATGCCGTGTTCGCTGCTCGACGATCGTCGACTCCAAATTTCGTCTACCTCGAGGCCAAATCGTCGACTCGAGCCTGACATGCCCTGGGACACGCCCGTGTCCCAGGCCGTGTACCCCCTGCCAAATACCAGATTTGGCCCAAAACGCCTCCCGTCGCTCTTTTGAGTTTTGGGGCGGTACAGTAACATGCCTGCAATCACCTCCTGTGGGTTCCGCTCCTGTGTCATGTCCAGAGCGAACACTTGATTCCGAGCCGGTGCTGGGTTTCCTCTTCGTGGTCCTCGTCCTAGACTACGCATGTGTCCCCGCCATCGAGGAGCTACCGGAGGGAGAGCAAGAGGAGCATTCCCTAACAGCTGCGGGCAGTAACGTCGGATGTGGCCCGGTTGGTTGAATAGGTAGCACACCCGCTCATACCTCCCCTCAGGTTGTTGAAATTGTTGAGGCTGTGGAGGTGGAGGCAATGCTGGCGGCTGTGGAACCGGGTGCTCCACTCTAAAATTCCGGTGGAAACGTCTGCCACCTCTCTGATGTCCTCTTCCTCCTCTATAGTCATGTCTCCTTCTATTTCTAGGGCCAACTTCCATCACACCCTCAGCAAGCCTCTTACCACTTCCTAAGTGGTCCGCTTCTACCCTCTTTGCCATGTCAATTATTTCCGCCAAGCTGGAGTGCGCTATAAACAAAAGGGCCTGCCTTAGGGGGTCCCGCAGCTCTTTGTAGAAGCGCTTAGCATATCCTCTGTCATCCAATTCATATGAGTCCGCAAATCTCGCGAGATGTTGGAACTCTCGTTGATACTTCGTAACCGACTTTGATCCTTGCTTCAGTAGTAGAAATCTCTCTTCGAGTTCATCTCGAGTAGACGAGTGAATGAAGTGCTCTAAAAAGACTCCTGAGAACTCGCTCCAGCTAATCTCCGTATAAACTTGCCCTTGAAAGGTGGAACCCATAAGGGACCTCCACCACCTCTTGGCGTGCAGTTCCCGGACGAACACTGTCAATGTTACATCCATGTTGGTTGGGCAACAGATTCCTGCCAATAGCTCCTACACCGTATCGAGCCATTCTTCTTTACGCACAACCGACTCTATCCCAAGGTAGGCGGGAGGGGAGAGAGCCTGAAAAGTGCTCAACCAGTTTGAGCCCGGAGCCTGTTGTTGTAATGGGGTCTGCTGCGACCTAAAGTCATCCAGGATGGTCGTGAGCGTCTGTCCCAATTCAGATTGTTGGAACTGAGTAGGTACGGAAGGGGCAGGAGTGCCTCCCACTGGCTCAACGTGCATTGGGATCTACACGTAGAGTATAAACCTATGGTAAAGTTAGATAATCTTAAGGTCAATGTTGGACATACTTAGTGTGAATTACATATGGGCACACCATTGCTTCCGCTAAGTCAGTTTGTCCCCAACCTGAATAATCGAACGAGGGTGATACCATTGTTGAATGACTTTTTTAGTTCAGGATCGTAGCAAGCTGATACCATTTGTAAGACCCCCCCCCCCCCGAATCAAAAGACATGACACGAAGGGGGGGGGGGGGTCTTATGCCCAGAACAGCCACCTTGCGGTAGCATTAGCACACGGGATAACCTATACCATAAGAAGCCTATCCTACCGGCTATAACCAATATCAACAAAATGCCAACCCAACCAAAAAAACATATGATAGAAGTCCATCCACACATAAATATAAATGGTCCAAAAGTACATCAAGAAAAGAAGCTACAACAAGCTTATAAAGTATCAGAGTACAGCAAAAACATGCCCAAAGGGCTACATCAAAATCCCTCAAAACTCACATCGATGACTGACGGTAGAGACCACACCGTCCCTTCAGTCCCTGTCGTCCTGGCCTAGCTGTCCTGCTGCATAACCTGCGGCTACTCTACCTGCGTGGTCTCCTCCTAAAAAGTAAGACTTAGCAACCATTAGTCATAAAAACAAAGTGGCTTTCACATCCGCTCCCCCGACGACTCCTCGGCACCGGGCAGAGAAAGGAACAAGAGTACAATGTATATATAGTAGTATAAGCAGGTACAAGCAGGTGAAATAAGTACATATATCGTGAGCAGCAATAGAAGAAATGTATAACATCATTAACAACAGTTTATTCTAGCAACTCTACATGAGTTATATCAATCCATCAAGTATATAGATCTACAATAGGAAAGTAACTTAACTTATAAGAATTCCCATACAAACTTATAAGTTAAGGTTCGACTTAGCAATAAAGTAACTCATCGTATAGGAGTGCCCATACAAACTTATATGATGAGGATATTGTGTATGCATGTATTGTAATGGTATGTATGCAATGCAATGACTCACCCATGATCACGCACATGCAATTACTATGTCGACACAAACTTGTAGTTTCCACTTTTCGAGCAGATAGCTAACCTCTCAGGCATTGATGAGTCCACTTTATATACCTATTTTTGGACTCATCTGGGCTAGTTTTCATGCATTTGCACTTCACTTTTAGTTCATTATCATATATATTTCATATTGCCTATATTTCCATAGGAAGTGCACATTTAAGCCCATGGTTGTGCATTTTGTTATTTTTATAGTTTGTACTCCCTTTTGTGATTGTCTGGAATGTCTACATAGATTAGTGATTGGTTTTTCCTTTCGGTACAGGGGTCGTGGGCGTGTTCCGGGATGGTTGTGAAACAGGAATACTGCGCACGATCATGGGATCTAATGCGCACGACCACTAGTCGTGCGCCCCTGATCGTGCGCACTACTCTACGTTTTCCAGAATCAGCCTGGGGTAAGCGCACGACCACTGGACATACTGCGTACGACCACCGGTCGTGCGCCACTGATAGTGTGCATTGATTCCTCTTTTCTGGAGTCCTGTCTGGGTAATCGCATGATCTTTGGACTTAGTGCGCATGACCACTGGTCGTACGCCACTACTCGTGCGCATTATCCCAGTTCTTCTTCCTGTTATTCCATGCCAGTGCGCACGGGCATAGGACATAGTGCGCACGACCACTGGTCGTGCGCCTGTGATCGTGCGCATTGTTCATTTCTGATTTTGTATAAATAGTGCAGGTTCCGCCCTAATTCGGTATCGCTCATTTTCCTCCGCCGTTTTCATCTCCGAGGAGGGATTCCGCAGTCCTCCTTCAATCTCCACACTAGGGAGGTGCTCCGGGCAAGCTTTCACCGCCAAATCCAAGCCGGAGCTTCCTCTCGGCCTCCTCCATCATCTCTTGGGTTCATTTCAAGTTTCAGCGCCATAGCCATCAAGCAAAGGGAAGCTTGCAACTTTCGTCCGCTATCGTGAGACGAAGAAGACGGGCCATTGGAAGGTGGTGACAGCCCTTCTCTACCCCGAACGCAGTTGAGGAACGAGCTTGGACGCGGATTGACAATCCGACGATTCCAACCGTGAATCCTCAGCAAGACTTCAGATTCGGTCGATCTCTTGCCTTGTTCTTCCTTTATTGTTGTATTTGTGTGTTAAAACTTCATTTATATTGATGTTGTTGCACATTAGATGTAAACTTTACTAGATTATTGTCTATGTGATTCTGTGTTTGTTTATGCTTTAGCTGCTTGAGGTGCGCCATATATCCATCCACCACCATCCACCCTTGCCGCACTAGCAATTGCTTGTGGCGTGCGTTGCGAAGAGGTGCTCACGACCCTCATTCCGCCGTTCTAACCACCTCATCTGCTAGCCTTCTCGTCCATCCGCTTAGTGATTCGGTGCATAGCATCACGACTAGTCTTCCATCCCGCCTGGCGAAGCATCGCATAGCAGCGTTGCATAGGAGTAGTTGTTAGCCTTTTATTTTCTATTTCCGCAACATCAAAACCTCCCCTTAGTTAGCTCCGACCTGAGGACTTCAATCTCAAGTCCTCCTCGAAATTAACTCCACCTTACTGTGTTCCTTGTGAGATCGATACTTGGGAAAACCCCCAGTTTATATTACTTGTGCAACCGTTTCACTGTCGTGATCTATAGCATCAAGTTTTTGGCGCCGTTGCCGGGGAACACAGTCGTGTGAGTTTTTGGAGAGGGAGACGTGAGATTGCTTTCCTTTTCCTTTGTAAATCGCTTTTGTTTTGTTCTATTTTTGTTTTGCCTGTCTTTTTCTTGTTTCTTTAGGCAATTGTAGTAATATATTGTTGGATTTAGTAATTTGCACAATTTATTTTGAATCTGCTGTTTATACACCATATGGGGATATTCGTATGTCCAATGTCGTTGGTGTGGGAAGCCTTCCCACGCTAGTCATGCATGCCCTATGAGAGATATTGAGCATAAGCCTCAGCGCACAATGCATGAGATGCTGTATTCGTACAGCCTTTCGAACACTGTGCCCCGAGTTTATGGTCAATAGTCCTCGCCACATACACCGTTCTCATATTCCTCTCCGGCACCAAAAGGACCGCAGCGTAATGGGAGAAAGTGTTTGTATTGTCGTAGAACAGATCATGTCCTGAAGGATTGTGCCGAGTACCCCCGTGTTATGGAAGAGGACGATGAGCCGGACATCCGGATCATCCCGACTCCTACCGTTGGTGGCACACCTTCATCATCTGGTTATGTGTCCCTGTCACCTTCATTTGTTGAAGGGAATGATGTGGACACAACTACCAGATGTGTGACTGATCTAGGCTTCGACATGGTTGAGCCCATCTCTCCTGTGCATACATCTCCAAGAGTGGAGCCGATTCTTTGTGAGGAACCTGCGCTTGACTTTTATTCAAGCAAAGTTCTTCCGCCTTTTGTGCATTCTACTTTAGTCGCCTCTGGCGACATTTTCGACGATGCAACACAAGTTGAGGCTTGTGATACATGCGTTGTTTCCACTCCCATGGAGGAGGACAACCTTCTTAGTGTCGAGGATTCTCCCTTGATACCAAAGGAGGAAGTCCAAGTCTTGGTGGAGGCCTCTATGGATCCAGCCGAGCCTTGTAGCATTGTCGAGATTACTGACGATATTTTTCTACCTCAGCCTTTAGGGAGTGAAACTGGGATCACTCCCCCGATTATTTCTTTATGTTCTTCATCTCTTTTATTTCTTGACCCACATTCCTTTCCTGAGCCTGTGCAGGTTGAATCTCCACGGGTAAGTTGGGTTGACGTTGAGCCTTGCGCTCAGGCTGTCGACGAGTGCATCCTCTTGTGTGAGGAGGTTCCTACCTCCTTCACAGTGGAAGCCCCTGCCGTCACCTTCGCCCCCAGCAAACTTGTGGTGGACGAAACCTTGCTAGGCAAGGATGTGTTTTGTGGTGAGAAGAGTGAGGACCAGCGCTCCTTCTCTTCTTACTTCCTATTTCCTCTACCTGTGTTGGGCAGCTATTACTATTTAGGTAGAGGCGTAACTGATCTATCACCATATCGGCACCTGTTACCGAAACGGATATTAGACCAGTTACCTGTTTACTTTTTATTTCATAGGCCCATTAGCTAGAACTGTTTAGAATTTAATAAGTCGTGCTGGGATGACTGTAACCCCAGTACATATCTTTCATTTTCTGCATTTTATTTTTCATGCCTAGTTTGTTTTAGTATTTCTTTGTAGTTTGTATATTTTTGTTTTGTTTTTTGCGGAGCTCACCTCTGCAGGTATTCATAGCAAATCGCATTGGCGGGGTTCTGATTCTTCGTATGGCGGGCCTGCTTCAGGTTTCCACGCTTCTTCTGGTATGCTCACTAGCTGAGCATGGGGTAAACTCTTCCCTTAGCTCTTTATGATTTTAATTTCTCTATCTTATGATTTGTTGCTTAGTTTAAGTCTGGGGGAGAGATCTGTTACCTATTGCACGTACACATTTCATGTGCATACTAGAAGCTTTTATTGTTTTATTTTGCTTAGTTCATTGCATCACACACCACTGCACCCACATGAGCGCGTGCTTAGCTTTTTGCATGCTACGAGTTAAACACATTTCTTCGTTAGATTTGGGCAAATTATGGTGCTGGCTTAGGATTGTGAGACAGAGTAAAATGTTGGCCTTGTTGTGTTTCTAGTCAACTGCTCTCGTCTCGTGTAAAAATTCGAGTAGATTTAATTTTTTTGTATGCTTTTAGTTTTATATTTTTCTAATTGCGTAAATACTTTTTATTCTACTCAAAAGTTGGTGAATCCGGTGTGAATCCGACGGTAGCTTAGGGATGTGTGTAGACGGCGGTTAGTTTTGTATTGCTCGAGTCGGGAGGAGGGATAGTCTTTCTCGTTGTCTAAGAACTTGCCCCAAGCTATTCTTGAAGCCTGGGTATAGGTTAGTCATGCATGAGTGTGATGTAGGCCATCAATTTGGCTCGGTTGAGCTTTGTACCATTCCTAACGTCTTATCCTCGCTAGCCCGTTGTGTCTACCCCTCCTTTTGATTCAGCTCCACCATGATTTCACCAAAGCCTCAAAGCCAATCCTAGTCGCACTCCCAAGTTGAGCTTTAGTATTTACATTTTAATGTTGGGATGTGATGTGGTGATTTTACTTGTGATTATGTGGATGTGCTCCAATGTTATATTTGCTGAATTGTGAAAATAAAATGAAGAAAAAGAAAAAGAAAAATATTTGTGAAAAAAAAGAAAAAAAAGTGAAAAGTAAAAGTAAAATTGAAAATCCTATTTGAGATGTGCTTATTTTTGGAGTAGGCGGTGCACACACCCATATGTTAAAAGTTAAGTTTGGGGGTGTGGTGTACCCGCATATATTTTGGTTAGCTGATGGATTCCCTTCATACTAGCTCATTTGGGTTAGATGCATAGCCTTCTTGTTTATCCTTGTTTACCTCACCAAAACCCAAGCCCCATCTCTTCACCTAAAGTCCTACCGATTCGTGTGTGAACCAAACCAGTGCCGTGGAGAGAATGCGAAAAGGCAAGCATATGGTCACCGACAATGGTGGATTCCTTTGGAGGTTATCCGGAGCCCCGATCTTTGGCAATGCTCTCCTAGCGATTAGTCTACTTTCTCCCTACGCATGACCGGATGATTCACCGTGATTCCATTTTTGAGTAATAATAAAATTTTGATACGCATTGTGAAAAGTATAAACTATTTTGTATACTTAGAAATTTCTTCTATTATATTTTTACGCGCGCGAGCATGCGACTTCGCATGGTACTTCGTATCGCAATTTCTTTGTTAACTAGTATTTTTCCCTATCTGCTTAGATTTTGTTTGCTCGGGACGCGCAAACAGTTAAGTCTAGGGGTGTGATGAGTCCACTTTATATACCTATTTTCGGACTCATCTGGGCTAGGTTTCACGTATTTGCACTTCACTTTTAGTTCATTATCATATATATTTCATCTTGCCTATATTTCCATAGGAAGTGCACATTTAAGCCCATGGTTGTGTATTTTGTTATTTTTATAGTTTGTACTCACTTTTGTGATTGTCTAGAATGTCTGCACAGATTAGTGATTGGTTTTTCCTTTCGGTACAGGGGTCGCGTGCGTGTTCCGGGATGGTTGTGAAACAGGAATACTGCGCACAATCATGGGATCTAATGCGCACGACCACTGGTCGTGCGCCCCTGATCGTGCGCACTACTCTACGTTTTCCAGAATCAGCCTGGGGTAAGCACACGACCACTGGACATACTGCGCACGACCACCGGTTGTGCGCCACTGATCGTGTGCATTGATTCCTCTTTTCTGGAGTCCTGTCTGGGTAATCGCACGATCATTGGACTTAGTGGTCGTGCGCCACTACTCGTGTGCATTATCCCAGTTCTTCTTCCTGTTATTCCATGCCAGTGCGCACGAGCAAAGGACATAGTGCACACGACCACTGGTCGTGCGCCTGTGATCGTGCGCATTGTTCATTTCTGCTTTGGGATAAATATTGCAGGTTCCGCCCTAATTCGGGATCGCTCATTTTCCTCCGCCGTTTTCATCTCCGAGGAAGGATTCCGCCGTCCTCCTTCAATATCCACACTAGGGAGGTGCTCCGGGCAAGCTTTCACCGCCAAATCCAAGCCGGAGCTTCCTCTCGGCCTCCTCCATCATCTCTTGGGTTTATTTCAAGTTTCAACGCCATAGCCATCAAGCAAAGGGAAGCTTGCAACTTTCATCCGCTATCATGAGACGAAGAAGACGGGCCATTGGAAGGTGGTGACAGCCCTTCTCTACCCCGGACGCAGTTGAGGACCGAGCTTGGATGCGGATTGACAACCCAACAATTCCAACCGTGAATCCTCAACAAGACTTCGGATTCGGTCGATCTCTTGCCTTGTTCTTCCTTTATTGTTGTATTTGTGTGTTAAAACTTCACGTATATTGATGTTGTTGCACTTTAGATGTAAACTTTACTAGATTCATGTCTATGTGACTCTGTGTTTGTTTACGCTTTAGCTGCTTGAGGTGCGCCATATATCCATCCACCACCATCCACCCTTGCCGCACTAGCAATTGCTAGTGGCATGCGTTGCGAAGAGTGCTCACGACCCTCATTCCGCCGTTCTAACCACCTCATCCGCTAACCTTCTCGTCCATCCGCCTAGTGATTCGGTGCATAGCGGCCCGAGTAGTCTTCCATCCCGCCTAGCGAAGCATCGCATAGCGGCGTTGCATATGAGTAGTTGTTAGCCTTTTATTTTCTGTTTCCGCAACATCAAAACCTCCCCTTAGTTAGCTCCGACCTGAGGACTTCAATCTCAAGTCCTCCTCGAAATTAACTCCACCTTATTGTGTTCCTTGTGAGATCGATACTTGGGAAAACCCCCATTTTATATTACTTGTGCGACCGGTTCACTGCCGTGATCTATAGCATCAGGCATCAACCATTGTGGCCAAGCGGTGAAAGTAGACCGGGCTTCTCTACTACTAAGCAGGCATCCACACTAGATCACTTAGGCCTCCGTACTCCTCATTGCTATGAACAAAACAGCAGAGCACACGTGCGTACTACGGCTCAATGGGAGTCTCGGGTAGAAGTGCACCGAGAACCAAGCCCCGATCTGGCCTAAGTTGTGACCCGGAAGGAGCCTCGGAAAAAGCACGAGGACCAAGCCCAATCTTTCACTTGGCATAGATGGAGCCCCGGGAAATAAGCACCGAGGACCAAGCCCAACTTTCCAAGGTCTAACTGTCAACTCCCGTCGGTGTGACGACTGGAAAGCATGTTGACCTGCCACACTATCCTTAACCATGGATTACGACACCGCGTGTCGACTCACACCGCATTCAATTTCACATTATTGTGGCACTGAAGGATCCCCAGAAATGAACACCGAGGGCCAAGCCCAACCGTCCACTTGGCACGGAAGGATCCTCGGGAAATGAACACCGAGGAATAAGCCCAACCATCCATTTATGTCTCTTCTCAGCATTACCCAAACCAGTGCGGTCAAACATCTGCACTTACATCCTTTCACAATGCTACCCGTAGGGAGACACCACACTAAGTATTTGACTACTAAATTCATTCCGTTAAACAATTATTTGCATGGCCATAAATCAGCATTCTACACTTCATTTCCAATTGATTCCAATGCATTGCTAATACAATGCGCGATTCTATTGGTTCACTAATTTCTACCAAATCATCTCGTTCAAGTACTTTTCATTTCATCATTTATTTACGTGGGATCCATTCATCAAATTTCATCAATCATTGAATTATGACGATTAAACATAAAAGTATTCACCCAACCTCAATGTCAATTTGCTACAATGTCTCTACCGAGTCCAACACGATTCAACACCAACCCAAGAATTTTAAGTGCAGGACACCTTCTGGATAACAATTTCGACCGGAGATTACCGAGGCTACAAAAATCCCATGAAGGCGTATAACCCCTCATTGGAAAGGTATTTCCATGGGTTACTACTTTCATGTTCAGGACACAACCAAGATCCGAAGGTAGCACACTTGAAATTGGTTTCAAAGTCTGCTGCGTACAGAACACAATTTCTGCACGCTTAGCATGTCAGCCGTCAATTTCATTCAGACTTTCCCGTGGCTAAATACTACGCCTGAAGTGGTGCAACCACTCGTTGTAAAGGTGTTTCCAAGGGCTACGACTATCCCGTTTAGTCGAAAGCACAGATCTGGACGTATCACACTTGAAAACGGCCAAGAAGAACACTGCGTGCAGAACACAAATTTCTGCACGCATCTTAAGGCAGATTGAACGGCATCGGGTCATCTTCCTACTCTAGCCGATCTTCTCCAATTCACATGCAAACTTCCTCCTGTATTATTCACCCTCATAAGGCCACTTATCTTCACGAAACCATCCTCCATCATCACATAGAAGGATGGAGAGGTTGAAGACGTCTAATCCCTAGAACACAACTCCTAGCATGGCCATTCCTAGAAAACTTCTTCTCTCAAATTAAGACTCTCTTGAGTAGATATCTCTCCTAAGAAATAACTAGATATCTAGTACAAAGGGAGAGGGGAGGAAGCTCACCTCGTTTCCGGGGTTTCCACCATTTCTGGCCAAGGATCTTGTCACTCTTCTCGGCGGCATCTTCTTCTCCTCGGCAGCGGCGGTCCTTCACGGGGTGTAGGGTGGCTCCAGCACTTCCTTTCTCTTCTCCAGTAGTTTTTTCCACAAAAATGGATTGGAAGAGGAATGAAAAATGGTTAGGGTTTCTTTTCCCCTTTATATGCGGAAATGACACGGGTAGGGACACGCCCGTGTCCTTACCTGTGTCCTGCTCGGGTGGAACGTCGTTGACAGTTCGACTGCCATTTCGATACACAAACATTGGTAGGGACACGCCCGTGTCTCTACCCATGTCCAAGTGACACGACCGTGTTTCTGACCGTGTCCTACTCGGGTCACGCTTTGTCGAGTTTTACACGACACACACGGGTAGGGACACGCCCGTATCTCTACCCGTGTCCACATACACACGGGTAGTGACACGCCCCCGTGTCCTTCTCTTGAACGACTCGAGTAGTCGACTTGAGTGCTGGCTGGAGAAACACGGGTTTGGAAACACCCGTGTGTAATGTCCCCTGCGCCGTCCGTGGGCCTCAGCCCCCTAGGCCTTCGTTAGACCGTTACCGGGCTACAACCCAAGCACCCCAACCCCTCTCCCTCCACAGGAGGGTTGTTGGTGGCCATAGCCTCCCTTTGAAGAGTGAACTCGACAGTTAAGCTGGGACATACGGGGACTTCCCAGAAGGTCACCCATCCCAGTACTACTCTCGCCCTTGCACGCTTAATTATGGAGAGCGACATCTTTCTTCAGTCCTGGCCACCAGAACAGTTTCTTCATATCCCTGAACATCTTTGTGCTAACAGGGTGAATTGAGTATTTCGTATAGTGAGCTTCGTACATCAACTCTTCCCTCAATTTGCCCAAATTCGGGACGCACAAACGACCCTCTTTCCGCAAATGGCCGTCATTCCAGGAGAATTTGCCCTCTGGTCCGTCCTTGACATAGCGTTGGAGACTCTCATCTATCTCCGTTGCTCATCGAACCCTGTCCGCAAGGTCACACTGCACCTCCGTCCAGTTCAAACATGCATCGGCTATAGAATTCTTGTCAATACAAGAAATCCCTAAACCAATTTGCCCTTGCCGTAGCACTTGGACTCACGGCATCAACGACAACATTTCCCTTCCAGGGAGTATAATGAATCACAAAGGTGTAGTCCACAAGGAACTCCAACCACCTTCGTTGTCGTATATTCAGGTCCTTCTGCTCCAATAAATTTTTTAGGCTCTTGTATTCTGTATAGATTTCCACTTTTACGCCATACAGATAATGCCGCCAAAGCTTCAGTGTAAAAATCACCGCCTCCAACTCTATGTCATGGACGGGATAATTTCTCTCATGCACCTTCAACTGGCGAGAGCCATATGCAATCACTTTCCCATTTTGTAGAAGAATGCAGCCTAAGCCACTCCCTAAAGCAACACTGTCCATTCGTACCACATGGCGACGTCAACATAGGCGCCGTGGTGAACCGACACTTCAGCTCTTCAAAAGCTCGCGCACACTTCGGCATCCAAACGAACTTCTGATCCTTTCTCGTTAGTGTGGTTTGATGCAAAGCGATCCGTGAGAAGTTTGCAACAAATCGTCTATAGTAGCCTGCCAATCCAGGAATTCTCCTGACTTCGGCCACAGAAGAAAACACTGGACACTCATACATGGCCCTTATCTTTGCCGGATCCACTACTATGCCCTCTCCGCTTACCACATGGCCCAGAAAAGCCACCGACGATAGCCAAAACTAGCACTTCGAGAACTTGGCGTAGAGCTTATTCTTCCTCAAAGTATGCAACACCAACCACAAGTGGTTTTCGTGATTGGCTTCCGATTGCGAGTACACTAGGATATCATCAATGAACACAATCATGAACAAGTCCAGGTACTCTCAGAATGTTTGGTGCATCAGATAAATAAACACCGATGGCGTATGTAACACCCCCTATCCGTCGCATAGCATATAGCAGTAGGTCCGGCCGGGGCCCGACGCCATATACCACAGACAGACCGGGTGGTTACGTATGGAAACCATCCAACCAATCTCAACGTCCTACACAGAGCATTCTAGCGAAAGCAGTTTAAATAAGTTGTACTCAAGAACCCAGCAACAAGCATGAATGTCCACTACTACCAAAAGGAATGTTATTACAAAATACTCAAAAGTCGACCTTAAGGCCTTACAAAACGTTCCACTTGTTTAATACATGATTTACAAACCTCGGCACGCAGGCCGGTCATACATGAATAAAACAGGAAAACATTTCCATTTGGGCCTTCGAGGGCCAGCTTCGCAAAAAGGGCTTTAGCCCGCTATTGACCGCTTGGTCCAGCTGCACCTGCAAGCAACAAACCACCGCACGGTGGTAAACAAGGCAACGGTCAGCAATGCTGACCAAATTATAATGATCCCGCCCCCAACTCGGGGCGGCGATGCTCCTTCCCTGCATTTCATTAGCATAAGCGAGCAAAGCATATAACTAAAGCCATTTCATCACAGACGTTGGCTCGCACGGCCACACGCCTCGTGCACTCAGGGCACATTCTCGGTGAACCGGTCCATGTCGCGTCAATTTAAGCCACCAACATTCTGGACTCACCACCGCCAACAGACGGATAATCCTATGAGCAATTTGTCTTCCTGGCATTGGTCACGTCAATTTAAGCCATCGACCGCCGAAGACCCTATTCTATGCCAACGGTAAGTGCCACGTGCCTTTAGGTCTCTTTAACCGAACGACATAGAACGGGTACGGTTCCATCTAACCCGTGCTCACGCCGCAACGACAATTTAAGCCATATGCGCGGGTCAAACTTCCACCGAGTCTCGTGTCCATCACAAATCACATAACCCAGTTATGTTCAAGTTGGCTCTCAGGCCACCAAGTTGGCAAGATCTCGTATCCGCCCAGTTTTCCGGGTGCACCTTTGGGTTAGTCCCCAAGGCTCCCTGCTGCAATCTACCGCGTAGAAAACCCGAAAACACCCAATAGCACGGAGTCTTCTCCGGCCTTATGCAATGCAACATCACCGATCCGGACTAACATGTCCGGGTAGGCTTCAACCAAAATGCCTATGTCCGTTCTCGCATACGGACTCTAAACAACGGGGACTTTACATATCTACCCGAAGGAACGCCACCAACTCTCCGCAAACTCGCGAGAGGGGGCTTCCTATGCTAAGAAAAGGAGCGATTCAAGCTCAAGATGAGGATCGTTACCCTTGCGTTACTCTTTGGCGCCATCAAAAAGTAATCGGATAGAAATCACCGCACTTGCGTTGCCTCCGTGGATCCGGAGTCGGCTTGCGATTCAGAGCTCCGAAGTTCCTCCAATGGCGGATCTAGCTCCTCTTCCTCTTGCCTTAGCTCTTCTTTCTCCAAGGGTTTGGAGAGATGAAAAGGGTGAAAAGTGAAGGATTTTCTAAGTCAAACCCGAGTATATCCTCTCAGGAACCAACCCCAGCCGTCGGATCTCAACCTAAGAAAACGAGCGGCTTTGATTCGGGGCTGAAATGCCCAATTTGGACCGAACACGGCCTGGCACACGCCCGTGTCCAGGGCCGTGTGCCGCATTCGCCGTCAAAATCGAATCTTCTGAACTCGCACACGGGTATCGAACACGCCCGTGTTCGAGCTGACACGCCCGTGTTCCAGCTGACACGGCCGTGTAGCCGGCCGTGTACCCCATTATTTTCTCCCGCTTTCAACTCGAGCACTGCACGGGTTCTAGGACACGCCCGTGTCCTTGCCCGTGTTATATTGACACGCCTGGGCCCCCAGGCCGTGTACACGGGACATTTCGTCGAGGGAAGATCGACGACTCGATGACACGGCCTTGGACACGCCCGTGTCCTAGGCCGTGTGCCTTGACTCGACGATCGTCGAGTGAATCTCGACGATTTCACCTTGACGATCGTCGACACGGGTCGACACGCCCTGCGACACGCCCGTGTCGCAGGCCGTGTGCCCATTCTCGACGAATCGTCGAGCATAACTCGACGATTTCACGGCTAAGTGTCGACACGGGTCGACACGCCCTGCGACACGCCCGTGTCGCAGGCCGTGTGCCCATTCTCGACGAATCGTTGAGAATAACTCGACGACTTCGCGACTAAGTGTCGACACACGCTTGACACGCCCTGGGACACGCCCGTGTCCCAGGCCGTGTGCCTTCAGCCAGAACCCAAAACTGGCCCAAAACGTCCCCCTTTGCTCCTTTGAGTTTCGGGGCGTTATAACTCTCCCCCTCTTAAAATAATTTCGCCCACGAAATTACATAAAGGAAAGATATACAAAAACCAACATTTGTACCTGAGCGGAACAACTCCGGATACTCGTCAAGCATAGTCTGCTCTCGCTCCCAAGAGAGCTCCTCACGACCGCAATTGTCCCACCGGACTTTGACCATCCTGATCTCTTTATTGCGTAGCCGCTTGACCTCTGAGTCCTCAATCCGCACGGGCTTGACCTTTGTCGTTAGCCCACTATCCACCGGCACTTGATCTACCGCGATCACTTGCGTAGGCTCTTGCACCGCCTTCCGAAGCACCGAAATGTGGAATACATCGTGTAAACCACTTAGCTCCACCGAAAGCTTCAACCTATAGGCCGCTTCTCCAACTCGCTCCAGAACCTCAAACGGTCCAAGGTACCTCGGGCTTAGCTTTTTCAACCGTCGCACCCGCAAGACACCCTTGAACGGCTTGATCTTTAGGTACACATAATCACCCACAGCGAACTCCACGTTCCTGTGCTTGGCATTATAGTACTTTGCTTGCCGGTCCTGAGCGATGAGTAACCTCTCCCGAATGGTTCTCACCAAAGAAGTAGCATCATCCACTTCCGATCGCTTATACAACTTCGACTCGCCCGTTTCTAACCAAGACAACGGCGTGCGACATCTTCTACCATATAGGGCCTCAAAAGGCGCCATCTGAATACTTGCTTGGTAGCTGTTGTTGTATGCGAACTCCACCAAATAAAGGTGGTCCTCCCATTGCTTTCCAAAGTCCAAGACACACATGCGAAGCATGTCTTCCATGGTTCTATTGACCCTCTCGGTCTGCCCATCCGTTTGCGGATGGAAGGCTGTGCTAAACTTCAGCTTTGTCCCCAACATTTGCTGCACCAGCCTCCAATCATTGGACGTGAACCGCCCATCTCGGTCACTCACGATGCTGCGGGGCACACCATGAAGCCGCACTATGTTATCCACATAAAGTTTTGCCAGCTTCTCCACCGGATCATCCTTCCTATGCGGAATAAAATGCGACACCTTGTTAATCGATCGACCACCACCCAAATGGCGTCGTTCCCTTTTTGCGACCTTGGCAAACCGTGCACAAAGTCCATAGAGATGTCGTCGAATTTCCACTCCGGAATAGGCAAGGACTTAAGAAATCCTCCCGGCTTTTGGCACTCCGCCTTCACCAAGGCGCAAGTTTGGCACTTCGCTACGTATAGCGCCACATCCTTTTTCAAACCCGGCCACCAAAACAGTTTCTTGACGTCGCGGTACATCTTCGTGCTCCCCGGGTGAATCAAGTACTTGGTATGGTGTGCCTCGTACAACAACTCCACCCGCAAATTGCCCACACTTGGGACGCACAAACGACCGTCTTTCCAAAGCAATCCGTCCTCCACAACGAATTGGGAATTTGACCCATCCAGAGCCTCTAACATGAACTGCTTCATATGAGCATCCATATCCAAAGCCTGTCGAATCCGATCAGCCAGGTCATATTGGACTTCAGTCCAATTCAGCACTGCTTCAGCACTAGATTGTCTATCCACACAAACAATCTCCAACGCCTCCAGCTCCTGCACCAACCGCTCATCATGCACTGATAGCCAATTCGCTTGAGCTGGGGCTCGGCGACTCAACGCATCCGCAACCGCATTCCCTTTGCCAGGCACGTAGTGGATCTTGAATGTATAGTCCCCCAGGAACTCCATCCATCTACGCTGCCGCATATTCAGATCTTTCTGATCAATCAGGTACTTTAGACTCTTGTGATCGGTGTAGATATCAATCTTCACACCGTACAAATAGTGTCTCCACAGCTTCAAGGCAAAAATCACGGCCGCCAACTCCAAGTCGTGGACCGGATAATTCCTCTCGTGCACTTTTAGCTGTCTCGAGCCATAAGCTATCACGCTGCCGTGCTGCAATAGCACGCAACCCAAACCGCTGCCCGAAGCATCGCTATATATCTCATAGCCTTCGGTTCCAACCGACGAACTCAGCACAGGCGCCGTGGTCAACCGACACTTCAGTTCCTCAAAAGCTCGCGCGCACTCCGGCGTCCAAACGAACTTATGATCCTTCCTCGTCAAAGTAGTGAGAGGTAACGCTAACCGCGAGAAGTTCTCTACGAAGCGCCTATAATAGCCGGCAAGCCCCAAAAAGCTCCGGACTTCTGCTACCGTAGCAAGCTCAGGCCACTCCCGTATCGCAACAATCTTCGCCGGATCCACAGCAATACCCTCTCCACTCACTATATGCCCGAGGAACGCCACTAAGGATAGCCAAAACTCGCACTTCGAGAACTTGGCATACAACTGGTTTCTCCTTAGCGTCTCCAACACCAAATGAATATGCTTGAAGTGATCTTCTTCACTTTGCGAGTACACCAAAATATCGTTGATGAAGACGATCACGAAATGGTCCAAGTACTCCCTGAACGTCCTGTTCATCAAATCCATGAATACTGACGGCGCATTAGTCAGCCCAAACGGCATGACCGTAAACTCATAATGCCCGTATCTCGTACTAAACGCTGTCTTCGGGATATCACTCTCCCTTATCCGCAGCTGATAGTACCCAGACTTGAGATCTAACTTCGAGTACACCGTCGATCCGACTAACTGATCAAAGAGATCATCAATCCTAGGGATCGGGTACTTATTCTTCTCAGTCAGCTTGTTTAGCTCCCGATAATCAATACATAATCTCAAGCTTCCGTCCTTCTTCTTAACAAAGAGGACCGGTGCGCTCCAAGGCGAAGAACTCGGGCGCACATAACCTTGCTCCAACAACTCTTGCAATTGAACTTTCAGCTCCGCCATTTCCTTAGGCGCTAGCCGATACGGAGATCGTGACACAGGCTTTGCACCTGGCACTAGCTCGATCGTGAAAATCTATCTCCCGTTGAGGCGGGGCTCCAGGAAGATACGCGGGGAACACATCAGGGTATTCCGATACCACTGAAATACAATCCAAAGCGGGCTTCGGCTTTGCAACCTCCACAAGTGTAAAGAACAGTTCTGCTCCGGCACGAACCGCCTTCACCACCTGAAGAGCAGACATCAACGTCTTGCTCGACCCCTTTAAGCCCGTAAAAGTCGTCTCACGACTTGCTCCCAGCTTGACTTCCTTGCTACCGTAATCTATATGGGCCTGCTGCTCCGAGAGCCAGTCCATGCCAAATATGACGTCGAACTCCACTAACGGAAGTAAAGACGCCCGCAGGTCGAACTCCTGCTCCCCAATACGAATCTTAACATCGCAGATCCTAACCGCTCGCATCGAACACCCATTGGGCAACAACACATCCAACTTATCCTTCGCCATCGAAGAAGGGACTCCAATGCGTGATATAAATCCTTCGGACAAGAAGGAGTGTGAAGCTCCCGTATCGAAGAGTGCTCGTGCCGGATTTTCACAAATTAATACGAATCCTAAACAAGCAGTGGTAAGGTAACATGTGCATAACAAGCATATAAAGGAATTGACTTGCTATAAATTAAACCGTACCTGTCACCACGTCAGCTTGTTTAATGGCCTCCTGTTGGCCAAGATTGTAGACCCTTGGTTGGGCCGGAGCATAGTGGGATGCGGTCGACTCCACCGCCTTACCCTTCTCTTCATAAGTAGCTCCTGGCCTCCTCTCGGACTTAGGATGTCCGCTCCAACAATCATGGGTGAAATGCCCCGTCTTTCCACACGTAAAGCACGCACCCGGGGTCCGACCCGTAGTCACCCCAGAAGCGCCAGAAGGAGCTGGACCCGAAGTCCTATGTTTCTTGAAAGTCCTCCGATAGCCTGACTTTGAAGCAGTCGGCACTCTGAACTCAGATTTCTTTTCACTCAAGCTTTTCTTCACTTGCACACTCTTCATGTCCTTCTCCAAGGACCGGGCAGTATTGACCAAGGTTAAGAAACCTTGCATCATCGGCCCCGACAGTAACAGTCTCAGCTCATCCCTCAAGCCTTCATAAAAACGATTAGTCTTGCGCTCCTCATCCATGATGATGGAGCTAGCATAACGACTCAACCGCGTAAACTCGTGGAGATATTCATCCACGATCCTCTCACCCTGCACCAACTTCAGGAACTCATTCTCCATTGAAATCCTCTGAGTAGAAGGGAGGTATCTTGCTAAGAATAATCCCGAGAACTCTTCCATCGGAACGTCTATCAGTTGTCTACCTCTCAAATGATGCAGCTCCACTCCTTCCCACCACATCCTCGCTTCCCCGTCCAGAAGGAACGTAGCGATGGTGGTCATTTGCCACTCCTCCGTCTCCGTCGCTGTCATGACTCTCTTCACCCTAGAGAGCCAGTCTTCAGCCTGCGATGGGGTTCCCAACCCCGAGAATAACGGAGGGTTAAAGCTCATTACATGCTTCAACTGCCTCTCAGTCGCCCTCCTTGGCACTATTGGTTCCGCAACCACTTGCTCCACCCTCCTCGGCTCCGCCTCTTGCAGAGGTACTTGCTCCATCACAGGAGCGGGCTGCTGCGCTTGCCTCCCAGGCTGCGCATTGATCACGGCCAACACCGCATCAGCCACCAATCTTATATTTTCAGCCGACAAAGGTGTTGCGGGAGCAACTTCCGGTGCACTACTTGCCTCAGAAACTCGGCGTTCTGACGGCCCAACACCACTTCGGGTCACCTATAGTGGTACAAAACACCGTTAAGCGACCAAATAAATTACAAACAACAATTATAGGAACACGCAGGTTCCTCAAACACGAGTATTTTCATTCCTAAGTGGACATTCATGGGTTCTTTTTTCTGTTATAACGATGACGCACACAATGTGCTCACCACCCCTTAAAAAGAATTCGCCCACGAATTCCAGTCAAGCCCGACCAAAAACATTAGTCTGATACCAAATTGTAACACCCCCTATCCGTCGCATAGCATATAGCAGTAGGTCCGGCCGGGGCCCGACGCCATATACCACAGACAGACTGGGTGGTTACGTATGGAAACCATCCAACCAATCTCAACGTCCTACACAGAGCATTCTAGCGGAAGCAGTTTAAATAAGTTGTAGTCAAGAACCCAGCAACAAGCATGAATGTCCACTACTACCAAAAGGAATGTTATTACAAAATACTCAAAAGTCGACCTTAAGGCCTTACAAAACGTTCCACTTGTTTAATACATGATTTACAAACCTCGGCACGCAGGCCGGTCATACATGAATAAAACAGAAAAACATTTCCATTTGGGCCTTCGAGGGCCAGCTTCGCAAAAAGGGCTTTAGCCCGCTATTGACCGCTTGGTCCAGCTGCACCTGCAAGCAACAAACCACCGCACGGTGGTAAACAAGGCAACGGTCAGCAATGCTGACCAAATTATAACGATCCCGCCCCCAACTCGGGGCGGCGATGCTCCTTCCCTGCATTTCATTAGCATAAGCGAGCAAAGCATATAACTAAAGCCATTTCATCACAGACGTTGGCTCGCACGGCCACACGCCTCGTGCACTCAGGGCACATTCTCGGTGAACCGGTCCATGTCGCGTCAATTTAATCCACCAACATTCCGGACTCACCACCGCCAACAGACGGATAATCCTATGAGCAATTTGTCTTCCTGGCATTGGTCACGTCAATTTAAGCCATCGACCGCCGAAGACCCTATTCTATGCCAACGGTAAGTGCCACGTGCCTTTAGGTCTCATTAACCGAACGACATAGAACGGGTACGGTTCCATCTAACCCGTGCTCACGCCGCAACGACAATTTAAGCCATATGCGCGGGTCAAACTTCCACCGAGTCCCGTGTCCATCACAAATCACATAACCCAGTTATGTTCAAGTTGGCTCTCAGGCCACCAAGTTGGCAAGATCTCGTATCCGCCCAGTTTTCCGGGTGCACCTTTGGGTTAGTCCCCAAGGCTCCCTGCTGCAATCTACCGCGTAGAAAACCCGAAAACACCCAATAGCACGGAGTCTTCTCCGGCCTTATGCAATGCAACATCACCGATCCGGACTAACATGTCCGGGTAGGCTTCAACCAAAATGCCTATTTCCGTTCTCGCATACGGACTCTAAACAACGGGGAATTTACATATCTACCCGAAGGAACGCCACCAACTCTCCGCAAACTCGCGAGAGGGGGCTTCCTATGCTAAGAAAAGAAGCGATTCAAGCTCAAGATGAGGATCGTTACCCTTGCATTCCTCTTTGGCGCCATCGAAAAGTAATCGGATAGAAATCACCGCACTTGCGTTGCCTCCGTGGATCCGGAGTCGGCTTGCGATTCGGAGCTCCGAAGCTCCTCCAATGGCGGATCTAGCTCCTCTTCCTCTTGCCTTAGCTCTTCTTTCTCCAAGGGTTTGGAGAGATGAAAAGGGTGAAAAGTGAAGGATTTTCTAAGTCAAACCCGAGTATATCCTCTCAGGAACCAACCCCAGCCGTCGGATCTCAACCTAAGAAAACGAGCGGCTTTGATTCGGGGCTGAAATGCCCAATCTGGACCGAACACGGCCTGGCACACGCCCGTGTCTAGGGTCGTGTGCCGCATTCGCCGTCAAAATCGAATCTTCTGAACTCGCACACGGGTATCGAACACGCCCGTGTTCGAGCTGACACGCCCGTGTTCCAGCTGACACGGCCGTGTAGCCGGCCGTGTACCCCATTATTTTCTCCCGCTTTCAACCCGAGCACTGCACGGGTTCTAGGACACGCCCGTGTCCTTGCCCGTGTCATATTGACACGCTTAGGCCCCCAGGCCGTGTACACGGGACATTTCGTCGAGGGAAGATCGACGACTCGATGACACAGCCTTGGACACGCCCGTGTCCTAGGCCGTGTGCCTTGACTCGACGATCGTCGAGTGAATCTCGACGATTTCACCTTGACGATCGTCGACACGGGTCGACACGCCCTGCGACACGCCCGTGTCGCAGGCCGTGTACCCATTCTCGACGAATCGTCGAGCATAACTCGACGATTTCACGGCTAAGTGTCGACACGGGTCGACACGCCCTGCGACACGCCCGTGTCGCAGGCCGTGTGCCCATTCTCGACGAATCGTCGAGAATAACTCGACGACTTCGCGTCTAAGTGTCGACACACGCTTGACACGCCCTGGGACACGCCCGTGTCCCAGGCCGTGTGCCTTCAGCCAGAACCCAAAACTGGCCCAAAACGTCCCCCTTTGCTCCTTTGAGTTTCGGGGCGTTACAGCGTATTGCACAACCCAAACGACATTACCGTGAACTCATAATGCCCGTAACGTGTTCCGAATGCAGTTTTGGGAATATCTTCTTCCCATATCCTCAACTGGTAATAAGCAGACTTCAAATCCAACTTGTAGTTGACAGTTGAGCCCACCAGCTAATCGAACAACTCATCAATCCGTTGAATCAGATACTTGTTCTTCTCAGTCAGCTTATTCAGTTCATGGTAGTCAATAAATAACCGCAAACCACCGTCTTTCTTTCTCACAAACAGAACAGTCACGCTCCAAGGTGACATGCTTGGGCGTATATCACCCTACTCCAACAACTCTTGCAATTGGACTTTCAAATCCACCATTTCCTTTGGCGCGACGCGATATGGCGAGCGGGCCACAGGTTTCGCACGTGGCACCAACTCTATTGTGAAGTCAATCTCTCGCTTGGGTGGTAGCCTAGGGAGATCCTTGGGGAACACATCTACAAATTCCGATACCACCGGAACATCACTTACACCGGCCTTTGGCTCAACAGCCTGAATCAGTGTGAAGTATACCTCCACGCCCTTCCGAACAGCCTTGACGACTTGGAGTGCAGACATCAACGTCCTGCCCACTCCTCGCATACCCGCAAACTTTGTCTCCTGCTTGGTATTCTTGCCCAACGTGATCTCTTTGGCATTACAATCAATCAAGGAATGCTGCTCCGCGAGCCAATCCATACCAAAGATCATGTCGAATTCCGATATCGGCAAGACAGATGCAGTTAAACAAAAATCCCGACTTCCTATTTGCACCGCCACATCGCAAGCCCGATCCGCAAGCATCAAACAACCATTCGGTAACACCACCCTGACGCTATCTGTCTTCACACTAGTAGGTATCTCAAGTCGAGCTATGAAATCTTTAGACAGAAACGAATGCGAAGCACCCGTATCAAACAGTGCTCGCGCCAACATGTTCCAAATCATCACAAATCCTGTGACAATCATATAACACACACAGGCCGCATACAAATAGACAATCAACAAAGCATGCGATAAGCAAAGCAATACAATAACTTAACTCGTACCTGTGATGACATCACTCTGCTTAATGGCCTCCTGCAGGCCAAGATTGTAGACTCGGTGCTGCGCTTGCGAGGCAGAGGACACCACCACTGCCTTTCCTTTCTGCGCATACGATGCTCCCGGCTTCTTTTCACTCTTTGGCGGTACGATCCGACAATCACGGGCTATATGCCCCACTTTTCCACATGTAAATAACGAACGAGTATCCGACCTTGAAGAGGCCCCCGACGTTGCACCCGATGCAACCATAGAAGGAGCTTGTCCAGTCGAATTGGACCTCTTGCCCCAGTTCTTCTTATAATATGATTTCCCAGGTCGGGGTGCCTTGAACTCCAGCTTGCTCACAACCAAGGCCCTCTTACCTTTCACCCTTTTCATATCCTTTTCCAGCGCGCACGCAGTGGCGACCAACGCCTGGAAGCGTTGTTTCACAGAACTAGAGAGCAGGAATCGTAACTCGTCCCATAGTCCTTCATAGAACCTATTCATCTTCCTCTGCTCATCATCAAAGATCGAACCCGCATACCAGCCCAACCTCATGAACTCATGCAGGTAAGTGTCAACACTACCTTCACCTTGCGTCAACCTTTGGAATTCATTCTCCATGGCAATACGTTGTGCCGCCGGGAGGTGCTTTATGAGGAAGAGTCTGGAGAATTCCTCAATCGTCACTTGTGTTAACAACCTCCCTGCTAAGTGGTGTAGTTCCATCTCATCCCACCATAAACCTTCATCTACTTCCAGTAAGAAGGTGGCTAAAGTGACCTTCTGATTTTCCTCCGTTCCGATCGCCGTCATTATCTGCTTGACGCGCGATAACCAATCCTCAGCCTACGTAGGAGATCCCACTCTCGCAAACGTAGGCGAGTTAAAGCTCATGAACTGCTTCAACTGCCTTGTATCTGCTCGAGGATCCATAGCCTCAACAGGTTCTGGCCTCGCTGCCACCTGTTCTTGCCTCAATGCCAGCTGTGCTTGCCCTTGTGCCTGACTAAGAGTCTGTGCTTGGATCATGGCAAATAATGCCTCAGCAACTTATCACACAGTTTCCGTAAAAGGCGGAGATGTAGGAACCTCAGCTGGTGTCGTACTTTCATCAGAAATGTTGGGGCTCCGATTGTACAGCACCACTCCGGGTCACCTACAGGTGAACAAGACATGCACATTAGCAACCGCACACAAGCAAAAAATACAAGATAGGAACGCGCAGGTTCCTTATACACATGTATTTGCATTCCTAAAGTGGACATTCACGAGTTCATTAGTGTTAACATGGTTCACACAGACACATGCTTGCCATCCCACAAAAGAATTCGACCACGAATTCGAAAGGGAAAGACCGAGATTGTTGTAGCAAATGCCAGACTTGTGCTTTGGTGAAGGTGGAATGCCAGAAGTCGGGTGGTTTCTTGAAGTCGTTGCCGATTCCGGAATGGAAGTTCGATGATATTTATATGGATTTCGTGCTCAGGTTGCCGAGATCTCAGCGCGGGAATGATTCAATCTGGGTGATTGTAGACCGGCTGACAAAAGTGACACACTTCCTTCCGAATAAACTGGATGATTCCGTGGAAAATCTGGCAAAGCTGTATGTTGAACAGATTGTACTGCTCAATGGTGTTCCTCAGAGCATTGTGAGCAATCGAGATGGGCGATTTACTTCGAATGATTGGAGTCTGGTCGATCAAATGTTGGGCACGAAGTTGATGTTCAGTACGACCTTTCATCCCCAGACGGATGGCCACACAGAGAGAACCAACAGAACTATTGAGGATATGCTCCGAATGTGCGCCCTGGACTTTGGGAAGAGATGTGAAGATCATCTCTATCTGGTAGAGTTTGCCTACAATAATAGCTACCAAGTGAGCATCAGTATGGCACCGTTTGAAGCTCTGTATGGTCGGAAGTGTCACAAACCGTTGGCTTGAGCGGATGCAGGTGACTCCAAAGTGTATAAGCGTCACGAAGTCAAGGAAGCAAACTCGACAATACGCACTATCCGAGAGAGGCTACTGATAGCCCAGGATCGTCAAGCGAAATACTACAATACCAAGCACCGGAATGTGGAGTTCGCAGTGGGTGATTGGGTATACTTGAAGATCAAACCCTTCAAAGGCGTATCCAGGATTCGGCGACTGAAAAAGTTGAGTCCGAGATATCTTGGTCTGTTCGAAGTGGTGGTGCGAGTTGGGGAAGCTGCATATCGGCTAGCTCTTTCAGCAGACTTGGGTGGATTACATGATATGTTTCACATCTCGGTGCTTCGGAAGGCCGTTAAAGTTCCAGCTCAGGTGATCGACAATGAACGTGTGCCAGTGGAGTATGGGCTAACGATGAAGGTTGGGCCCATTCAGATCGAAGATCGTGCCAATAAACAGTTGCGGAATAAGACAATCAGGATGGTCAAAGTCCGGTGGGACAACTATGGTCATGAGGAGCTAACATGGGAGCGAGAGCAGACCATGCGAGCTGAGTTTCCCGAGTTCTTTGTGTAAATATTATGCAGTGTATATCGAGTTGTAATGAACATTTGTGGAATAAAATCCTTCTATTTGAGTTCCTTACTTTCTGCAATTTTTGGGGGCGAAAGTTTTGTAAGGATGAGAGGGTTGTTACACCCTAAATTCCAGAGTTGGGAAAAATTGGGTGACACTGTCTGGGACACGGGCGTGTCCCAGGGCGTGTCTTGCTCGGGTGAGCAGTTGGAGAGTGTTCAACGAAAATCCATTCTACGGACAATGAGGTCACACGCCCTCTGATACGGGCGTGTCAAAGGTTGTATCCTATACAGGTCGACGATTTTCAGCTCGACGAAATTGAGTGGGGCGTTTCTAGTGCCGTGTTTGGGCACACAGCCTGGGATACGGCTGTGTCACAGGCCGTGTCCTTTGCGGGATGTGTCCAAGGCATTGAGGCCTGCTGAACACGGGCAGGACACGACAATGTCTTAGGATACATGGCCTATGACACGGGCATGTCACTGGCTATGTATCGATTAGGTTGATCTCGATTTTGTGTATCTTAATGTACATGGCCCCGGGCACGGACGTGTCTGAAGGCGTGTCAGGTGACACGGCCCGTCACACAGGCATGTCAGGTGACACGGCCCGTCACACGGGCGTGTCACATGGGCATGTACTAGACTGGATAAGTTTGTTGAGCACCGCTTGAAGTACACGGCTTGGGACACGGGCGTGTCACAGGCCGTGTCAGGCAAAGAAATATGAATTTGTAGCAAAATCGTGGTCGTCCATTTCTTCAGTGGGGATCGAATGGCTGAGAGCCCTCCCTGTGTCCTGAAGGCCGGAAATGAGATGAGAATGCTCATTTTCATTTAGCCTTCATCTTTCTAAAATCCTAGAGAGAGAGAAAGAGTGGAAGAAGGAGGAGGAGGAAGAGCAGCTGGACACTGGTGGAGCTGCGTAGTTCCGGCAAGAGATCCGACGCCAGCGTTGTGGAGGCAAAGCCGTTGCGGTACTTTCGAGTCGGCTAGGAATCTATGGCTCTGAAGTGGTCTTCAAGGGTAATGACTTTTCTTACTAACCATGTGAAGTCTTCCTTTTTGGCATGTGCATATGATTCCCCCACCAGAGGGTGGCTTGTTATGGGAGTCACTTGGGTTGATTCATGGAATTCCTAATCATTTAGCATATAGATCCGGAAATGGAGTACGAAATAGGCATGCTGTGTGAAGCCCATCTGGACAGGTTGGTCTGGATTGGTGATTTTGCATATACGCATCGGAGAAGACTCCGTGATAAACGTATAGTTTAAGGAGTCGACGGGTTAGACCTGCGAAGGGCAGTAGCAGGAAGTACTGGAGTGGTAGTGCAGGAAAATACCCGTATGATGCTTGTGTTGTTGGGTTGTACCTGTGAAGAATAGTAGCAGGAAGTACTGGCATGATAAGCTAGGAAAATACCCTTGATGCTTGGAATGCTTGGTGGGTTGTGCCTGTGAAGGGGAGTATGAAAGAGGAAACTAGATCTGATATACTCTAAAGGGGGGGGGGGGTGAATAGAGTATATGGTGCTTTTTAAAAACACAAAGAAAACTCTTTGCAAAGCTTTACAACAATTGTTGTAATGAGTGTAAGCAGGGAAGCAGAAATAAAACTAAGCTATGCAGATATTAAGCACAAGAAAATCTAGGCCAGAAACAAAAAAGAAAACATGCAGAACCAGATGACACAAGGGAATATAGTGGTTCCCCAACTTGGGTACATCCACTCTTCTACCACCCTAGGTAGGAATCCACTGCAGGATGAGTTGATCAGGTGTCCTGGGCACCAATGAGCTTTTGATAAGGTGCTCAAAAACCAAATCAGATTTTTGGATCAGGTGTCTTGCCACCAATGAGCTTTTGACAAGGTGCTCAAAAACCAGCTTCAAACTTTTGAAGGGAGTTTGAAAAACCCTTTACAGAATGGGGGTGAGAGAGTGATGGCAGTCTTCTCTTTCTCAAGCAACTGAGAAGACTATGTGGATTCAGTGATGTTGTCAAAGCTCCCCCTGAGTCCTTGAAATCTTCAGGAAAATGAGCTTTGCTGAGGGTGATAGGCCTTCAAAGATAGATCTCCAGCAGAAGATGATTTCAGCAAGCTGAAATGTTGAGTGTCTGGAGTCTTGAAATGATATTGGCCTTGAACACTTGAGAGCTGAAGAGATCTGAAGAATGTTTGAAAACTTGATCTCTTTTTGATGAGTGTTCTTCTGAATTCTTGTTGACAAAATATTTTTCAGAGTCTTGTATATTTTTTCTTGTCTGTGTATCCTATCTGATTCAAAAACATTCTCTCTTTTATTCTCTAAGTCTGAATAGGAAATTGCACTGTCAGAGATAGCCGTTGGTCTGAATTGATTACAGCCTTAATTGCATAAAATGTTCTGAAGGAAAGTCCACTGAATATTCCTTGAAAAGTCCCTTGAAACTTGCTCCAGAAGTAAATGAAAATGGCTGGCAGATCTTCTGAATTAAATACAGAATAACTTCTATCTGATTTGAATTTGAATTCAGAAAGATAACTGAAATCGTCGAACTGAGCTCTGCTATCGTCGAGCTGAGCTCAGCGAATTGGAAAATCCAAGCAGCAAAGAAATCGTCGATCTGAGCTCAAAGATCGTCGAACTGAGCTCAGAGATAAGGATCCAGTGCAGAGCCAAAATCGTCGACCTGAGCTCAGCGATCGTCGAACAGAGCTCGACGATGTTGAGAAGTTGAGCTCAGCGATCGTCGACCAGAGCTCGACGATATTATGAGGATTGAGCTCAGCGATCGTCGAATGGAGCTCGACGATCTGTCAATAGTTGAGCTAGACGATCGTCGACCGGAGTTCGACGAAACGTCGTGCTGAGCTCGACGATTTGGACTTAGATTCCAGAAAAACTTGGGTCTTCAGGGCAGCTTCCAAACCTAGACTCCTGATCCCTTAGACTCAATTCTAATTGACCTATTATCTATACAGAAGGTCAAAGCATAAATTCCTAGAGACATAGTGATCCTGACCCAAATTAGTAATAGGGTGTTCCAACAATCTCCCCCTATTTGGGTTAGGAAAACTATTTACAGACTTAGGAAAAACAAACAACATCATACAGTCAGAAAAATATAAAAACAACAATAACAAGACACAGAGCAGAACCATCACAGAGAAATATATATATATGTGATATCCAGATAGCAGTTAGAAGAACCAAAAGTTGTCACCTTACAGAGTTACTCCTTTTCTTTGCCTTTTACCATTTTAATTTCTCTGTTGGGATCTAAAGCTTGTTGTTTGGATCTGGTATCATCAGCTGCACCCAAATAAATTTGCTTTGAAGCTCTGGGAACCACTGCAGCTGGATGCAACTCCATGTACCTGTCTGCATCAAAAAATTTGCTTGAAGCATATCTCTCTAATTCCTTCTGCCTTTGCTCTGACATGGTGGAGATGTTGGAAGTGTCTAGCCCTTGTTCTTTTGCTTTCTTGATCTGATCTAAAGCAGCCAGCTCTTTCATTCTTGCAGTCCAAGCCATAGGATTTTTTTCAGGGTCCTCAAATGGAACAGGTGGCTCATACCTGTTGGAAGTAGTATCTTGAGGAGTCCTGGCAGTCACTGTATCTTTGAGCTTGTAGGGGAAAGGACCAGAAGATGTATCAGCAGAAACATGTCCTCCCCTAGAGTAAGGATGCTGCCTGGAGTGTCCTTTGGAGTAAACCTGAGTTTCTCTTTGGTTACCCCTATATCCTCCCCTTCTAGAGTAAGACCCCCTAGACTGGCTTTCCCTTTGATAAGTTCTTGCATGAGGTTGGTAGGGAGCCTGGCTTCTAGCAGGGCCTGATCTTGCAGAGCTGCCACCTGCACCTGCATCAGGTGGAGGTGGTGGAGGAGGATGAGGGTGCTTGAACTGAGTGGAATCTTTATCAAACTTCCTCTTCTTTTTCATTGCTTTTAACTGGTTCTTAGAGAATTGCATCTAATGCTCAGAGATTGGGCAATTGTGCAGAATATAGTAGGGGACATCATTGTCATCTCTGACTTTGGCAGGAGGAACTCTCTTCAAGGCCTTACTTCTTGCCTTTCTTTTCTTAGCAATTGTGGCAGATGAGTCATCAGAAGCAGTAGCATAATCCTCAGATTCAGAACTTTGTTCATCATACAAAGCATCAATCTTCTTCATCAAATTTTCTTTTAACTGAACAGCAGCTGATGGGGCAACAGAAACAGCAGATGTAACAGATACAGAAGCAGCAGATGTTACAACAAATACAGGAGCAGCAGTAGTTACAACAGAAACAGCTTCAGAAACAGCACTAGCAACTTCAGGAGAGACAGCAGCAGCTTTAGAGACAACAACTTCTTCAGCAGGCTCAAAATCAACAGCCTCTGTCATCAAAAGATCTTGGGAGGAGAGCTCAACAGAAACAATTGCTTCAGCAGCAGCAGCAGCAGTCACTGAATGAATAAAGGCAGAAATAATGCTGGGGTCACAGCAAGAGAAGGGCACTAGAGCCTTGGACATATCTTCTGACTGGGCAGCAAGAACCTCTGGAGGCTGGACAGGATATGGCTCTGGGAGGCAGCAGAAGTAAGCAGTATCAAAGGTAGATAGCAGAGACCTTAGGTCTATTGCTAGTACTGGTGTAGCAGCAGCAGCAGAAACAGACACAGCAGTAGTAGCAGCAGAAACAACAGCAGGGGCAGCAGCAGCAGCAACAGCTTCATAGGGCATCTCCCCCTGCCTGGATGCAGAGACCTGTGCATCAAGGCACACTGCTGGGGGTGCTGCTATAGGTGCAAGGAAAGAGGACAGCCTGGCAGAGAGAGCTGCCACTGATTGTTGTAGAGGAGCTAAAGAGGCCTCCATGAGAAGGGAGAGCCTAGGAGCAAGGAGCTCATACAACTGATCAGCAAGGGCTGGGAGATCTACATGCTCAAGGGGAGCAGAGGTAGAGGGTTGAGGGATGGCTGAGGATGCTGGAGGAGGAGGGCTGAAGGGTGGAATGAATGGTTCAGGAGAGGGGATGGTAGATATGGAGGATAGAGGGATGGAAATGGAGGGAGTGAAGGTGGGTTGATCAATAATCTGGTGGAGAAGGTCTTGGAAAGATGTGGAGGAGGATGGGAAGTCTGGAGGAGAAGAGGGGGAATCAGCCATGTATGATTCATCCAAGAGAGTGAAGGATGGAAGGGATGGGGATGAGGTGACATCTGGAGGGGGATAAGAGAATAAGGGGTGGAAGTGGTCTGCTGGTGGGGATGAGATTGTTGCTGGAGATGGAGTAGATGTTGGAGATGGGCTGAAAATGGTAATAGGAGAGGAAGCTGGAGTGGTGGATGGAATGGGTAAGGTTGAACTTGGAGGAGGGGAAGCAGCAGCACTAGCAGCAGGCAGGTCTTCTGCAGGGTCAGAGACCTGTGGTGGAGTGACTCTTAGAGTCCTGGTGCCTGAAGGGCCAGAAGAAGAGGGCCTGCTGGGCTTGGAGATTTGCCTGTCCCATTTCCCAAAAAGGGCACAGGTGAGTCTCTTGGAGGCATTGATGTGCACTCCAGAGGAGACTAGCAGGGCAGGGCCCTTAGCCTGGAGGAAGATTCCCAGTATTCTTCCAAAGTTCACAAATGTCTTGTTTATCTTTTTCTTCAACAAATCAAAGAATACTTCTCCCCAGTTCAAGCTTTTTCTATCTACCAGAGCTCCCATAAGGCAGAGCTGATATCTGGAGATTGTGTCATGAGCAGAATGCTTGGCCAAGAGAACCTTGCCTACTACATCAGCCAGAAACCTGTATTCCACAGACAGGTTCCTTTTAAACAGCTTGCTAGGGTTCCCCTCAGGATGACCCATCCTGGCAAGTACATCAGCAAACTCTTCTCCAGAAAGGTCAGCAGAATCTTCACCATTCCTTAAACCAAAAACCTCTGTCAATACTGCTGGAGTCAGAGGTACCTGGGTGCCACCAATAGAACCGACTATGGTATTGTTGTCCAGGTTGTGGGTTGTGTAAACCCATTCTTTAATCTCATCAGATGCAAGTTTGATTCTGGTTGTCATCAGGGCAGACAGTTGCTGATCTTTGAATAAAGTGAGAATATCCTGGAAGATTTGATCGGTTGTGTTGAAGTAGTCAAGATCGATGTCAAAGCCTGCATCAAATTTCATTGCAGAGAGTATAGCAACTGAAACGGCCATGGTACCTGCAAAAATCAACAGACAAAACGACCAAGTGTAGAACTGCTTGGAGGGAAGAAAAGTTTGCAGAGAAATTGAAAGCGCAAGAGAGAACGACGACGAAAAAAGAGTTTTATATTAGGGTTCGACGTAGAAAAGGAAAGATCGTTGAACTCAGTTCGACGATCGAGGCTTCTAAAGGAATCTGAAGAGACTCCAAAATCGTCGATCTCCGTTCGACGATCTGGAAGGGCGTCGAGCTCCGTTCGACGATCGTTCAGTGAACAAATCGTCGAGCGCCGTTCGACGATCGTTGACCAGAGGAGATAGTTCATACTATCTGAGGAGCGCTGAACTCAGTTCGACGATTCTGGAAATCGTCGAACTCCGTTCGACGATCTGTGGGGAAATCGTCGAGCGCAGTTCAGAGATCAGAGAAATCCTAGACACTAAGGAAAATCAGAATTTTGCCTAGTCTTGGTCCATTTTTAGCTTTCAAAATCTTGGGGATTATTTAAGACTTCCTCCATCTAACATTCCTAACTGATTTAGGAAGAAAGTATGTTTCTTTTCATCCAAGGGCTTGGTGAAAATATCTCCCCTTTGTAAATCAGTTGGGATATGTTGCAGTTCAATTTTGTTCTTTTCAACATTATCCCTTAAGAAATGATGCCTAATCTCTATATGTTTTGTCCTACTATGGAGGACTGGATTTTGAGCTATGGAGATAGCACTTGTATTGTCACAAAAGATTTTTGACTTTTCTAAGTTGTAACCATAGTCTAGGAGTTGATTTTGAATCCACAATATTTGTGAACAACAACTGCCTGCAGCCATATATTCAGCTTCAGCAGTTGAAGTTGACACAGATGTTTGTTTCTTGCAAAACCAAGAGACAAGTCTATCACCAAGAAACTGACAAGTTCCACTGGTGCTTTTCCTGTCAATTCTGCATCCAGCATAATCAGTATCAGAGAATCCAGTTAACTCAAATGCTGAATCTTTTGGATACCAGAGACCTAGATTTGGACAACTTTTAACATACCTAAGAATCCTCTTTACTAATGTGAGGTGTGACTCTCTAGGGCTAACTTGGAATCTAGCACATATACATGTAGCAAACATTATATCTGGTCTACTAGCTGTAAGATACAGTAAAGAGCCAATCATTGCTCTATATGTTGTCTGATCAACAGGTTTCCCATGTTCATCAGCATCCAATACAGCATTGGTAGGCATGGGTGTTTTCATACAAGATGCCTCAGACATGCCAAATTTCTTAACCAGCTCATTAGCATATTTGGTTTGAGAAATAAAGATGCCTTCAGCATGTTGTTTGACTTGCAATCCTAGGAAGAAGGATAGCTCACCCATGCTACTCATCTCAAATTTAGAATGCATTAAGTTAGAAAACCTTCTGCATAGTTTTGAGTCAGTAGAACCAAAAATGATATCGTCTACATAAATTTGTACTAGTAGGGTATGGGACTTATGGGTTCTAATGAAAAGAGTTTGGTCTACTCTACCCCTTATAAAACCATTTTCCAAAAGAAAGCATGCTAGGGTCTCATACCATGCTCTAGGAGCTTGCTTGAGACCATATAATGCTTTATTTAGTCTAAAAACAAAATCAGGATGAGTTGGAGAGATAAAACCTGGAGGTTGTCTGACATAGACTTCCTCTTTGATGTCTCCATTTAAGAAGGCACTCTTGACATCCATCTGATAAACCTTGATCCTTTGTGAGCTGCATAAGCTAGAAAAATCCTGATGGCTTCCAATCTTGCAACAGGTGCAAAGGTCTGGTCGTAGTCAATTCCTTCTTCTTGAGAATATCCTTGGGCAACTAGCCTTGCCTTGTTCCTTATTATTATTCCTTGATCATCCAGTTTGTTTCTGAATACCCATTTTGTTCCAACAATGGAATGATCCTTAGGCTTGGGCACTAGTTCCCATACTTTGTTCCTCTCAAATTGATGCAACTCCTCTTGCATGGCAATGATCCAGTGTGGATCTTGCTCTGCATCTTGAATGGACTGAGGTTCAATTTGAGAAAGAAAGCAGGTGTGCAACAGGTTTTGGTTGACCTGATTTCTGGTTTGCACACCAGCTGAGATTTCTCCAATTATTTGGGTAATTGGATGGTCTCTTGATGTTACTAAATCAACAGGGGGTGTTGATTGTTCACCAACCTGTGTTGTTGTTTCCTCTTGTGGTACAACAACTGGCTCTTCTGGTTGAGCTTCAATATGTTGAGCATTGATTTCATCTTCACTGCTTTCATCTTCTTGAGCAACCTGTAGCTTGTTCATATCTTCAACTAGAGAGTGTTCCTGCAAAGGTTCTATGGTAGAAGAAATCTTCTCCTTGAAAGACATGTTAGTTTCATCAAAAGAAACATGAACAGATTCCTCAATTTTTAATGATGATTTATTATAAACCCTATATGCCTTGCTGATCATGGAGTATCCCAGAAACACTCCTTCATCAGCTTTGGCTTGAAATTTTGCTAGATGTTTCTTATCATTATTGTGAATATAGCAAATGCAACCAAAAATTTTGAAATAGTCAACTTTAGGTTTCTTTCCTTTGAGTAATTCATAGGGAGTCTTTCCCTTCAGTTTATGTATCAGGCTTCTGTTCAGCACATAGTTGGAGGTGTTCACTGCCTCTGCCCAAAAGGATAGAGGTAGATGAGCATCTGACAACAATGTAGTGGCAGATTCAATAAGGGTTCTATTTTTCCTTTCAGCTACCCCATTTTGTTGAGGAGTTCTAGGAGCTGAGAAAGTATGCCTGATCCCTTCACTCTGACAGAACTCTTGCATAAGAAGAGAATCAAACTCTGTCCCATGATCACTTCTGATCAGGGCAATGTGAGTATTGAACTCAATCTTTATACATTTGAGAAACTCTGTCAGACACTTAAAGTTATCAGACTTCTTCCTTAGAAAGAACACCCAAGTGAATCTAGAGAAGTCATCTACAATCACCAAAGTGTAGGATTTCCCTCCTAGGCTTTGTACTGTGATGGGTCCAAATAGATCCATGTGTAACAGATACAATATCCTAGGTGAATCACTCTTATTAAGTGACTTAAAACTGTTTTTAGTTTGCTTGCCTAATTGACAAGCCTTGCAGAGTCCTTCTTTCTTGTAGGGGCCAGAAGGTAGTCCTCTAACAAGGTTGTCCTTGGATAGCCTAGCAATAGTTCTAAGGTTTAGGTGTCCTAGTCTCTTATGCCATAAAACATTTGGTCTATAAACTGAATTGAATAAGCAGATATCTATAGAAGTTGAAAGAAAATCTACTAGGTAGATGTTACCTTTCCTTTTACCTTTCAACACAGTTGTGTTGTCCTCTGACTTGATTTTGCATAAGGTTTTGCTGAAGGTCACCTGGTAGCCTTCGTCACATAGCTGACTGATGCTGATTAGGTTGTGCTTCAGTCCTTCCACATATGCTACCTTCTTGAAGGTCACAGAACCAATCTGGACTGCTCCATATCCTTTAGTTTGTCCAAAGTTGGAGTCACCAAAGATAACTTTGGGTCCAAGCTTGGCTTTAAAGGAATTTAGGTTGTCCTTGTTCCCTGTTATGTGCTTAGAGCACCCACTATCCAAATACCATTGCTGGTTAGATGTTGGATAGGTCTTCACCTGCACATAAAGCAATTCACTAGTTTTTGACCCAGTTTACCTTGGGCCTAGGTTGATAACCTTTAAATTCAGAAATGAAAGACATCCCTGGCTGACTCTTATATCCTTCAGGATGATATCTCCTTGGAGGTAAAATCCATTCAGTATAAGGGTTAAATGTTTGGGATGAAGAACCCTCAGGATTCAATTTTGACTTGCCATTGAAAAAATTTCCAGAGCTCTGACCTCTGTTCGACGATCTTGGAGCTGAGTTCGACGATCTTGGGTTAGATCGTCGAGCTCCGTTCGACGGTCGACTATGGCTGAGGTCAGGTATATGGGATCGTCGACCAGCGTTCGACGATCTTGGCTTAGATCGTCGATCAGCGTTCGACGATTTGTCCTGAGATCGTCGAGCTGCGTTCGGCGATCGTCGATCTTCATTCGGCGATCGTCGATCTCCATTCGACGATTTGTACTGGACTTTAGTTTTCTGAGGCAGATCAGAATTTTTCCTGGCAACCTCTACAACTCCCTTTCCCTTGTCAGAAATGAACTTGATAGGGGTTGTTAGAACAATAGGTTGGCTGGATGAGGCACCCAAGCCCAGTGTACTGTTGAATCTTGAGTTCACTGTGCTTGTGATGTCCATCAGCTTGATGCTTCTCCCATTGAGAGATTCTTCAAGCTTCTTGGCCTCAGAGAGTTCACTCTTCAGTGAAGCTATCTGTTCCCTATGGTTCTCCAACTCCTGAGAGAGTTTGAGGTTTTCTGATTTTAAAGCATTGTGTTCAAGACAATTGATTTCTGAGAGAGATGATCTCTTTCTCAGACTTTAGCAGGTCTAAACATAGTGCTTTAAATTCAAGTTTAAAATCTTCTGAAGTGAAATCAAAAGAGTTGATTACCTGATCTTCTTCAGGTTGAGTTTCTGAGTCTGACTCTGACTCCTCTTCCTCTGAGTTGTGTTGAGAGGCATTGATTGCCATCATGCAGAATTCTTTTTCCTCTGCATCATCCTCATCATCACTTGAGCTGGAAGAGGCCTGTGACTCCTCTTCAGTCTCACTCCAGGATTCAGCAACAAATCCTTTCCTTGTGTGCTTATTTTTGCTGGTGGAAGGTTTGTTACTTCCATGCCTTTTGGAGTCCTTCTCCTTTCTTCTTTCTTTTCTGTCCCTCCTGTCCTTGTTCTTGTTTTCTGGACAGTCAGGAACCATATGCCCTGGTTTCCTGCAACCAAAGCAAATAATGTCTTTGCTATTGCCAGTGGACTTGTCATACCTTGGCTTATCTTGCTCCTTGTATGATCTTCTTCTGAAGTCCTTTCTGGCCATCTTATAGAATCTTTTGGCCAACAAGCTGAGAAGTTCATCATTGGCTGTTCCTTTTTCTTCAGGCAAATCCTCAGTTGCCTTGAATGCTATAGTCTTCTCCTTTCTTGTGGCTGGTGAAGCAGCCTTCTGTTCTTCTTCTCTGTTCTTGATGAGTAGCTCATAAGATTTGAGCTTACCCAACAAGGCTTCAGTTGTGATCTCATTCAGGCTTCTGGCATCTTTAATTGGCCAGATTCTTGAATCCCAAGTGCTGGGGAAGCACATTAGGATCTTGTCATTAAGTTCTGTCAGTGAGATCTCTTTGTCTAATGTCCTCAGTTCACTGACAATTAGACTCAATCTGTTGTACATTTCTCCCACTGACTCTGTTTCTCCCTTCTTGAAGTTCTCATATTGGGAGATGAGATGAGATCTTCTGTCCTTTCTCTCATCAGCTGAGCCTGAAACTATTTCTGAGAGCTTGTCCCAGATCTCCTTGGCTGAGTTGCATTCAGCTACTTTTTGAAAAATGTCATCTGACATTGTTTGAGCTAGAATGTTCATTGCCTTGGCATCAGCTACTTTCCACTTTTTAATGTCAGCATCTGTTCCTGATGGAGGTGGAACAGCATTTGTGCTTGTGCTCTCTGGAGGTCTTGGACACACTGTTAAGACAGAATTAAAAATATCTTCGTCAATAGAATTCATGTATAGTTTAATCCTTGCTTTCCAAAGTGCAAACTTTGACAGATTGCACACTGGAGGTCTGGTGCTAGCGTAGTCTTTGTTTTGGGCCATGATTTGTGCAAGCTAAATCTAATAATGAAATATAAAAGAAGGATCTAGTTTGGGATCTTTGGGGTTCAGGTGTTAGCCTGTACAACCAAACAGATATGGTATGTTTAACCAACCTCCCTCTGATACCAATTGAAAGAGGAAACTAGATCTGATATACTCTAAAGGGGGGGGGGGTGAATAGAGTATATGGTGCTTTTTAAAAACACAAAGAAAACTCTTTGCAAAGCTTTACAACAATTGTTGTAATGAGTGTAAGCAGGGAAGCAGAAATAAAACTAAGCTATGCAGATATTAAGCACAAGAAAATCTAGGCCAGAAACAAAAAAAGAAAACATGCAGAACCAGATGACACAAGGGAATATAGTGGTTCCCCAACTTGGGTACATCCACTCTTCTACCACCCTAGGTAGGAATCCACTGCAGGATGAGTTGATCAGGTGTCCTGGGCACCAATGAGCTTTTGATAAGGTGCTCAAAAACCAAATCAGATTTTTTGATCAGGTGTCTTGCCACCAATGAGCTTTTGACAAGGTGCTCAAAAACCAGCTTCAAACTTTTGAAGGGAGTTTGAAAAACCCTTTACAGAATGGGGGTGAGAGAGTGATGGCAGTCTTCTCTTTCTCAAGCAACTGAGAAGACTATGTGGATTCAGTGATGTTGTCAAAGCTCCCCCTGAGTCCTTGAAATCTTCAGGAAAATGAGCTTTGCTGAGGGTGATAGGCCTTCAAAGATAGATCTCCAGCAGAAGATGATTTCAGCAAGCTGAAATGTTGAGTGTCTGGAGTCTTGAAATGATATTGGCCTTGAACACTTGAGAGCTGAAGAGATCTGAAGAATGTTTGAAAACTTGATCTCTTTTTGATGAGTGTTCTTCTGAATTCTTGTTGACAGAATATTTTTCAGAGTCTTGTATATTTTTTCTTGTCTGTGTATCCTATCTGATTCAAAAACATTCTCTCTTTTATTCTCTAAGTCTGAATAGGAAATTGCTCTGTCAAAGATAGCCGTTGGTCTGAATTGATTACAGCCTTAATTGCATAAAATGTTCTGACGGAAAGTCCACTGAATTATTCCTTGAAAAGTCCCTTGAAACTTGCTCCAAAAGTAAATGAAAATGGCTGGCAGATCTTCTGAATTAAATGCAGAATAACTTCTATCTGATTTGAATTTGAATTCAGAAAGATAACTGAAATCGTCGAACTGAGCTCTGCTATCGTCGAGCTGAGCTCAGCGAATTGGAAAATCCAAGCAGCAAAGAAATCGTCGATCTGAGCTCAAAGATCGTCGAACTGAGCTCAGAGATAAGGATCCAGTGCAGAGCCAAAATCGTCGACCTGAGCTCAGCGATCGTCGAACAGAGCTCGACGATGTTGAGAAGTTGAGCTCAGCGATCGTCGACCAGAGCTCGACGATATTATGAGGATTGAGCTCAGCGATCGTCGAATGTAGCTCGACGATCTGTCAATAGTTGAGCTAGACGATCGTCGACCGGAGTTCGACGAAACGTCGTGCTGAGCTCGACGATTTGGACTTAGATTCCAGAAAAACTTGGGTCTTCAGGGCAGCTTCCAAACCTAGACTCCTGATCCCTTAGACTCAATTCTAATTGACCTATTATCTATACAGAAGGTCAAAGCATAAATTCCTAGAGACATAGTGATCCTGACCCAAATTAGTAATAGGGTGTTCCAACAGAGTAGCAGGAAGTACTGGCTTGTCAGTCCAAGAAAATACCCTCAAGTGGATGCTATGATGTTTGGTTAAGCCTAGGGATGGAAATTGAGTTCTGTCTCTAATGTGAAGCGTGTCTCCTAGGTAACCGATGAATGTGAAGCCAGTTCCGTGAGAATGGGCTAATTATGTGTGAACTAATGAGTTCACCTAAGGAAACAGGCAAGGAGAAACCGACCCGCGCCTTTTATGTAGCCGGGAGTACGCCGTACTAAGTGATGGCAAGGCGACTTGAGCAACGGGGGTTGGATGATCCGACCTGCGCTATGTCCGTCCGACTTGAGACATGAAATTGCGGTCTATTGGATCACATAACAAGAGCCCTAGGCCTGCACGAAATGACACAATGGGGGGGTTACGGGCCAATCCTGGTGCATTAAGACTAAAGTCTCCGGCTGCACGCCTTGGAGCAAAATGCTCAATATTTACTGTTGGTTTGCGACCATGATACGGTGGTGGGACCTTGGTTCACCGGTTCACCAAGAATATCCCCTGGGTGCACGGACTGTCGGGACACGTGGCTGACGGTTGTGATGGAATGTGTGTGCGTGAGAGCACAATGTCTGAATATATATATATATATGCCTGTGAAATGCTATGCCTGCAGGGAAGAAATACCACTACCCCGGGAAAAGGGGTAGGGTCGTTATAAAATTGTTCAGCTGAATGTTGACTGTTGCCTTATTTTCCACCGTTGGGTGGGTTGTCCCTGTGCAAGTGCTGGAGATCCAAGAGGGACACATAAAGGCTGAATTCCCTGCTGTTGTTGTTGCTGCTACCGCCGCTAGCCCTTAAAGGCTAAACTGAAAATGCTTTATTTATTTATACGTGGCCGGACTGCGTGCCACTGTTTGAGGCCACTGTTGTGTAAAGCCTTATTTGGCCATAATGCCAACTGAATTTGTATTTGGACATTCCTGTTTTATATAAATGTAGAGCTTTTATATGGTGGACATTCATGTGTTTGTGAGTTCAGCTTTGTGTTATAGGCTTCCGCTATAATGCAATTAGTTATGATGCACAACTCTGGTATAACTCTGTGACTTCGCCGCCTATTTTATGGTATATGTTGTGGGGCCCCGGCCGGACCTTCTAGTATATACCTGCGAACGGATGGAGTCGTTACACCGTGTCTCTACCCATGTTCTTCTTGGGACACACTTCGTCGAGCTCTACTAGATGGAAACCTGTAGGGACATGCTCGTTTCTCTACCGTTGTCCTCATACACACGGGTAGGGACATGCTCGTGTCACTACCCGTGTCCTTCTCTGGAAGGCCCACGAATTTCTAGGCCACCACACGGGTATGGACACGTCCGTGTCCCTACCCGTGTCCTACTCTGGACTGACTTCTCCTCACCTACACAAGCGTAAGCCTAGCTGCGTGCATCCCCTGAGCCTAAGTCAGCTCTCCTGACTAAAAAGCACGCATGAGGGTCCTAGCACGAATCAGGACATTACAAAAGTTCCCTGGGACACGAGATTGTGAAAGGGTGTAAGTGCGGGTGTTTGACCACACTTGATTGGTATTGATGAAAAGAGACATACGTGGACGGTTAGCCTTGGTCCTCTGGTGGTTTGTCCATAGAGACACCTTCCATGCCACGATGATGTGACATTGCATGCAGTGTGAGTCGACACATGGTGTCATATTCATGGGTTAAGGATAGTGTGGCAGGTCTACGATCTCGCCAGTCGGCACACCGATGGGAGTTGATAGTCAGACTTGCACGGTTGGGCCTTGGTTCTCGGTGCTTTCTTCCTGAGGCACCCTCCAAGCTAGTGGACGGTTGGCCTTGGTCCTTTGGACATTTGTTCACAAAGGCAGCTTCCGTGCCACGAAGATAGGCCAGTTGGGCTGGCCTCTTGGTGCACATCTACTCGAGACCCCTTCTGAGTCGTAGTACGCATGTGATCTCCGATGTTGTGTTCTTAGAGTTGAGGTGTATGGAGGACTAGGCTTGGTAGTGTGGATGCCTGTCTAGTAGTGGAGAAGCCCACTCCACTGTCACCATCTGGCCACGACGGTAGATGCCTGAGAGGTTAGCTATCTGCTCAAAAAGTGGGAACTACAAGTCTGTGTCGACATAGCGATTGCATGCACATGGTCATGGGTGAGTCATTGTATTGCATTCATGGCATTACATTACATTGCATACACAAGATCCTCATCATATAAGTTTGTATGGGCACTCTTATACGATGAGTTACTTTACTGCTGAGATGATCCTGAACTTATATGTCTGTATGGGCATTCATATTAGTTGAGTTACTTTCTATTGTAGTTATATATTTTCATACTGCTGTACATGGTAGAATTGCTAGAGTAGATTGTGTTGAATTTTCTCAAAGTGGTCAGCAGGATAGCCTAAAGCCAAATGAATATTCTCAAAACTATCCAATTAACACCTTGATCATGCGGAAACCCAAAGAGCAAGCTCAACACCACATGCAAATGGAAGAACAAGCAGATCTTATTTTTATTAACACTTTTTTACAGGGAGAGGTATACATAGCGAGACATGATTTCGCCAGTATACAAGCTAACAACAGAAAGCACAAAACAAGCCAGGCGGACAGAGCAGGAGACCGCCGAGACTGCCGAGTCCGCCAAGGTCGCCGAAGCCACCCGAGCTGTTGCTGCTACACGCCGAATAGATACGGAGTCTGCCAAGACCGCGAGGTCGCACAGACACACCGTTATTCGGTGACTGCTATTTCACTGAAGAACAGACTGCCTACCTGCCTGAGACCGGCGGACATGTTATTGGAAATTGGAAACGCTGAAGTAGAGATGTTAAGCCGCAGAAGCGACCTGCTTTGACCGCAGAGACCGCACACTTCACAGAACTTGACCGAAGTCAAAGGCAACCTCCTGGATCCTTGTTCCGCGCGACCTGCACACAGCAAACCGTCAACTCTACTCAACCCGCGCGGACACAAAAACTCAGACCGCAACAGTAGACCAAGCCCTACTTACTGTTCACTCAGTTACTGTAGACATGTCGTGGGGGGTGGTGGGGGGTCTATTTATAGGAGAGGTGAGGAGTGTGGTCACCACCCTAGTGAATAAAATCACCACCCCAGCTCGTGCACTAGCAAAACATCCATCCGCTGAGTCCGCAAGGACTTAGCCAGATTCCAAGAGAAACAGCTAGGAGCAATAACGATGTTCACCAATAGGCGAACTCGCACCAGTCCACCCATGCTATGCGGAGAAGGAACCAGCCCGCATAGCCCACAAACTTCGCACAAGCACAGCCACCACTACAGCGACAGTCTGCACACAATATGCGGACAAGGAGGCAGTCCGCACAGCTCGAAAACAAAGCCACCATCCGCCACAAGTCCACAACTAACAGGCAGTCAACCCGGTCAACTGCGGACTCGGTGGATACCGCAGACACACTGTACTTGTCATTGAATGTGACCAAGTCCAGAAATCCACCAAGAGCAAGCGCGAGCTCGGCGGACAAGGCCCAGTCCGACTGCCCCAAGGCAGATCTCCAATCACACCACCACAAGGCAGAGCTCGCAATCCCTACTCGCACAGCTGTCAAGACAACGACCAACTGCCATACTCCGACACCAATCTGTGCAGTCCTCCACAGCAGCTAACGCCTGCTACACCACCAGAGGACGACAAAGGGCACAGCTGAACTCCTATGCCAGTCCGCAATAGCAAACACCGCGGACTCAACCAGTCCGCAATGGCTTCCGCTAATAAAACTCCCAATCCGCCGGTTAACACAAACTTTGCAAATCTACTAGGCCGCAGAACAACTAAGTACTGCCAACAGCCCGTAAACCGCAGTCCGCTTAGTCTGCTTCTCTAGATGCCCTATTTCCAGGGCCATAGGACTAGGCCGCATACCAGGCCGCTTAGGCCACACACTAGGCCGCTTAGGCCATACAGGCTGCTCCTCAACACCTAAGCCACAAAGACAGCCAAAGGTCACCCAGGCCGCAACTAGCAGTCCGCCCAGGCCACAATCAGCTGTCCGCCCAGGCAGCGTACTCAGACCGCTCAGGCCGCACAGTCCGCCCGGCATGCCCATCACCCACTTCCACCTCACATATTTCAACACTCCCCCTTGAAGTGAGAAGTGGTGATCAAACCCAGCAAGCTTCGTAACCGCTGAAATGGCCCCTTCGACAGTGGCTTCGTGAATATGTCAGCAAGATTATCTTCACTCCAAACATGCCCGACCAAAAGTGATCCCTCCTACACCTTCTCCCTTATGAAGTGGTGCTAGATATCAATATGCTTGGTCCTTGCGTGACACACTAGATTGTTTACCAGTTTGAGAGCACTCTCATTGTCACCCCGGAGCAAAGTAGGCCCTTGCACTTCTTCATGAACATCCTCTACAAATTTCCTTAACCAGACGACTTCCTGAGCAGCCAAGGCTGAAGCCTTATACTCAGCTTCCGTAGTAGACACGGACATAGAGTCCTTCTTCTTGCTACACCACGAAATGCAAGCTGATCCACAAGTGAACACATAACCCGAAGTTGATCTCTGATTATCCGAGTCACCACCATAATCAACATCTGTGTATCCAAGTAAAGCAAAGTCCGCATCCCTACTATAGAGGAGTCCCATATCAGAAGTTGTCTTGACATAATTCAAAATGTTCTTTGCCGCCACCAGATGAAACTTCCTTGGTTCAGCCATAAACCGACTTACTCGACCAACAGCGTATGCAATGTCTGGATTTGTAATCGTTAGGTAGATCAAGCTCCCTACAAGATCCCTGAACACCAAGGGATCAGGAAGAATCCTTCCTTCATCTCGTCGAAGCTTCAGCCCATGTTCAAGTGGAGTGGAGCAACTCTTCCCTTTGCCCATACCGAATCGACTCACAATGCGATCCGAATATCCATTCTAGCAAATGAGAATCCCGCTCTCATTCCTCTTCACTTCAAGACCAAGAAAGTGATGAAGCACTCCTAAGTCTTTCATCTCGAAGCGTATAGCAAGCTCAACCCTGAGTCTAGCTACTTCCTCCTCCGAATTCCCTGTGATGATCATATCATCCACATACAGCAGGACCAGGACTTGAAGCTCCCCCATCTTCTTGATGAATAAGCTTGAATCCGAGTTGGACGAAAGATATCCGCAGAATTGAAGATACTCTGCTATCTTCCCATACCAAGCTCTAGGAGCTTGCTTCAACCCGTAGAGAGCCTTCCTGAGCTTACAGACATAGTCCGGATGAACTTCAAAAACAAATCCAAGTGGCTGATCCATGAAGATGTCCTTGTAAATCTCTCCATAAATAAAAGCATTCTTCACATCACGTTGCCACATCCTCCATCCTTTGCAAGCAACCAAGGCGATCAACACTCGAACTGAAGTCATCTTTGCAACTGGACTAAATGTCTCCTCATAGTCTTCTCCATACTGCTGCGAGAATCCTCGAGCAACCAGGCGAGCTTTGTATCTATCAATGCTCCCATCAGCATTCTTCTTCAACTTAAACACCCACTTGCAAGTCACTGGAGTAATGCCATCAACCTTGGGCACAAGATCCTAGGTTTCATTCTTCTTGAGAGCAGCAATCTCTTCCTTCATGGCATCATGCCACTCCTTGACTCCAGTGGACTCATTGAAGTTTGCAGGCTCTCGCTCATCCAGAGGACCTGCAAAGAACTAGGAGACAAAACTCACTGCATTCCCATCACAGTACTGAGCTGGTGGTTTCACAACCCTCTTTTATCTCTGAAGGGTCTGATCCTTGCTCACTACCTCAGTTGCTTCTTCAGGCTCAACTCCAACTTCAGGCAAGCTTTAAGCAATGCTCCCCCTCCTTCCTGAGCCAGAAGCATCTGCCTCAGAGTTTGAAGCAACAGGAGCTGCTGGTGAAACATCAAGCTCCTCTTCCAGAACTTCAGCAACCACCTTCTCCTCTCCATCAACCTTGCTTTCTATTAGCTCTACCGAGCCACCTCCATACAATGTCAGTTCGTCAAAGACCACATCTCTTGATACAATAAACTTCTTCATCGCAGGATCCATGCATTTCAATCCCTTTTTCCGCTCATCATAGCCAACAAAGACAAGCTTCCTTGCCTCTACATCAAGCTTTGTCCTTGAAGCATCAGGTACATGCATATAGCAAGGTTATCCGAACACCCGAAGGTGTTCCACACCGGGATTCTCCTTCAGTAACAATTCAAAAGGAGTCTTCATGTAATCGGGCTGAGCGGCATCCGATTGATGACATAAGAAGCACAAGACATCCCCTCTGCCTAGAAGGACCTAAGAATGTCTTTCGCATGAATCCAACATTTGCAAGTCTTTGTCAGATGACGAATCTTCCGCTCGGCTACACCGTTTTGTTGTGGAGTATGAGCACAAGTGAGCTCTCGTTGGATCCCGTGTTTCCTGTAGAAGTTAGAAAACTCAGAGGAGACAAACTCCCCACCGTTGTCTGCTATAAGCTTCTTGATCCGCAAGCCAAGACGGCCGTCCACCAACTCCTTGAACTCCACAAACAATCGGAAGGCTTCAGACTTCTCCTTCAAGAAATATACCCAAGTGCATCTTGAGTAGTCATCAATCAGAACGAGCATGTATTTGCTCCCACCAAGGCTTTCAATGACGGTTGGTCCCATCAAGTCTCCATGGATGCACTTCAATGGTCTCTTGCTCCTCGTTTGGGATTTATCAAACGAAAGACGATGATCCTTGCCATACTGACATCCCGCGCAAACGTGACCGTTGCTAAATGAAGATAGCTTAGGCAAGCCTCTTACAAGTCTTTTGTTAGCAATAGCCTCCGGCTTATCCATTCTTACATGCCATAGCCTTTCATGCCATATAACAGTTCTATCGTTTTCTCTCATTCGATCAACATAAGAGTTAGTTGTAAGAACAAACAAGTTCTTCACTCTCCTCCCAACATGAGCAACATCAGCCTTAACCGCTGATATGTTGCGAAGGAACTTCACTTCTGTTGGCCCAAACAGAACGTTATAACCCGCATCTACAACATCGGTCTCAGAGAAGAGGATCTTCTTCATGCCCGGTACGTGATCACACTCCTTCACATGAGTGGCCCCTTATCACTACACAAAGACACAACCCCCTCTTTCTCTACTGCATAAATAGTATTATCAACAGTTATGATAGCTTCATTACCTGAGTAAGCTTGCAAGGAAGAGAACTTCGACTTGTCTCTGGTGAGGTGATGACCACACCCAGAGTCCACGATCCACTCGTCGTTGAAGTCGACCGCAGACAAAGCACGGACACAAGTGCCCATCATGAAAGCTCCGCCCCATCCAGCTTCCTCACTCTTAGAGCAAGCTTCCTCCTTGCCTGCAGCATGCCCAAGCTGCAGTTTGACCTTGCAGTCACTCTTGAAGTGTCCCCGCTGATGACACCTGTAGTACTTCTAGTTCTTCTTCCAATTCTTCTTAGGAGAACCGCTCCTCTCTGGTTGATAAGAAGTTGTAGGCTCATTTTCAGCAGCAGTCTTCTTCTTCTTCCCTTCTCATCCCTTCTTTTTCTTGCCTGAGAAGAGAGCTTCACTGCCTTCCTCTGTGACAGTAACTCTAGCCATCTGCCTTGCCAAACTCTCCTGCGAAGCAAGTAGGTTCTCAAGCTCCAGTAGAGATGACAAAGTAGCCCAGACTTGAACAGATGTCACAAAGTTAACATACTCCTTCCGCAAGCCGCGGATTATGTGCCTTTTCATCTTAGCCTCAGAGATAGGCTCATCAGGATCAAGTACTGATAGTTCAGCACACAAGCTCTTCATCTTCATAAAGAATTTTGAGATGGTCAGGTCTCCTTGAGTTGTCCTAGCCAACTCATCTCTAGAAACTGAAGTCTTGCTACATTCTTCCGATTGAACAACTCATCAATAGTTGTCTAAATATCAGCAGCGGACTCACATGCAACGATGTGATCAAACAGTTCTGGTGAAACAGCCCTCTTGAGAACAAACTCTGCCTTTGCATTTGTTTTTCTCCAGAGCCTCACCTGCTAAGCAGTACCAAAAGCAACAGTAACTTCCTGTATGTCGTCACCACCGACGACCTCCCATAGCTCCTCGTAATGAAGGTAACTCTTCATGCACAACTTCCACTTCTTAAAGTTAGTCGGCAGTAAGAGTTCAATACCAAGACCTCTTGCGTAGCTGACTTCCATTGCAATAACCTTTGGTTAAGCTTCCAGAAGCACAGAGCAACAACAGAGCAATAGCAACCGTTGATCACCGCTCAAGCAACTGAACCTGGCTCTGATACCATGTTGAATTTTCTCAAAGTGGTCAGCATTATAGCCTAAAGCCAAATGAATATTCTCAAAACTATCCAGTTAACACCTATATCATGCGAAAACCCAAAGAGCAAGATCAACACCACATGCAAATGGAAGAACAAGCAGATCTTATTTTTATTAACACTTCTTTATATGGCGAGGTATACATATCGAGATATGATTTTGCCAGTATACAAGCTAACAACAGAAAGCACAAAATAAGCCGGGCAGACAAAGTAGGAGACCGCCGTGCCCGCCAAGGTCGCCGAAGCCGCCCGAGCTATTGCTGCTACATGCTGAATAGACACGGAGTCCGCCGAGACCACGAGGTCGCGCGGACACACCGTTATTCACTGACTGCTAATGAACTGAAGAACAGACTACCTACCATCCTGAGACTGGAGGACAGGTTATTGGAACTTGGAAATGCTGAAGCAGAGCTGTCAAGCCGCAGAAGTGACCTGCTGAGATCGTAGAGACCGCTCACTTCACAGAACTTGACCGAAGTCAAAGCCAACCTCCTGACTCCATGAAGCTAGTTGCGCGACCTGTATACAACAAACCGTCAACTCTACTCAACCGACACGGACAGAAAAACTCAGACCGCAACAATAGACAAATCCCCACTTATTGTTCACTCAGTTACTGTAGACGTGCCGGGGGGTCTATTTATAGGTGAGGTGAGGAGTGTGGTCACCACCCTAGTGAATTGAATCACCACCCTAGCTCGCGCACTAGCAAAATATCCGTCCACTGAGTCCGCAAGGACTTAGCCGAATTCTAAGAGAAACCGCTAGGAGCAATAACGATGTTCACCAACAGGAAAACTCACACCAGTCCGCCCATGCTATGCGGACAAGGCACCAGCTTGCATAGCCCGCAAACATTGCACAAGGACAGCCACCACTACAGCGACAGTCCGCACACAATATGCGGGCAAGGAGGCAGTCCGCACAGCTCGAGAATAAAGCCACCATCCGCCACAAGTCAACAACTAACATGCAGTCCGCCCGGTCAAATTCAAACTCGACGGATACCACGAACACACTATACTTGTCACTGAATATGACCAAGTCCAGAAAACCACCAAGATCAAGCGCGAGCTCGGCGGACAAGGCCCAATCCGCTTGCCCCAAGGAAGATCTCCAATCACACCACCAGAAGGTAGAGCTCGCAAGCCCTACTCGTACAGCTGTCAAGACAACGGCCAACTGCTGGACTCAGACACCAGTCCGCGCAGTCCTCCATAGTAGTTAATGCCCGCTGCACCACCAAAGCATGGCAAAGGCCACAGCCGAACTCCAAGGCCATTCCGCAACAACCAACACCGCAGACTCAACCAGTCCACAAAGCCTCCCGTGGATAAAACTCCCAATCCGTCGGTTAACACAAGCTTTGCAAATCTACAAGGCAACAGAACAACTAAGCACTACCAACAACCCGCAAACCACAGTCCGCTCAGTTCGCTTCGCTAAAAGCTCGATTTCCTTGTACATAGGCCCAGGAAGCACACCAGACAGCTCAGGCCACACACCAGGCCGCTCAGGCTGCACAGGTTGCTCCTCAGCAGCTAAGCTACCAAGACAGCCAAGGTGACCCAGGCCGCAACCAGCAGTCCGCCCAGGCCGCAACCAGCAGTCCGCCCAGGCCGCAACCAGTAGTCCGCCCAGACTGCGAACTAAGACCGCTCAGGACGCACAGTCCGCCCAGCCTGCCCATCACCCACTTCCACTTCACAAGTTTCAACAGATTACTTACTCGTTCTTTATGCTGTTGATATACATTGATATTGTTCACTCTTTTACAACATGTTTGTACTACTACTCTTTTATATATGTTGTATTTATTCTTTTCTCCAACCGGTGCAGAGGAGTCACCGGGCGAGCAGATGTGAAGCCAATTAGTCTTTATGACTAACGGTTGCTACGTCTTCCTTTTTAGGAGAGAACACCACAGATAGAGCAGCAACAGGTTATGCAGTAGGACAGCCAGACCAGGACGATAGAGCCTGAAGGGATGGTGTCGTTGCTACCGTCAATGACTGATGTGAGTTAGAGAGTTTCATTTTTGTACACATACTCTGATTTTATTGAAGCTTGTTGACGCTTCTTTTATTTGATGTACTTCTGGAGTATTTACTTATGTGTGGATTTGATTTATGTTTTATATTCTTGGTTGGGTTGGCAATATTTGATATTGATTATAGCCGACAGAATATGCGTCTTGTAGTACAGGTTAGCCAGTGTGCAAACGCTACATAAAGGATGCTGTTTTGGGCATTAGACTCCCCTTGTGCCGTGTTTGTGTTCTGGGAGGGGAGTCTTACAAATGTTATCTGCTTGCTACGATTCTGAACTAAGGAAGTCATTCAACAATGGAACAACCCCGCTCGATTAGTCAGTTTGGGGACAAACTGACTTAGCAGAAGCAGTGGTGTGCCCATATATAATTCACATTAAGTATGTCCAACTTTGACCTTAAGATTAGCCAACCTGACCTTAGGTTTGTACCTTAAGTGTAGATCTCAGTGCCAGTTGAGCCAGTGGGGGGCACTCCAGCCCCGTCCGTACCCACACTGTTTCAACAATCGGAGCTAGGTCAGACCCTCACAGCTATCTTGGATGCCTTCAGGTCCCAACAAGCCCCTGTAGATCAACAAGCACCGAGCTCTAATTGGATGAGCACTTTTCGAGCTCTCTCCCCTCCTGCCTACCCTGGGACAAAGTTGGCAGTGTGTAGAGAGGAATGGCTCGACACCATGCAAGAGTTGATGGTAGGAATTAGATGTCCGAACAATGTGGCTGTGATACTGGTAGTGTCACTTCTGGAACTGCATGCAAAAAGGTGATGAAAGTCTCTCATGAGCTCCAGCTTCCAAGGAAGAGTCTAAGGGGATATTAGTTGGAGTGAGTTTTCTGTAGCTTTCTTAGATCACTTTATCCATTCGACAGCTTGAGATGAACTTGTACAAAGATTCCTACTGCTGAAGTAGGGATCCAAGTAAGTGTCAGAGTACCAACGAGACTTTCAACATCTGGCTAGAATTGCTGAGTCCTATGAGTTGGAGAACAGAGGATATGCTAAAAGGTTCTACAAAGGCTTGCAAGACCCCCTGATGTAAGCCCTTTTGTTTATAGTGGACTCCAGCTTAGCAGAAATACTTGACATGGAGAAGAGACTAGAGGCAGACCACTTGGGAAGTGGTAAGAGAACACTTAGGGTGTGATGTAAGCTGGCCCTAGTAACAGAAGGAGGCATGACAACTGATGTGGAAGATGATAGTAGAGAGGTGGCGGGCATTTCCACCGGAATTTTAGAATGGAGCACCCGGTCCCACAACCGCCATCATTGCCTCCACCTCTACAGCCCCAATAGTTCCAACAACCCGAAGGGCGATATAAGCGAATATACTTCCAATGTAACCAACCGGGCCACATCTGACGTCACTTCCCGCAGCTAGTTGGGAATGCTCCTCTTGCTCTCCCTCCTACAGCTTCACGAGGACGGGGATATATGCGTGATCGAGGACGAGGACCATGAGGAGGAAACCCCGGACCTGCTCGAGATCAGGTGTTCGAGGTGGACATGGTACAAGAGCAAAACCCTCAGGAGGTGATCACAGGTATGTTACAGTAAATTAACACATTTACAGTATTCATCTTAAGTTACATAAGATATAATAGAAATCTAGCTTTGAGTATTTACTATTGGTAGCTAGGCATCGTGATGGTTGGTGGGAAACCGGCCTATACGTTATTCGATACCGGTGTCTCGCACTCATTTGTGTCGGCGGACTTCATTAAAGACCTAGAAGGAGTGCAATACTTCACTGGTATGGCTCGGATAGTACGCCACCCAGATGGCTCTGAAATGACTGCAACCGCCAAGTGCGAATTGGAGATACTCATTGGAGGAAAGATCTTTGATACCCCTGCCACTATTTTGAGGATGCCAGAATTCAACCTCATTCTGGGGATGGCATGGTTGAATTAGCATAACGCAAGAATTGACTGTGCGGAGAAGCGAATTTACTTGAGACATACAGACACTGAAGTCATTTTTCAAGGTATAAGACTCACACCACATTTGTTATTATCTTCAATTCAGGCCTTGAAAGCCCACATGAGGGGGGATGAATTTTACATGATATATTTCGAATTGATAAATATGACAATAGATATGAAAGATGTGCATGTGGTGCGGGATTTTCCCTAGGTATTTCCTGATAAATTGCTAGGACAACGCCACACATAGAGAGGTGTATTTCCAAATTAAGCTAGTACTAGGTGCTAAGCCCGTCTCCAGGACCCCTTATTGAATGGCCCCGAAGGAACTCACAGAGTTTATAGATCTACTGCAAGAACTGGTGGAATCAGGGTTTGTTCTCCCTATCTCATCACCTTCGCAAGCCCCTATCCTACTTGTCAAAAAGAAGGATGGAATGCTGTGATTTTATATCGATTAACAGGAGCTCAATCGACTGACGGTGCGAAACACATGTCCACTGCATTGGATTGACGAGTTGTTCGATCAATTAGTAGGAGCGAATTGGTTCTCCAAGTTGGATTTGTGCTCGGGGTATTACAAATTGATTATACAAGAGGAGGATATTTAGAAAACAGCTTTTAGCTCAAGGTACGACTTGTACGAGTTCACTGTGATGCCGTTTGGGCTCACAAATGCCCCTTGAGCTTTTATGAGTCTGATGAACAAAGTGTTTAAGCCAAATCTAGACATCTTTGTAATCGTCTTCATCGATGACATTTTGGTCTACTCAAAGACAGAGGAGGAGCATGTCAAACATCTGACCATGGTGTTAAAGAAGCAAAAAGAGCATGCCTTATTTGCCAAGTTCAGCAAGTGCGAATTCTGGCTCCAAGAAGCTGCCTTCTTGGACCATGTGATCTGTGGGGCTGTACTAGCCGTGGATCCGGCCAAAGTGCGTGCCGTGAAGGAATGGTCGCCCTTAAAGTCAGCGGCCGACGTACGGAGTTTCCTTGGACTTGTATGGTATTATCGCAAGATTGTGAAAGTATTCTCAAAGATTTCCCTTCCTCTTACTACTCTGATGAAGAAAGGTGTGCCTACGAGTAGACACCCCAGTGTGAAGCTGCGTTATAAGAACTGAAGGATAGACTTACTACCGCACCGATCCTAGCCCTTCCACCTGGGAAGGAAGGATTTCAAGTCTATACGGACGGGTCGTATGAAGGGATAGGAGCAGTACTGATGCAGAACGAACATGTGATTGCTTATGCCTCGAGACACCTGAAGAAGCACGAAGTCAACTATGAAGTACAAGATCTAGAATTGGGAGTAGTGGTGTTTGCCTTGAAGGTTTGGAGACATTATCTATATGGCGTCCACTGCAAAATCTTTTCAGACCACAAGAATTTAAAGTACGTTCATACTCAGAAGGAACTGAACCTGAGACAGCGGCGGTGGCTAGAATTTTTATGTGATTGAATTTAACTTGAACTACCACCCCGGAAAAACGAATTCCGTAGCTGATGTTTTGAGCAGGAAGGTACCAGAATCGAGCCCTGAGTCCCGATTGATGAGTATGTAATTAGATCAGATGATCGAAGAGATGGAGATTACTATAAAGACCATTCAGAAAGGTATACGCAGAACTTAACCATGATGAGCATAGTTTGTGATATTTTGGATCGAATCCGGGCAAATCAAGGAAAGGATGATGCCCCGATGTTTAAGTCAATAAAATATTTGACTACTGACGAGTATTCCCTAAAAGACGGCCTCATTCATCTCTGTGGCTGACTTTACATCCCCAAAGACAGTAAAATTCTGGAAGCTATCTTGAGAGAGGCACTTTGCTCTCAGTATTCAGTGCATCCTGGCATTGCCAAGATGTATGCTGACCTACAGAAGACCACGTGTTTGCCGGGAATGAAGTGAGACGTCGAATATTTTATTACACACTGCGAGGCCAGTCAAAGGGTGAAGGCGGAATGCAAGGGCCCCGGAGGATTTTAACAGTCGTTGAAGAAAGTTATTTAACTTAAGGTTAGTTAATCACCTAGAGGGGGGGGGGGGGGGTGAATAGGTGTTTGAGGTTTTCTTAGTTCTCTTGCTGATTCTTTACTTAAACTATCTAGAGCTCATCCTTAACACCTGCAATAAATCATAAAACAAGCACACATCAAACACAAAAGGATTTATAGTGGTTCCCCAATTGGGTACATCCACTTTCCCTCCCACCTATCCAACTGATTTGTTCGAATAGGCACAAACTCCACCAATATGCTCCAAAAAGCTTACACCTCAGGCCCTTAGCCTTATACATTGATTCTTTAAAGAATCCAAACTTAGAACAACAAGGGTTCCTACCTCAGAGCCATGTAGGACTCCTACAGTTCAGTGATCCACTGATCTCCTACCTCAGCCTTATTTTTAAGGCCTACAACTCAGGCTCTTCAGCCTAACAACTTCAGGCGCACAGCCCTACTCTCATAGTGCCGCAACACTCCTACAACTCAGTACCCTTCCAAGTACCAACATCTCAGCCTCCTCCAAGGCCTACAACTCAGTGACATACTTGTAACCTACAGCTCAATGACTCTTCAGTCACCTTCCTCAGGCACAAGGCCCTACAATCAGGCTGGGAGGACAGCCCTACCTCAGATCCACACTTGGATCCTACCTCAGAGACCAACACTCTCCTACCTCAGGCAATAAAGCCCTACATCTCAGATCCACACTTGGATCCTATCTCAGTACCCCAACAGGGCACATACCTCAGTGGTTAATTCGTCACCTACCTCAGGCACAAAATGCCCTACACTCATATTCAGATAAATTGAATCCTACAAGAAAAGAATACAGAAAAGTTAAGAAAAAATAAATAACTGACTTAGAGATAAATCTTTGAGTCTACCTTACTGGACTGAGCAAATATCGGTACAGACACTTACTGTAGAAGGAATTAGTCCTCTTATACAACTAACTCTTTTCTGTTGCACAGATGAGCAACTACGAGCTTGCTAAATAGATGAATTAGCTCCTCTGTTCTGGAAAGAACTAACTTGCTGAGCTTGAAGAGCTTCAGCTAACTTCCTTTACCTCAGCGACTATCTCTGCTGGACTTTAGCTTTCAGGATTGGTTGAGAAGAAGATGTCCAGCCGACTTTAATTTTTCTTTCTATATTTTCTGCGTTTGTTCCTTGATCTCTTTCGTTCGTTTTTTTCCCTAATCCTTTTTCTTTTTCCTTTTTATATGCGTTGATTTGAATCAACGACACACTTATATGTGGGCCCAACTTAGGTTTGGTGAGCCCCACCTTCTATAGAAAAGGATAAGGCAGCTTTCGACGCCACTTCAGCTTTCTCGTAATGGCTACATGTAAGTTAACTTTGATGACGTTAGTAATGGTCATCACCATCTGCATTTAGAAAATATTCCAGAAATCCAAGAAGCGTTAAGTGATGTTAAGTCACTTAATGCCATTTGTCTTGTCTCTCACCGCTTCTGGACTTTTGAATTTTCTCTGAATTTGTATCAGCGGTTCTGTCTCCACGATCTCAGTGGTTTCTTCTTAATAGCTGTGACAGGCCTTTGTCTCAACACTTCATTTTTATCAGATGCGACAAGTTTCTGTCTCAGCGGTATCTTCTCAGTAGTCTCAGCGATTTTTGCTTTGTAGCTGATACTATCTTCTATCTCAGCAGTTTTTCTCTTAGTTGTCTTAGCGCTTCCTTCTTTATTAGAAGCATTGAGTGAACCTGCTTCACTCAATGCTTCTGGATTTAGAGAAATCCAACTAGTTTTATCTCAGTGCTTCCTTCTTCATTAGAAGCGTTGAGTGAACCTGCTTCACTCAATGCTTCTGGACTTAGAGAAATCCAGCTAGTTTTGTCTCAGGGCTTCCTTCTTCATTAGAAGCCTTGAGTGAACCTGCTTCACTCAACGCTTCTGGACTTAGAGTAATCTAGCTAGTTTTGTCTCAGCGCTTCCTTCTTCATTAGAAGCATTGAGTGAACCTGCTTCACTCAACACTTCTGAACTTAGAGAAATCCAACTAGTTTTGTCTCAGCGGTTAAGATGACACATTCTTATCAGTTGTCTCAGCTATCTCAGCGGTCTCAACACCTTCTTCTCAACTATCTCTGCTGTCTCAGCGCTTTTTTCGTTAGTCAGTTTTTCTAGCTTTAGCTGCATTTGACGATCTGTAGGCTGAGCTTGACGAACTCTGATCTTCTCAGCGGTCTCAGCTCTTTTTGCCTTAGTTTATTTTTATGACTTTAGCTTGACAAGTGTTGAGCAGAGGTCGACGATCTGTAAGCTGAGTTCGAGGAATTTTGAGTTTACCACCAAACTCATTTTTCTTCACCTGTCCAATCATGGACTACCTGCATGCATGAACTAAGACACACATCAAATACATTATGTGTGTATGTCATTGACCCGATTGACTTCTTACAAATGTAGGATATTTGGATCAATAGACCCAATAGTTGCCCATCCCAGAGTGGAAGTTCGAGGATATCTCCATGGACTTCGTCTACGGGTTGACTCGCTCACGCTCAGGGAAGATTCAGATTGGGTAATCGTTGACCGCCTGACAAAGGTAGCCAGGTTCATCCTTATGAAGAAAGAGGCACATTTGGATGTCTTGGTGGGCTTCTTTGTGGAGCAGTTTGTACGGTACCATGGTGTGCCAAAGACAATCATTTATGACCGGTATGGTCGTTTCACCTCTAGAGAATGGAAGGCGGTACAAGCGTATTTGGGCTCGCGCCTTAATTTTAGCATGGCGTTTAGTCCTCAGACAGACGGGCAGTCTGAAATTACCATTAGAGCTTTGGAAGATCTATGAGGCTATGATGCTGGATAGAGGAGATCCGTGGAAAAGGCTCTTACCCCTAGTGTTATTCTCATATAATAATAGTCACCGTGCCTGTATCGAGATGACACCCCATGAAGCCCTTTACGGAAGAAGGTGTAAAACCCCCTTGTCATGGTGCAAGTGAAGACCCGAAGGTTTTGAGAATTCAGTACATCGATGATACTGATGTAGTTGTTAGACTAATACAGGATTGCATGCTTGAGGCTCAAAGTGGGAAGGTTAAATACTATAATGCAAAGCACTGGATGATAGAATTTCAAGTGGGTGAAAAAGTGTTCCTGAAGATTCGGCAAATGCATGGAGTGTCACGGGTACTGATGATTTTTTTTGCTAACAAGTAATAATTCAATGTGATTTCATTCTACATTCTAATACAATTATGTAGATGGACTTAACTAGATTGAATTAGCATTCAGGCAAGCGCAACTATCAATCGTAATATATGAGAAATCTATATCTCGTGTCGTATTCCACAGGGTCGTTTCAACTATTCGTACTCACCCTCCCTTTATTTTCATACCTCTAAACAAAAGTGATATTTAAACTACATTAACCTAACTATGACCAATTGGATGATTCAGTGTTGGAGAAATAAAAATGATAACAACATGAAGCTTTTAAATAATTACATGAACAAATCCATTTATCAATTCAATTCTAAGCGATCATGACATGAAAAGAGTGTTACATTTGTGGAATGTAAAGGTTAATTTTTCATCAAAATTCTCTCTCGAGCAATTCCAAATCTAAACCTAAGATAGTAAATTTTCTCTCGAACAATTCACAACACTCAAGTTCGCATTAAACAAAAATACCTTTATTACTACATAAATTCATGAATTCTATCTCTAAATTAACATGAATCCTTTTATTCGTGTTCTAATTTTCCAAACAAAATATCTCTCGATCATAAAGTTCGAATTACAAAGGGAATTATCATCACAATATGAACATACCAAAAGCATTGCAAATAACCAATTTCTCAATCTAGCCAATTGCAAATTTTGTAAAATAAATAAGTAATTCAAAGGGATGATTAAACTCTTTGTTTGATTGCATAAACACAAATAAAATACTACAAATATAACATAAATAAGGTGATACATGATTACTAGAATGTTCAAAGAAAAATTTCATGCAAATTAAAAACATAAATTGAAGATGGATCATCAAGAGAAAGAAGGATTCAAAGGGTTAATGATTAAATAAAATACATATGAAAATACCCTTCAATCCTCCTTGTCTTGGATGCTCCTCTTCGGCCTCCAGCAGTTCTCCAATCCAGAAATGATCCAAAAGTTCTCTACAAATTTTTCTACAGGAAATTTATAGTTCCCTTGCAAACAGGTCGGACACGGGGTCGCACACGGCCGTGTGGCAGGCCGTGTGGACGGTTCCTAAGCAGTTCCTGGGCGGTTCCCCACGAGAAGGCGTGTCTAGTCGTGGGCCGTGTCAGATGACACGGGTATGGACACGGCCGTGTGGTCGGCCGTGTTCCCCAGACACGGGTTGGTCGGCAGCCGTGTGCAAAGATGACACGGGTATGCCACACGGGCGTGTGCCATACCGTGTGGGTTCCAGCGTCTGCGCCAAATTCTTCAGCTCCAGGTGCATAGGACACGGGTAGGCACACGACCGTGTATCTGGCCGTGTGCACCAAATTTTCGTCCTGTCATCAGCCATGTTGACTCCGTGAACTCCTCTGTTTGCTCCGAGACTTTTAGGTCCATTGGTTGGCATTACCTGCAATTGAAAAATGATAGACTCAGTAAATGGTTTATTATAAGAACTGCCAAAGACTTCTAAATACGCTCTTCTATCTATGATACGACAATTTCTTTGCTATTATCATGAAATCAACACAAAGGGGCAGGAAATGGTATATATGATTACAATTATGATAGTAAAAAGCCTATCATAATCGTACTCATCAAATACCCCCAGACTTAGATGTTTGCTTGTCCCTAAGCAAACTAATTCAAACACCTGGGTTACCATTAAATAATTTTGCCTCCGCACACTGGTTGCTATGAATTTAAGAGAACTTTGGTGATGTAATCGCATAGGAAATAATTTAGCAGACTTTTCTAAATATATATTTATCTTAAAATTCCTCTAGTATATCATTTTAACTATCTCTCACTCGCTTTTAGAAATAAAAGTATAGTCATCTTTAACAAATATGAGGAGAAAATAACAATCTCTATAAAATACGTATTAGTGTTTCAAAGCTTATAAGTACTCGTACTGATAATCATGAACTTACCCTTCTTACACCCTCATCACAGCATAATTTAGAATTAGTAAGGTTGGATCCTTGGACTTGAATTTTGGTGAAACCTTTTTGGCTTAGGATAGAGGATTAAAGGTGAGGTAATCAAGGATAATTTCGATGAATTTTTCACACCTAAATTTTGATTGAGCCTTATGTTGGAAGATACCTTAACATATTTCAATTTATGTAAAACACCCCAGACTTTGCAATTTGTATATTTCCCACAATTTGAAGGGCACTCTATTTATATTTTTTTATATACATATATATTATTTTTTTTTAACCAAGGGACCATAGTAGGGATCATTCCAAGTGGGTGCAAGTATACACGCACTCAGGCCACATATCACTATGTCTTCTTTTTTTTGGGTTCAAAGTAGGGATCATTCCAAGTGGGTGCAAGGATACACGCACTCAGGGCCACATATCACAATGAACAAATCATTCCAAGCAGGCATCAATGATAGGTGTGCTAATAGGTAAGGATTTGGCCTTTGTGAATTTTAATAGTAGAGCATCAAAAGGATGGGGATTAGGTTCAAATTGGGTGCGCAAGGGTATCATGTTAAAGGTGTTGGGATAACAAGGCTCAAGCTATCCAATAGGAGGCCTAAGTCATTTCCGCCCTTACTAATTAACTTATGTAATGTTTTGAGGAATGCTAGAGGGTGAGTCCTAGACATCAATATGGAGTAATTTTTAATTTTAAAACCCTAATACCAAATTATAAAAATGTTACACTCATCGACTCACTTTATTATAGATAAATATATTTTCTAAAATAGAGTGTTGGATAGTTACTAATATAGAGGAGTAATCTTAAAATTAAATTATATAGAGAAAATTAAGCTAACAAAAATTTCTATGCTTAATTACGAAATCAACAAAGTTGAATACTTTATGAGTCTACATCAATTCATTTTAATCAGTGTGCGAAGGTAAATTAAATATTTATAATCCCACATGAATGAATAATGAGAGCTTAAAAGATCAACAAAATTAATTTGTAGGGGGAGGTATAACAAACTTGAGTATTATGATAGGCAGATTAGGATCAATTGTAACCACATGAATAACCATTCTACCCCCAGACTTAAATTTTGCAATGTCCTCAGTGCAAATTAGAAAGCGAACATAGAGTAATTTCATGATGATAAAAAAAACTGCTATCATGATAAGTAGAAGAGCACAGTACAGAAACAGGAGCTGTAATAGAATGCACTGATATATAATAGTCGACAGAACAGAATACACTGATATATATAAAAAAAATTTACAAGATACGATACATGAAGATAGCACTACAACGATACATATCAGAAGTACTCATGGTGGCCTGTCGAATCATCCGGGAAGGAAGGCGGTGCTGGAGCTGGCGGCTGGCGAGGGGCGATCCCAAGGTGGTCTCTAATCTGTGTGAGGAGATCCTTAATTTCCTGATGTTCCTCCTTAATTTCCTGAAAGCGTGGCGAGAGCTCGGTGTCGAAATACTGACGGAACTCGCGCGAGTATCGTGACTGAGGTGGAGCAGGTGCAGTAGACGACTCGCCATGAGCGTAGGTGGAACGGGGTGGAGGCACCAACGGCTCATCGAGGTCAGGGTCTATCTCATCATCACTGTCGGCCTGTACATGCGGTCCACGTCAAGCAATAGAATATATAACCCCTCCCCGGCCCTGACGGGCGGTGACGAGGCGGAGGGCGCGAAGACTAGCCATCGTGATAGGCACGGTCTTTGCGACCACTGTCATCTGGGGGAGGGCTAAAAAGATGCCCAAATTCTTCACGAGGCGAGTAATATAGGGTGCTACGCAAATAGACCCTATACGAGGGGTGTCATCCTGGTGAAGAATGAACTGGGCTAGAAGATAACCGAGATGTAGAGGATATCGTGAAGTCATGCTGTATAGGTATAACAGATCCTGCCTACTAACAACTCCGGAGCTTTCGCCCGGACCGCTCAACGTGTGGCTGAGTAGATGGTGGATGTAATGGAGTGCGGGGGAAATCAATTTGGATGCCTTAGATCTCTTGGCCTCGTAGGCGCCAGTGTCAAAAGAAATTTGGCGCCAAATAGCACCGGCCATATCGCGGTTGGGGAGATCATACTGGAGTTCGGGGTAGGCAGCACTGAAAAGGAACGACTCCTCATACACCCCTAAGTATTGGGTGAATTGGAGCATGGTGAGTGTATAAAATGTGCCACCCACTCAAAATGAAACTATCCCCTCGGGCGCGTGCGGTGCGTCGATGAAATTAGGCCTAAAGCTGGAATAAAATGACGATCGGAACTCTAAGGTGAGTTCCCTAAAGCCTAATTCCTCTATGGCAAAAAATTGATTCCACCCTGTTACAGAAATCAGCTCCCTGACATCTCCTGCTAGGTTTATCTCCTCAAGTACGCTCCAGTCAATCATGCGTATGTCTTGAAATTTTTTGGATTGCAAGCGGTTGAAGCGGGCGGTGTGCGACACATCTGTGAAAATTAACGGAGCAGCGGCATCCCGCCTCTCCGTGGAGACTTGTAATTCCGGTCGGCGACGGCGACCTCCACTTCTTCCGGAAGACATAATGTAGACGGGGAGAATACGAGTGAAGGGGGGCGAGAATTGGAGAAAATGGAGCCCTTGAGTTCAGGCCACGGGTTGAATGGTGCTGGGAGAGGGTTTGGAGTGAGCAAGGAAGAAATCCACACGGCCATATTTATGCATGTTGAACACGGGTTCGCACACGGGCGTGTGTGAACCCGTGTTAGGGAATCTGCAACCTCGTGGACACGGGGTGCGTCGATCCGTGTAAAATAATGGAATACGGGTGCGCAGACAGGCATGTGTGCACCCGTGTTAGGGGATCCGCGGCCTCGTGGAACACGGGCCTGCCTCGGTCCGTGTGGTCAAACTGGTCGGGGACAGCGCGTCAGGTGGACACGGGCGACAACACGGCCGTGTGTTGCCCCGTGTCGCAGCTGGCACGGTACATAAACACGGGTAGGTAGGTGACACGGCCGTGTGGCCTCCGACACGCCCGTGTTTGGTGTCTCGACACATCGGTCTCGACGATCGTCGAGACCGATGCACACGGCTACAAACACGGGTTGGTGCGAACCCGTGTTGTGCTCGGGATGAATTTGCCTTTTTGCGGAATTAATTCCACACGGCCGGGCTTGAGCTAGTGTCGCGTACACGGCTAGCCACACGGCCGTGTGGTAAGCCGTGTGCCTCTCCATTTTGAAAATATTTTTACAGAAAATTTTTTTTTCTCTGTTTCTCATTAAAATTTGATGGAAAATATTATTTTTTTTTTTCATTAACATTTTCTTTTCTTCAATTTTTCATTGCAACTAATTAGATTTATACTAAAATAGGAATACTTAGAAACACCTACTATACTTAATATTAAATTAATCTAGCCGGAGGGAGGTTTCTAGACGAGGGAAGTCCATAGGGATTTCACCATAATAAGGTTTAAGTCGGTGACCATTAACCTTAAAATCTCCCTTCTCTGGGTGAGTTAACTCGATGGTACCGTAGGGAAAGACTTCTTTAACTTTAAAGGATCCAGACCACTTAGACCTTAACTTCCCTGGGAATAATCGTAATCTGGAGTTATAAAGGAGGACTTGGTCACCTTTTTGGAATACCTTGGGTTTACGAAGGTGACGGTCATGAAATAGTTTGGTTTTCTCCTTATAAATCCGGGAGTTCTCATAGGCCATAGTTCTCCACTCATCTAATTCGTTAAGTTGAAGTTTACGCTTCTCTCCTATAGAACTTGCGTCAAAATTTAAGGAGCGTATTGCCCAATATGATTTGTGTTCTAATTCTATAGGTAGGTGACAAGATTTACCGTAGACTAATCTAAAGGGGGTGGTCCCTATAGGTGTTTTGTAGGCGGTCCTATAAGCCCACAAACAGTCGTTAAGTTTCCTAGACCACTGCTTCATATTCCCTTCTATAGATTTTTCTAAGATTCTCTTAAGCTCTATATTGGAAACTTCAACTTGTCCACTAGTTTGAGGATGATACGGAGTGGCTATCCTGTGTGTAACTCCATATTTTTCCAATACTTTGTCTAGTTGTCGATTATAAAAGTGTGAACCCCTATCGCTAATAAGTGCATGTGGTGTGCCAAATCGTGCGAATAAGGATTTCAAAAATCTAATTACAACCCTACTATCATTAGTTGGCAAAGCTTGCGCTTCAACCCACCTTGATACGTAATCTACAGCTACCAAAATATATTTATTCCCAAAAGAAACTGGGAATGGTCCCATAAAATCTATACCCCACGCATCGAATACTTCACATTCAAGGATAAATTTTTGAGGCATTTCATGTAATTTAGAAATATTACCTGCTTTTTGGCAAAAATCACATGAAAGCACATACCTTTGGGCATCCCTGAATAGAAGGGGCCAATAAAACCCGGAATCAAGAACCTTTTTAGCGGAGCGATTCGCTCCATAGTGACCACCAGCAGGACCAGCATGACACTGCTCCAAAATCTTCCAACCTTCCTCCGCTGATACACACCTTCTAATAACAGAATCTGCACATATCCGAAAAAGAAAAGGGTCCTCCCAAAAGTAATATTTCAAGTCAGAGAATAATTTCTTTTTCTGCTGATATGAAAAGTCTTTTGGAAGGACCTTAGCCACAAGATAGTTTACATAATCTGCAAACCATGGATAATCTAGATGTATATTGGTAGATATGGCAAAAAATGATTCCTCAGGAAATGTATCAGAAATTTCAGACTCATCTAACATTGATCGTAGTGGGTTTTCTAAACGTGAAAGATGATCTGCCGCTAAGTTTTCTGCTCCTCGTTTATCCCTAATTTCTAGATCAAATTCTTGTAGAAGAAGAACCCATCGGATTAAACGAGGCTTTGCTTCCGCTTTGGCTAGCAAATATCTAAGTGCAGAGTGATCCGTATAAACTACCACTTTGGACAATGTTAAATATGGTCTAAATTTATCAAAGGCGAATACCACTGCTAGGAGTTCTTTTTCAGTAGTTGTATAATTCTCCTGTGCATTATTAAGTGTTTTACTAGCATAATATATTGGGTGAAAATGTTTGTTTCGGCGTTGTCCTAAAACAGCCCCTACCGCAAAACTACTAGCGTCACACATGATCTCAAATGGTTGACTAAAGTCAGGTGCGATCATAATAGGAGAATTAATTAATTTTTCTTTTAAGAACTCAAAGGCGTGTAGACACTCTTGTTCAAAAATAAAAGTTGTGTCTTTTTCTAAAAGCCTTGTAAGTGGTTTAGCTATTTTAGAGAAGTCTTTAATAAAACGGCGGTAAAATCCCGCGTGTCCTAAGAAACTTCTCACTGCCTTTACGGAGGTTGGTGGTGGCAATTTTTCTATGGTCTCTATTTTTGCTTTATCTACTTGAATTCCTTGGCTTGAAATTTTATGGCCAAGTACTAACCCTTCTTGTACCATGAAATGGCACTTCTCCCAACTAAGCGCTAAGTTCGTCTCCTCACACCTCCTAAGAACTTTCTCTAAATTATTCAAACACAACTCAAAAGAGTCGCCAAAAACCGAAAAATCATCCATGAACACTTCCATGATATCTTCAACATACTCGTTAAAGATGGCTAGCATGCACCTTTGAAATGTAGCGGGTGCATTACATAACCCGAAAGGCATACGTCTATAGGCAAAGGTACCAAATGGGCAAGTAAATGTTGTTTTCTCTTGGTCTTCTGGTGCTATAGGAATTTGAAAGTATCCAGAAAGTCCATCTAGAAAACAATAATAAGAGTGTCCTGATAAGCGTTCTAATATCTGGTCGATGAAAGGAAGAGGGAAATGGTCTTTCCTAGTGGCATCGTTTAATTTCCTATAGTCTATACAGACACGTCAACCTGTTACCGTTCGCGTTGGAATTAATTCATTTTTATCATTTGCTACTACGGTCAGGCCACCCTTCTTAGGAACTACTTGGACAGGACTAACCCATGAACTATCCGAAATAGGATATATAATACCAGCATCTAATAACTTTACAATTTCAGCCTTAACTACCTCTTTCATATTAGGATTTAGCCTACGTTGCGGTTGAATAGACGACTTATAGTTTTCTTCCAAAAGAATTTTATGAGTGCAAAAACTAGGATTAATACCCTTTATATCAGATATTTGCCACGCTATTGCACCTTTACATTTCTTCAATACGGTTATCAATTTTTCTTTTTCAAGTTTGGAAAGATTTGAAGATATGATAACTGGGTACGAATAATTTGTTCCTAAGAATGCATACTCAAGATGATCCGGTAATTTTTTTAATTCTACTATTGGTGGATTCTTAGTATTATTCTTAAGAATTTCATGATCTCCTTCAGTAATTAAACTATATTCCGTTGTTCTATTCATAGCAACACAATTTTCTAGAAAAAATAAATGTTCAATAATGTCATCTTTTTTATCGTATTCTAGATAATTGTTAGTTATGCAAATTTCTAAAGGATCTTTATAATAAAAATTAGAATTTATAGAAGACATAAAATCATCAATACCATGAGAAAAATAGCAATAATCATCGTTATCTAAAGATTGTTTCATAGTTTTGCCAATTTGAAAAGTGACTTCATCTTCTCCTACTCGCAATACTAATTTACCATCAAAAACATCAATAAGTGCTCTAGAAGTAGCTAGAAATGGACGACCTAGTATGAGTGGTACTTCGATATTTTCATCCATATCTAAAATAACAAAATCAGCAGGAAATATAAATTTATCTACCTTAACTAATACATCTTCCACTATTCCTCTAGGATACTTAACCGATCGATCTGCTAATTGAATACTCATTCTTGTTGGGCTAAGTTCTCCTAGGCCTAGTTTCAGATATAAATTATAAGGCATTAAATTTATACTTGCTCCTAGATCTGCTAAAGCCTTATTTACTTGTAAATCACCGATTAAGCATGGAATTGAAAATGAACCGGGATCCTTAAGTTTTTGTGGCAATTTATTTTGCAAAATAGCAGAACATTCTTCACTTAATGTTACTAATGATAATTCTTCTATTTTCTTTTTATTAGAAATCAAGTCCTTAAGAAATTTTGCATATTTAGGCATTTGAATAATTTCAGAAAAAGGTAAATTAACATGTAATTGCTTAAACATAGATAAAAATTTACCATACTGCGCATCCATGCGCTCCTTGCTATGCTTTGCTGGGTATGGTAATGCTGGTTGGTACTCCATCGGTTGTACATTCATCTCGCTTGGTCCTTCGCCGCTAGACTCCATTTTGGGTGCTTCTTTTGCAGGCCTTAGGTCTTGTAACTCCTTTCCGCTCCTCAATTGAACGGCTTTTGCATGCTCCCTTGGATTTATCTCTGTATTCCCTGGAAGTGTTCCTGGCTGCCTGTCAGAAACCATCCTTGCAAGCTGACCAATCTGATTTTCCAAGTTCTGAATTGAACCCTCTTGATTTCGGAAGGCTACATCGGTAGTTTGCATAAATTTGGTAAGCACATCTTCCAATGTAGGCTTCCTTGGTTCCAACTATGGTTGATGTCCAATCATGGGCTGCTTCCCTTGATTTCCTTGTCCTCCCCAAGAGAAATTGGGGTGGTTTCGCCATCCAGGATTATATGTAGAGCTATATGGGTTATTGGCTTGATTGAAAGGTGGCCTAATATTGTTACCCATATAGTCAACATGCTCTTGAACTTGCGATTCACAACTAGGCATTCCAGTGCATGAAGGGTCCCATTGTTGAGGTGCCATGGAAGGTGATGCTAAGGCAAGGTTGTCCATCTTTTGGTGAAGTTTCTCCACTTGAATGGCTAAGGCGGTGACGGCATCTACTTCATAAATTCCTGCGGGCTTGCTAGGCTTATGTCTTACGGTAGTCCATTGGTAATTGTTCATTGCCATGTCCTCTATCAACTGCTGAGCCGCTTCAGGTGTCTTGTTGTTCAAAGTTCCTCCACTAGCCGCATCAATCATTTGTTTGGTGGCTGGATTTAGACCATTATAGAAGGTCTGAATCTGAAGCCATGAAGGTAGAGCATGGTGGGGGCATCTCCTTAACAACTCCTTGAATCGTTCCCATGTGTCGTACAATGATTCAGACTCCAATTGAATGTATGTAGAGATGTCATTCCTTAACTTCGCAGTCTTCGCAGGTGGAAAGTACTTCATCAGAAACTTCTCAACCATCATGTCCCAAGTAGTGATCGACCCTCTAGGTAAGGAATTCAACCACTGCTTCGCCTTATGCCTTAAAGAAAATGGAAATAATCTCAATCCAATGGCATCATTGGAAACACCATTGATCTTAAATGTGTCACATATCTCTAAGAATCCGTCCAAGTGGGTGTTAGGATCCTCATCTTGCAAGCCATCATACTGAACATACTGTTGCACCATTTGTATCACACTAGGCTTCAATTCAAAGTTATTGGTAGCTATCGGTGGTCTAACAATGCTCGACCCGGTTCCTTGGAGATTAGGTCTAGCAAAGTCAGACATGGTTTGCTCATTTTGGTTGGCCATGGTATCTAAGTTTTCAAGATGATTCTCTCCTTGGTTTACTGTCTCCTCTTCTGATAGTCAGTTTGAAATATCTGTGGTATTAATTCCCACGTCCCTTAAGTTAGTGTTATGGAGAATTCGTTCTGGGTCAGGATGAAATGATGCTAGCCCAGAATTTTTGCCCCTGGTCATAGACTAACAGACTACACAAAAAAAAATATTACACAATATAATTATTCAAATACTAATTTACAACTATATAAATGAAAATTGGTAGATCAATAAAGATTAGGATTTCAAAATATTGAAAACGATCCCCGGCAACGGCGCCAAAAACTTGATGATTTTTTTTTGCTAACAAGTAATAATTCAATGTGATTTCATTTTACATTCTAATACAATTATGTAGATGGACTTAACTAGATTGAATTAGCATTCAGGCAAGCGCACCTATCAATCGTAATATATGAGAAATCTACATCTCGTGTCGTATTCCACAGGGTCGTTTCAACTATTCGTACTCACCCTCCCTTTATTTTCATACCTCTAAACAAAAGTGATATTTAAACTACATTAACCTAACTATGACCAATTGGATGATTCAGTGTTGGAGAAATAAAAATGATAACAACATGAAGCTTTTAAATAATTACATGAACAAATCCATTTATCAATTCAATTCTAAGCGATCATGACATGAAAAGAGTGTTACATTTGTGGAATGTAAAGGTTAATTTTTCATCAAAATTCTCTCTCGAGCAATTCCAAATCTAAACCTAAGATAGTAAATTTTCTCTCGAACAATTCACAACACTCAAGTTCGCATTAAACAAAATACCTTTATTACTACATAAATTCATGAATTCTATCTCTAAATTAACATGAATCCTTTTATTCGTGTTCTAATTTTCCAAACAAAATATCTCTCGATCATAAAGTTCGAATTACAAAGGGAATTATCATCACAATATGAACATACCAAAAGCATTGCAAATAACCAATTTCTCAATCTAGCTAATTGCAAATTTTGTAAAATAAATAAGTAATTCAAAGGGATGTTTAAACTCTTTGTTTGATTGCATAAACACAAATAAAATACTACAAATATAACATAAACAAGGTGATACATGATTACTAGAATGTTCAAAGAAAAATTCATGCAAATTAAAACATAAATTGAAGATGGATCATCAAGAGAAAGGAAGGATTCAAAGGGTTAATGATTAAATAAAATTACATATGAAAATACCCTTCAATCCTCCTTGTCTTGGATGCTCCTCTTCGGCCTCCAGCAGTTCTCCAATCCAGAAATGATCCAAAAGTTCTCTACAAATTTTTCTACAGGAAATTTATAGTTCCCTTGCAAACAGGTCGGACACGCGGTCGCACACGGCCGTGTGGCAGGCCGTGTGGACGGTTCCTAAGCGGTTCCTGGGCGGTTCCCCACGAGAAGGCGTGTCTGGTCGTGGGTCGTGTCAGATGACACATGTATGGACACGGCCGTGTGGTCGGCCGTGTTCCCCAGACACGGGTTGGTCGGCAGCCGTGTGCAAAGATGACACGGGTATGCACACGGGCGTGTGCCATACCGTGTGGGTTCCAGCGTCTGCGCCAAATTCTTCAGCTCCAGGTGCATAGGACACGGGTAGGCACACGGCCGTGTGTCTGGCCGTGTGCACCAAATTTTCGTCCTGTCATCAGCCATGTTGACTCCGTGAACTCCTCTGTTTGCTCCGAGACTTTTAGGTCCATTGGTTGGCATTACCTGCAATTGAAAAATGATAGACTCAGTAAATGGTTTATTATAAGAACTGCCAAAGACTTCTAAATACGCTCTTCTATCTATGATACGATAATTTCTTTGCTATTATCATGAAATCAACACAAAAGGGGCAGGAAATGGAAGATATGATTACAATTATGATAGTAAAAAGCCTATCATAATCATACTCATCAGGTACGTGGTGTGAAGAAGCTCAGCCCATGGTATGTTGGGCCTTATGCTATATTGGAAAGGATTGGCCCTTTGGCCTACTGGTTGGAGTTACCGCCAGAGCTGGAGAATCTTCATGACGTATTGCACGTGTCATCACTTCGGAAGGCGCTGTTTCGGCACAATCAACATACCCCGACCACTGATGGAGCACTAGCAACCGATAGATCTGTGTCACAACCCGCATTTTCTCAACGATAAAATCGTATCAGAGTAAGAGAAAACACGTGCCATGATGCCACGTCGTGCAGGGGATAACTGCACACGCTCAGGCAAAACTCCAGACCTTTGATTTTAAGGAAGTTCATTGATTAATTATGAAAGAAAACCGATTATGTTAAATGGCCGCATCCCTCGGCACGGTGGATCAGCTAGTCCACAATAAAAGTATATTTATACGCAGCAGAAAATACTTTGGTTCAATTAAGTTGACATCCTAAATGAGCATAAGTGTCCCCGAGGGACAACTCATGGTATGCACGACTCTAAAGTGGATATAATATATATAGGAAAGATAGTATTTTTACGCTAAGGAAATATAGTGTCTTCGTTTTATAAATATGTTATGCATGATGTTCATATAATAATGCTTTTAGGGTTTAAAATATCTAACATGCAACCTAGCATAAATCCTTCCCAGAAGCAAGTAAACAACCACAAATAGGCAAAAACAGCAGTTTAAGTTCATACCCAGCATCGCAAGAAGACACCAGTGGGCGCCAACAACCTGACACGATCCCACTGGTGAGTATGTATGTCTATACAGGAAGGTAAAGAACTACCTCACAAAATTGGGGATCCGCTGTCTCAGCTGCCCAAGAGGCCACCAACCAGCCCCTCCAAAGAACTAGCCGCAGAACTGGCTACAACCTGGACCTGAGGCATTCAAGAAAAGAACACCTCAGCAAGAAAATAATCAAAATGTAAATAGAGCATTGGATTAATGAGCAAATAAAAGAAGGGTTTACCAACCCGGCAACAAACTGCTATAAGCAAAAGAGAGGGCATGACAGTAAGAATAGAGTAATGTCTAAAGCATAGCAAAGCACACCAAGTGCGAGCAATAAAAGTAACATGCCCTACAAAGAGTCTGCAACAGCAACAAGACATAAACTGAAATCATAAACAGGAAAGGGACTAACAGTCCTAACACGTGGGTAAGTGGCAGTGGTCAAAATATGGATCTGAATACATAACCTAAACCAGATCCAAAAAGGGCTAAGGGGTCAAACAGTGGCAGCACTAGGGTCCCACACCCGCCAACCCAAATCGGGGCAAAAGGCGGTGGCCACAGCTCTCCACATAAAACCACCCCTCCAGAGGCCACCAAACTCCACCATCTGCCACAACCCAAGAGTTGGCATGCAAAACTTAGCCGAACACCCAATACCACCCCCTAGAGAAAGGGAAAAATCACATTAAAAATCCTAAGGAACACATGAACCCAAGACAGAAATGTCGAGCCCACCCGACGCGGCACTGAGTAAGCTCCACTCACGTGACGTCAAGATACTTAGCTGCAAATCCTACACTGGTTGACGACGTTGAGCGAACTCGGCTCACTCGATGCTGTCGGCGCTTTCCACTTAGGGTAAACGTAAGTTTTAGTTAGACCGCAACCTACACTCTCTCAACAAGCGAAAAAAGATACATAGAGTTGGAAATTTAATCCCAACCCGCCGTTCCATCCTAACTACTCGGGAGTACCGCAACTAAACCTAAATTACCACTACCGCAGCCTCACCCTAACTCTAACTACCCACTGTACACCAAACCTCAGACAAAAGAGAGAACAGTGATTTAATAAAAGACAAACAAAGTAACAGCCCATGGCTGAAATGAAGGAAAAGAAGAGCATCCTATTGTTCTAACTTTCTATGGAGGAAAAGATAAAGAATACAGAGTTATTGCACAGGAAAATGGAAACAGAGCAAGAGTTAGAATAATTTGGCAAGGGCAAAGGAGCCACTTGCCTCTACCTCTCCGGAAAAACAACAGCCACACCACCGCTTGGCTCCGGCGGCAAGATCGGCCACCTAGCAGACCAAAGCTGAAACTTGAGGGAAGAAAGGAAATCAGATATTTACAATTCCTGGAATCAAACCCTAAATCAAGAAAAACTTACATGGAAGGGAAGATCTAGACGAGAGCAAGCCAAATCCTCTATCACACGAGAAAAACGGGCTCTAACCCTCCCGAAATCGCCGGCCAAAACAACCACCGCCTGCTCTCAAAACCCTTCCGCTGGAAGCTCTCCAGACTTGGGAACGAAGAAAATGAGGAGGAAAAACGGTTCACGGCAACAAAAGATGATTTCAGGAGAAAAGTACGGAACACGCCCAAGACACGCCCGTGACACGGTCCGACACGCCCGTGTCATGGGGCGTGTACTAACTCGACGAACGTCGACCTCCACTCGACGAAACACGGGACACGCCCCCGACACGCCGGTGACACGGCCCGACACGCCCGTGTCACGGGGCGTGTACACACACACCTACCCACTCGATGAAAGTCGATCTCTGCTCGACGAAACAGGTGACATGCCTTGTGACACCCCCGTGTCACAGGCCGTGTACCAACTCGAACACCGCCCAACGATCGTGGAGCGTCGATCGTCGAACAGAGAGACACGCCCCATGTCACGCCCGTGTCTGATACGACACGCCCGTGACCCGGCCGTTTTCTCACCAAAACACCGCCTGACGACCGTCGAGCGCAGCTCGACAAGCCGAAGGGGGACAAGCCCTGTGACACGCCCGTGTCATAGGCCGTGTTCCTACCAAAAGCGCTCGTCGACCAGAAACCGTCGACCACAGGGAAAAGAGCCCTACCCGAGCACGAAACGACCTGGGTCACGCCCGTGACCCAGGCCGTGTCACCCAAATTACACAAAAAAAGGAAATCTGCTAACTCCTTAGCAAAAGTTAAGACACCGGCCTACAAGCTCAGCTACAGCAGACCACGCACAGTACATCAAACATTACAAATATTATAGCTAACTAAAAACAATCGTCGAAACGACGCGAAAACGATCGATCACGGACTCCGACCAGAACTCGCACCGTAGATAAAATACCCATGCTACGAAAACAACGGTGAGGTCGAAAACAACATCCGACGATCGCAGACTCTGGCTAACACCTCCCGAAGCCAAAACACAAGCATTTCCCTAAGAGGCCCAGCCGAGTCACCAAAACAGACTCCGGCTAGCTGGGGAAAACTTGCCAACAGGCTACAACCAGGAACCTAAGGAGCTAAGACCACGCTCTATAACGGCAAAGGGCTGGAAGTGCGTCATCGTAACGCCAATCCAATATCAAACAAAACAAAGAAAAACTGGGGCGTTACAACCACTCCTCCTAAAAGAAAGTTTCGCCTCGAAACTTTACTCACAACACTCATATGAAGAAGGAGAGAGAAAGAGCCAGGAAAAGGTTATATATAAATAAATAAAACAAAACATACCCGACACAAGATCAGGGAAACAGATGAGGGTGAGCCTCCCTCATAGCCGACTCCAATTCCCAAGTCGCACTTTCTACATCCTGATTCCTCCATAAAACTTTAACCATAGGAATAGACTTCTTCCGCAACGAACGAACCTGAGAATCCAGAATGCGGACAGGCACCTCCACATAAGAAATATTCGGCTCCAACTGAGGCACAGAATCCAAAACCTGCTTGCCATTCATCACACATTTCCGCAGCTGACTGACGTGGAAGACATCATGCACGCCGGGGAATTTTGCGGGCAAAGCCAGCATATAAGCTGATATCCCAATCCGCTCAACAATCGGAAACGGCCCCACGAACCTCGGGTCCAACTTCCTGTTCTTGCCAAAACGCTTGACTCCGATCAACGGGGAGACCTTTAAGAACACTGAGTCCCCCACCACAAATTCCAAGTCTGATCTACGCCGGTTGGCATTCTTCTCGTATCTCTCCTGGGCTATCCGAAGCTTTTCCCGTATAAGCTTCACAGCGGTTTCCATCTCCTCGAGTGCTTATGGACCCAACAAAGGTCTCTCGCCCACCTCAGCCCAAAACAAGGGAGTCCTGCAGCGCCTCCCATACAAAGCTTCAAAAGGAGCCATTTGCAAGCTTTCTTGATAACTGTTGTTATACGCAAATTCCATAAGCCGCAAGCGCTCATCCCACGCTCCTCCGTGGTCCAGAATATAGCATCAGATCATATCTTCCACAATCTGATTCACTCGCTCCGTCTGACCATTGGTCTGCGGATGATAAGCTGTGGAATATCTCAAATCTATACCCAACCCTTCTTGAAGGCTCTTCCAAAAACGAGACGTAAACCTGGAGTCTCGATCTGATATGATACTCACGGGTACACCATGCAATCTAATAACCTCATCCAGATACAGCTCGGCTATCTTCCTCATCGGATAATCGATCTTAAATGGTACGAAGTGAGCACACTTCATCAATCTGTCTACGATCACCCAAACTGAATCATGCCCCTTAGGAGATCTCTGTAAGCCTGTAATGAAATCCATCGAGATACTCTCCCACTTCCACATCGGAATCTCCAAGGGAGTCAGCTTGCCACCAGGCCTCCCATGGTCGGCTTTCACACGCCTGCAAGTGAAACACTCTGAAACAAATCTGGCTATGTCCTTCTTCATCCCACACCACCAGGCGATCTGCTTTAAATCATGATACATCTTGGTAGACCCTGGATGGTAGGCAACACTAGATCCGTGGGCTTCTCTGCACACCATATCCCGGATATCTCCAACTGCGGGGATGCAAAACCTGCCATGATACTTCAAGGTACCCGCATCATCTACAGAGAAATCTGGTAGCTCACCTTTTTCAGCTCGAAGGTACAAATGCAGAAGATCGGGATCATCCTTCTGATGCAGTCTCGTAAGCGCAATCCACGAAGGTTCTGCCACTGCCAAGCTACTCTGCGAATCGCAGCTTCCCACAGAAATGTCCATCAAAAGAAACTCTTCCACTAGACGCTCGGCAGAGAGATTGAAAATCTTACCTGACTTTCGACTCAGGGCATCGGCCACCACATTCGCTTTACCCGGATGGTACTGAATTTCAACATCATAGTCGGCCACGTACTCCAACCACCGCCGCTGGCGCAGATTCAATTCTTTCTGAGTGAAGACATACTTCAGACTCTTATGATCCGTGAAAATCTTGCACTGCGCGCCGTATAGCAAATGCCTCCACAATTTCAATGCATAGAGCACAGCTGCAAACTCCAGGTCATGCGTAGGGTAATTCCTCTCGTGAGTCTTTAGCTGCCTCGACCCGTGCGCAATCACCTTCCCGCCCTACATCAATACGCAGCCCAGTCCGACATGCGACGCATCCACATATATATCATACTCACTATCTTCAGTAGGCAAGGACAAAATTGGAGGTGAACATAGCCTTCGTTTTAGTTCCTCAAAAGCCTCCTCACATTTGCCATCCCATATGAAGGCTACATTCTTCTGCGTCAACCTGGTCAACGACGCAGACAAGGTAGAGAATCCCTCTACACATCTTCTATAATATCCAGCCAACCCCAAGAAGCTTCTGATCTCTTTGGGAGTAACAGGCCTCGCCCATTCCATGACAGCAGCGATCTTTTCTGGGTCCAATGATATTCCCTCCTTATTCACCACGTGGCCGAGAAAAGAAACTTGAGGCAACCAAAATTCGCATTTGCTAAGCTTGGCGTATAGCTTATGGTCTCTCAGAGTCGCCAAGACCAATCGCAAATGCCGATCATGCTCCTTCGCATCTTTAGAATACACCAAAACATCGTCTATAAAGACAATCACAAACTTATCCAGGAAGTCCTTGAAAACTCTGTTCATCAGATCCATAAAAGCTGAGGGCGCATTAGTCAAACCAAATGAAATAACCAAAAATTCGAAATCCCCATGACGAGAGCGGAACGCCGTCCGCGGAACATCTGACTCCCGAATCCTCAACTGGTGATAGCCCGAACGAAGATCTATCTTGGAAAACACGACACTACCACGCAGTTGGTCAAACAGATCGTCAATTCGAGGCAAAGGGTACCTGTTCTTAATAGTAACCTTGTTCAGCTCTCTATAGTCGATGCATAGCCTCATCGACCCATCTTTCTTTTTAACGAACAGCACTGGTGCACCCCAAGGTGAAGAACTCGGCCTTATGAAACCTTTTGCCAACATCTCATCCAGCTGAATTCACAACTCTTCCAGCTCTCGCGGGGCCATCCGGTACGGCGCCTTTGCAATAGGACGCGTGCCTGGCTCCAAATATATAACAAACTCGACATCTCGATCAGGTGGAAGACCGGGGAGATCATCAGGAAACACATCAGAGAAGTCACATACCACAAGAATCTCTTCCAAACGCGGCACTCTAACAACTGTCCCTACCAGAGAGACCACACAGGCAGAACAACCAGAATCAAGCAACTTCCGAGCACGCACCGCAGAAATGACTGGAGACTCCTGGAGAGAATACCCATAAACGCTCCCTGGCTGACCGTTGTCCTTGACGAAGTCCAAGCGCTTACCCTTGCACTGGATCACGACATCGTACCTTGACAACCAGTCCATGCCCAAGATAACATCGAAGTCCTCCAGGTCAATCACCTTCAGATCTGCCTTGGCTAGAAAATCCCCCAACAAAACCGGACAATCAAGGACACCCAGGTCCATAACCACAGAGTCACCAGAGGGGAACTTAACGCAAAAGGAACCACCAACACGATCTAGGCCCAAACTGAACCGCTCCACGAAGGCTCTAGCCACAAACGAGTGGGTAGCACCGGAATCGAAGAGAATGCGTGTAGCGCGCCCAGCGGTTCTTTAACTTAAATCGTCCTACAAATAGCGCATGCATCTAAGGAAACAAACGCAAAAAACGAAACTACAACCAAATGGGAAACATAATGAAACGACTGGGGAGGAGTCGAACCTGAAATAACCTGGGTCGAAGTCTGCGCTTCGTCTGCCGAGAGCACATTCAGCTTCCCCTTTCCTCTATCCAATTGCTGAGGCGATGGCAAGGCCTGGAGCGGAAGTGGCTGCAGAACAGGCTGAAACTGTGGGCACTTTGTCTTGAGATGTCCCTTCTGGCCGCACTGAAAACAAACCTTATCTTTTAACCAGCAACGGGCAGCCTCATGCCCCTTCCTTCCACATAAGGCACATACCAAGTCTCCTCTGGGAGCACCCTGAATCGCATGCACCTGTTCCTTCTTCTGCGCTCCCAACCTTTTGAAACACTTCTCAACGGGGTGGCCTGGCCGGCCACAAAAACTACAAACCTCTTTATTCCTCTTTCTCGAGACAGCATCAGGTTCCTGAGGGCTCTTCCCTCCAACAGACTTCCGCTTATCCTTCCTCAACTGCTGGCCTCTATTCTTGGCATTTTCAATGGCCTCAACTCTCAAGGAAGCTTCAACCACGCTGGCATAACTGACTGCTCCGTAGGCATTCGCTAACTGCTGAATGTCGCTTCTGAGTCCACCAAGAAATCGCTTAACTCGGTCTGCCTCAACACTCACCAGACCAGGGGCAAACCGACTCAACTTACTAAACTCAATCTCATACTCACTAACTGTGAGTTTCCTCTGCTTCAAATGGAGAAAGTCATTCATCAGCCGGTCCCTCTCGACTGAAGGCAGAAATTTACTCAACAGCATCACCTTAAATGACTCCCAAGAGCATCCTGCCACCAAGCTTTCTTTCTCCCTCAGCCACCAATTCTTTGCTAAGCCCTTGAGCTGGTAGGCAGCGAGTACCACTCTCTGATCGTCCGTAATCCCTGAGTAAGAGAACATCTCCTCAATGGTAATCAGCCAGTCATCCAAAATCATGAAATCTGCTTCCCCATCATAAGTAGGGGGTCTCAGCCGCTGAAACTGGGATATAAACGCCATCTCCGGGGGCACCACCACCAAAGGCACGGGAGGAGCAGGAGGGGCAGGAACAGCTACCCCCTCAGCGGGGTCCGGAACTCTCGGGGTCTGTCCCGCCACCACTGCTACAAGGGACTGAATCTGAGCCTGCATAGCCACCACCTGCCTCGATAAGGCCTCATTGCTCTACCGCAGGTTTTCTACCAACGCCTCGCTCTGCGATCCTGACGTCTCACCCTCGTATTGGGGGGTCGATCTCGTCGCAGGACGTCTCGCCATCCTATAATCACACAAGCTTTAGACAAAACCTAGTGCAACAGATAGAACAAAACTACCCGGTACAGACAAACACACTTAAATATGAACTTCAACTGCAAAACTTGCTCTGGGAGTTGTTTTTATCATGATGATGTTATGCTTAACCTAAGATGGTTCACCACCATCATACTAACTCATGTGCCTAAACCATGAATGCATGTATTTGTATTTTTTTTTGACTCAAAACCATGTGTGTACATATGTCATCTTGCAAATCTTTAGCTTGGCACGTTGTGATTATGAAATGTTATGCTATGCATGATGTGCTATGCATTCTAAAAAAGGGCCTTAATGCATGCCATGGGCGGCGTACACATAAAAATGTTATGCATCCCATACTACATAACATTCCCATGCAACGAGAAAAGAAAAGGTGCTAGCCGCATTCATGTGGTGAGGTTATGCATCCCATACTACATAACCCTCACATGTTGCCTCCTATGGTGGATCCATATACGAACTCATATTATGCATCCCATACTACATAATATGCCCCGTATACTTCTTTATGCTCATGAGTGTAGTGTTCGTGCTTTAGCCAAGACATGCTGATGACATATCGGTGTGTGTATGGTATGACGCTAACCACTAATGCAAACAAGGGAAAGGTTGCCCGACCATTTGTCAAGCAACCTCCCTCTGATACCAACTGTCACAACCCGCATTTTCTCAATGATAAAATCGTATCAGAGCAAGAGAAAACACGTGCCGTGATGCCACGTCGTGCAGGGGATAACTGCACACGCTCAGGCAAAACTCCAGACCTTTGATTTTAAGGAAGTTCGTTGATTAATTATGAAAGAAAACCGGTTATGTTGAAAGGCCGCATCCCTCGGCACGGTGGATCAGCTAGTCCACAATAAAAGTATATTTATACGCAGCAGAAAATACTTTGGTTCAATTAAGTTGACATCCTAAATGAGCATAAGTGTCCCCGAGGGACAACTCATGGTATGCACGACTCTAAAGTGGATATAATATATATAGGAAAGATAGTCTTTTTACGCTAAGGAAATATAGTGTCTTCGTTTTATAAATATGTTATGCATGATGTACATATAATAATACTTTTAGGGTTTAAAATATCAAACATGCAACCTAGCATAAATCCTTCCCAGAAGCAAGTAAACAACCACAAATAGGCAAAAATAGCATTTTAAATTCATACCCAGCATCGTAAGAAGCCACCAGTGGGCTCCAACAACCTGACATGATCCCACTGGTGAGTATGTATGTCTATACAGGAAGGTAAAGAACTACCTCACAAAATCGGGGATCCGCTATCTCAGCTACCCAAGAGGCCACCAACCAGCCCCTCCAAAGAACTAGCCGCAGAACTGGCTACAACCTGGACCTGAGGCATTCAAGAAAAGAACACCTCAGCAAGAAAATAATCAAAAGGTAAATAGAGCATTGGATTAATGAGCAAATAAAAGAAGGGTTTACCAACCCAGCAACAAACTGCTATAAGCAAAAGAGAGGGCATGACAGTAAGAATAGAGTAATGTCTAAAGCACAGCAAAACACACCAAGTGCGAGCAATAAAAGTAACATGCCCTACAAAGAGTCTGCAACAGCAATAAGACATAAACCGAAATCATAAACAGGAAAGGGACTAACAGTCCTAACACGTGGGTAAGTGGCAGTGGTCAAAACATGGATCTGAATACATAACCTAAACCAGATCCAAAAAGGGCTAAGGGGTCAAACAGTGGCGGCACTACGGTCCCACACCCGCCAACCCAAACTGGGGCAAAAGGCAGTGGCCACAGCTCTCCACATAAAACCACCCCTCCAGAGGCCACCAAAACTCCACCACCTGCCACAACCCAAGAGTCGGCATGCAAAACTTAGCCGAACACCCAATACCACCCCCTAGAGAAAGGGAAAAGTCACACTAACAATCCTAAGGAACACATGAACCCACGACAGAAATGTCGAGCCCACCCGACGCGGCGCTGAGTAAGCTCCACTCACGTGACGTCAAGATACAAAGCCGAAAATCCTACACTGGGTGACGACATTGAGCGATCTCGGCTCACTCGACCCTGTCGACGCTTTCCACTTAGGGTAAACGTAAGTTTTAGTTAGACCGCAACCTACACTCTCTCAACACGCGAAAAAAGATACAGAGAGTTGGAAATTTAATCCCAACCCGCCATTCCATCCTAACTACTCGGGACTACCGCAACTAAACCTAAATTACCACTACCGCAGCCTCACCCTAACTCTAACTACCCATTGTACACCAAACCTCAGACAAAAGAGAGAACAGTGATTTAATAAAAGACAAACAAAGTAACAGCCCATGGCTGAAATGAACGAAAAGAAGAGCATCCTATTGTTCTAACTTTCTATGGAGGAGAAGATAAAGAATACAGAGTTATTGCATAGGAAAATGGAAACAGAGCAAGAGTTAGAATAATTTGGCAAGGGCAAAGGAGCCACTTGCCTCTACCTCTCCGGAAAAACAACAGCCACACCACCTCTTGGCTCTGGCGGCAAGTTCAGCCACCTAGCAGACCAAAGCTGAAACTTGAGGGAAGAAAGGAAATCAGATATTTAAAATTCCTGTAATCAAACCCTAAATCAAGAAAAACTTACATGGAAGGGAAGATCTAGACGAGAGCAAGCCAAATCCGCTACCACACGAGAAAAACGGGCTCTAACCCTCCCGAAATCGCCGGCCAAAACAACCACCGCCTGCTCTCAAAACCCTTCGCTAGAAGCTCTCCAGACTTGGGAACGAAGAAAATGAGGAGGAAAAACGGTTCACGGCAACAAAAGATGATTTCAGGAGAAACGTACGGAACACGCCCAAGACACGCCCGTGACACGGTCCGACACGCCCGTGTCACGGGGCATGTAATAACTCGACGAACATCGACCTCCACTCGATGAAACACGGGACACGCCCCCGACACGCCCGTGACACGGCCCGACACGCCCGTGTCACGGGGCGTGTACTCACACACCTACCCACTCGATGAAAGTCGATCTCCGCTCGACGAAATGGGTGACACGCCCTGTGACACGCCCGTGTCACAGGCCGTGTACCAACTCAAACACCGCCCAACGATCGTGGAGCGCCGATCGTCGAACAGAGATACACGTCCCGTGTCACGCCCGTGTCCGATACGACACGCCCGTGACCCGGCCGTATTCTCACCAAAAACAACGCCTGACGACAGTTGAGCACAGCTCGACGAACCGAAGGGGGACACGCCCTGTGACACGCCCGTGTCACAGGCCGTGTTCCTACCAAAAGCGGTCGTCAACTAGAAACCGTCGACCACAGGGAAAAGAGCCCTACCCGAGCACGACACGCCCTGGGTCATGCCCGTGACCCAGGCCGTGTCACCCAAACTTACACAAAAAAAGGAAACCTGCTAACTCCTTAGCAAACGTTAAGGCACCGGCCTACAAGCTCAGCTACAGCAGACCACGCACAGTACATCAAACATTACAAATATTACAGCTAACTAAAAATAATCGTGGAAACGCAGCGAAAACGATCGATCCCGGACTCTGACCAGAACTCGCACCATAGCTAAAATACCCATGCTACGAAAACAATGGTGAGGTCGAAAACAACATCCGACGATCGCAGACTCGGGCTAACACCTCCCGAAGCCAAAACACAAGCATTTCCCTAAGAGGCCCAGTCGATTCACCAAAACAGACTCTGGCTAGCTGGGGAAAACTTGCCAACAGGCTACAACCAGGAACCTAAGGAGTTAAGACCACGCTCTACAACGACAAAGGGCCGGAAGTGCGTCATCGTAACGCCAATCCAATATCAAACAAAACAAAGAAAATCCGGGGCGTTACAATTCTGTGCGACTAGAGCTGGTGCGGATAGTGGACACTGAGACAAGGAATTTTCATCACAAGAGTGTTCCTTTGGTAAGGTGTTGTGGTCTAATCATGGGAAAGAAGAATTAACTTGGGAGTCGGTGGACTTGATACGAAAGTACTACCCGGAGTTGTTTCCCCAAGGTAATATTTTTAAGGCATAATATGTTTCCTTGATTTATCTCCCCCACAACCTTAGCCTGATTCGGGGATGAAATCTTTTATTTTGTTTATAGGATTTGTAACGTCACATTTTGTGCCAGACACCTCGCACTTGTTTTGAGTCAAGAAAATTGACTCAGGTTCGGGGAACGTCGAGTGAGTCAACCGGACTCAACGACTAGATCAGGAATTAACTTTAAAATTCTGGCAGGTTTGGCATCGAGTGTGTTGAGTCCAGTCGAGTGCGTGGAGTGGACTCAACACACTCCACGCCAATTAACTTAGTTTATTTTGGCGGGTTATTGTGTCGAGAGAGTTAAGTGGACTCAAAGCACTCGATGCCATTTAACTTTGATTATTTTGGCGAATTTAGGATTCAAGAGCATTGAGTGGACTAAATGCAGTCGATGCCATTTAACTTAGTTCATTCTGTCTGGGTTGAGACATGGAGAGCATTGAGTGGACTCAATGCTCATGACGTCATTTAACTTAGAATAGCGAGTTAAGCCGTTAAGAGCATTGAGAGCAGTGTTGAGTGGACTTGATAATACGGTTTGCAGTCAAATTTATTAGGATATTTTCGGTGTTTTAAAGCAAATCATGTCTTGTAAAGTACTTATTTTGATTCCCCTCTGTATATATTTTTGTCGCTAATGCATTTTTTCTGCTTTTTGCAGGTTTTCACGGCTTTTAGCCGAATTTTGCTGTGACATGCCCCAAGGTCACGCCCTACCCGGGCGTGTACCTAGGGCGTGTAACCCAGAGGAATGAAGCAATTGGTCCGAAACTGCATTCCGTGGAAACTTAGTGAACACGCCCTCTGTCACGCCCGTGTCACATCCGACACGGGCGTGTTCCAGAGGCGTGTCCCCACGTTCCGAGGAATCGCCGCAACGCGCTCATTTTTCCCGCTCCACCGTCGCACCGAAAGTGTCACGCCCTAGGGTCAGGCCTGACCCGGGCGTGACATATGGGCGTGTACTTCAGCAATTCCGCCCGTCACCTCCAGCATTCAATTTTAGCTCAACAAAGTCATGCCGCAAAGAACATGCCCCAGGTACACGCCCTAACAGGGCGTGACCTGTGGGCGTGTACTTCAGCTACTTCGCCAGAATTAAATTCCAGCCCGAAAAAGTCGCACCGAATTTGTCACGCCCCAGGGTCACGCCCGACACGGGCGTGATAGGGGGGCGTGACCCGACCCGAAAAATTCTATAAAAAAAGCCCAACTCCAAGGGTTCAGTGACACCTTTTGCATTGAGAGGGGAGGTTCTGTCCTTTGTATTTTTGAACTTTTTAAGCATGTCTCTTCATTTTTAGTTCTTAGCTCTAGCTTTATGCTTTCCTTGTATTAGCTCCTAGCTTCTTTCTGTAGTATAATGTTAATGATAGTGTAGTTTACTTTCCATGCACTTGTAATCTCTAGTTTTCTAGTTGTAAGATCACTGTTTCCATTAATAAAGAAGTGTTGTTTTCTTTTTCATTTCTACTCTGTTTTCACTATTTTCTTCTACTCATCCCCCCTCTTCCACCTCACCATAATTAACTAATCCTCTATGTACTCGATCTTGATGATCCGAGGTTCGAGTGATTAGGTTATGATGCTTTGAATCTTACCTTTGCTTTTTAGGGTTTTAGCCTTGAATTACTCTTGATTTATCACGGCTTGGAGGTATATCATCGATATATACTCTCCACCTTTGCTTTCATTCTGGGCTAGCCGAGAGGCCGAAAGTTTGAAATGAGCACTCAAGAGTAAAGGGAGTTGTTCGCACCCCTCGAGAGAGGCAGACGTTCAAATCTCCCGGATTGGAGAAAAATTCAATAGTGGGGTTCACCGCGTAAAGCGTGTTTTAGGCCTCCGATTTAGGCGAGAGTCGGTCGGACCTTCCTAAACTCAGTTAGGCACGGCCTTCGAGAGAAGTGTGTCAATATTTATGGAACCTCCACGGTCAAGGACCTTTACCCTAATTAGTTTAGGTTTGTTTATCGTATTTTTCTAACCACTCTTGCCGAGGTGATTTCTGATTGAGTGCATTTTCCTCTCATCGTTACTAAGCTTTAGTATAATCACTCTTTTAGCTCTCTTTATCTTTTCATGCAAGTAGCTCTCTTTCATTGCAAGTAGTTCTCTTCCTTTAGTACACTTAGCTTTCTTCTAAACCCTAATTTTCTCGTCGATAAAATAATAGATTTCGTGTGAGTAAGCTTAATTAACGGTTCCCGGATTTTAATACGACACTTGTGTCCCCTAGCTGCATTTTGATAGGTATACTTGCCTTGTTGGATTGTTAGTTTGGTTATTTTCTCCTTGCAAATATCTAAAAAACATCAAGTTTTTGGCGCCGTTGCCGGGGAGGCAACGCTCGTTGATAAATTGAAAACACGAATATATTAATTTTATCACTTCTCTTTCTCACCCTCCTTCTTAAAATTTTTCCGCCTACTCACTTGAGTTAAATGGCTGGATTTTGTTCAAGCAAGTGTGCGTATTTTTAATTTTTCCGCATACTCACTTGAGTTAAATGGCAGGCTTTATTTCAGTAGAGTGTGTTTACTTTCTGTAGAGTGGGTGTGTTTTAATTCTATGTCGAGTGCGTGAGTGTTAGCTTTTATTTTCCGCCTACTCACTCGGAGTTAAATGGCTGGATTTTAATTACCGCCTACTTAATAGAAACCCACATCACAAATTTTTCTACACCACCTAACTCTCTCGAAAAGGGCAAAGTGGCTCTAAATGCCACTATCTTGTCTAGTACCTTGCGAACCCTTCACCGGGTAGCCCTTGGGAAGTTCGGGAGTTAAAACATAAAAAAATCTATTTCAAAAAAAAAATTTTCGAACTTCATTAGCTCTTTTATTTCCTAGTTTATTTTATTCATCTTTCTTGTCCTCTCTTCTTCTAGTGTATGACCCGCGGAAGTCCGTCGGTTATTTTGGACCTGGACCACGAAATTGAGCGTACTCTTCAGAGAAGATTGTGATTTCAAGGCCCTACTACCCAAGTGCCGGTGGAGGATTCCGAGTCATTTTCTACCTTAAGAATGGAAGAACCCAACGTAGAGGAAGCCGTGCAAAGGCCTATGTCCTATTATGCACGACCGAATCTCGAGGGTACAAAATCTAGTATAGTTCGCACTGCAATAGCAAAGAATAATTTCGAACTGAAGCCTAGCATAATTCAAATGGTGCAGCAGTATGTGCAATTTGACGGGCTTCAAGATGAAGATCCGAACGCACACATAGCAAGCTTTCTTGAGATTTGTGACACCTTCAAGATAAATGGTGTCACAAATGATGCTATTAGGCTAAGATTATTTCCTTTCTTTCTTAGAATTAAGGCTAAGCAGTGGCTGAACACCCTTCTTAAAAATAGCATAACTACTTGGACGCAATTAACTGAAAAATTTTTGGCAAAGTATTTTCCGCCTGCTAAAACTGCAAAACTTAGGAATGACATTTCTGCCTTTGGATAAATAGACTCTGAGACCCTTTACGAAACCTGGGAAAGATTTAAAGAATTATTAAGATGATGCCCACATCACGCTCTGCCTGTATGGTTGCAGGTGCAGACGTTCTATAATGGGCTAAATCAAAGCACAAAGCAAATGATAGACGCAGCTTCTGGCGGTACTTTAAACCATAAGACCCCGGAAGCAGCTCTTGAGCTGTTTGAGGACATGGCCATGAACACTTACCAGTGGAATGTGCCTAGGACCCGCCCAAACAAACCTGCAAGTCTCTTTGAAGTGGACAACGTCTCCCAACTCGCACTGCAATTTGAAATATTAAGCAAAACAATTACGGAGATGACTGCTGCCTCCGCCCCTCAGGTATGGGAATCTGCAACTCCTCCCGCCGAACATTTGGATTATGTAAATAATATGCCTAGAACTGCTTTTAATAATTTTTCTGCTGCAAATTATCATCCTCCTGGTTATAATTTTCCGAATAGTTATAATCCTGCGTTAAGAAATCATCCGAATTTTTCGTGGAGCAATCCATCGAATGCTGTGCGCCCGCCACCGTAAAGTGATTTTTCGGCACCACCACCACCTCCTCAAAGTTTTCCAAAACCTCCAAATTTGGAGGAAATGTTTTCCAAATACATGAATGCTAATGACGCTACGATTAGAACCTTAACTAGAAGTGTTAAAAATTTAGAAAATCAGGTAGGACAGCTCGCTAAAATGATTTCTGAGCGACCCGTAGGGTCTCTTCCTTCCAATACCAAGCCCAACCCAAGAGAGCAAGCGAAAGCTATAACTCTTTGGAGTGGGAAGAAAGTTCCCAGTACGATAAGTGAAGAGCCCGAGGAAATCTCCGCTTCCGCTTTAAAAAATCAAAGCTCTGTTCCCGTTTTAAAAATTCCACCCTCTGCCGAAGAAATTATCACTCCTATTTTAGAAAAACAACTCACTCCACCACCCACCTTTAAAAATAATCCATCCCCGCCATACCCTTCTGAACTTAATAAACAACGACAGGATGATCAATACACCCGTTTTTCAGAAATGTTTAAACAAATCCACATAAATCTGCCTTTCCACGAAGCCATATCCCAGATGCCGAAGTACGCAAAATAACTTAAGGACCTCCTAACCAACAACAAGAAGTTAGAGAACCTTTCTCATGTCATGTTAAATGTCGAGTGCTCGGCGGTTTTGACAAACGGATTACCGAAGAAAATCAGTGACCCGGGTAGTTTCTCTATCCCGTGTGTCTTTGGTGATCTCTTTGTCAAACACGCTTTAGCCGACTTAGGTGCGAGTATTAATCTTATGCCCCTCTCGTTGTTTAAAAAGTTAGGAATTGGTAGTCTCAACCCCACACGCATGAGTATCCAGCTCGCCGACAGATCAGTCAAATACCCGTTAGGAATAGTGGAGGACGTCCTAGTCAAAGTTGACAAGTTCATCTTCCCGGTGGACTTTGACATTTTGGACATCGAAGAAGACGTCGAGGTTCCCCTGATCCTTGGCCGACCCTTCCTTGCCACCTCCCGAGCTATCATTGACGTAAGCAATGGTAAGATCTTCCTTCGAGTGGGCGACGATGAGGTAACTTTCTCTATCACCCCCTCGATGAAGAACACACTAGCTAATGATGACTCCTGCTTTTTCATGGATACCATAAGTGAAGAATCCTTCTCTCACACCTCTGATTTTGAAAAAGAATTTTCCAATTTTTGTTCCTCTCTTACTCCTCCAACTGAATCTCTACACCTAAGTGAAGAATCCTCCACCCGCCTTTCTGATTTTGAAAAAGAATTTTTTGATTTTTGTTCCTCTTCTACTTTTCCAACTGAATCGCTGCACGAAGCCGCCATGGCCGCTAGTAACACCCCTTTTAATTTTACATATAAAAAATTGTACGAGGACATAGTTTTTGAAAAAGAACAAATTTCCAAAACCTCGTATGATGACCCCCATACCTTGGAACTGAAAGAACTACCAGAGCACCTTCGATACGCTTTCTTAGAAAAGGACTCCAAGTTGCCTGTCATAATTTCGGCCTACCTCACGGATGCACAAAAGGATAAACTTCTTTCAATTTTACAAAAGCATCGCCAAGATATTACTTGGCAGATATCTGATATCAAGTGCATAAGCCCATCTTTCTGCACTCATAAAATCTTAATGGAAGATAATTCACGTAACTCTATACAACCTCAGCGCCGTATAAACCCAAACATGAAAGACGTAGTTAAGGGCGAGGTTATGAAATTGTTAGACGCAGGAATTATCTATCCTATATCCGACAGTAAGTGGGTTAGCCCAGTAGAGGTAGTACCAAAGAAGGGAGGGATAACGGTAGTAAGTAATGAAAATAATGAATTAATCCCGACTCGGACGGTAACCGGATGGCGAATGTGTATAGATTACCGTAAGTTGAATGATGCCACCCGCAAGGATCACTTCCCCTTGCCGTTAATTGATCAGATTTTAGAATGACTTTCCGGACATAACTTTTATTTTTTTCTCGATGGCCTCTCGGGGTATCTTCAAATCCCCATCTCCCCCGAGGATCAGGAGAAAACTATGTTTACTTGTCCCTTCGGCACCTTCGCCTACCGAAGAATGTCGTTTGGATTGTGCAATGTGCCAGCTACATTCCAACGATGTATGATCGCCATCTTTGACATGTACGTAGAAAGCATTATGGAAGTTTTTATGGATGATTTCTCTGTGTTCGGGAATTCCTTCGATAGTTGCTTAGAGAACCTTGAAAAAGTCTTAGAGCGATGTGAAGAAACTAACATCGCCTTAAATTGGGAAAAATGTCATTTTATGGTGAGGGAAGGGTTAGTTTTGGGACATAAAATTTCTGAAAGGGGTATTGAAGTAGACGTTGCGAAAATAGAAGTTATCGAGAAGCTGCCGCCACCTATGAACATAAAAGCTATAAGAAGTTTCCATGGTCATGCGGGTTTCTACCGCCGCTTCATAAAGGACTTTTCCAAAATCACCAAGCCCCTTACCCATCTCTTAGAAAAAGACGTCCCATTCATCTTTGATGACCTCTGTCTAGCTGCCTTCAATTTAATAAAAGAAAAATTAGTTAATGCCCTAATCATGATAGCTCCGGTGTGGGATCTTCCATTTGAGATAATGTGTGATGCGAGTAGTTATGCGGTGGGAGCCGTACTAGGTCAACGTATTTACAAAAACTTCCACCTCATTTATTACGCTAGTAAAACACTCACATCTGCACAGGAAAATTACACCACAACCGAGAAGGAGTTCTTAGCTGTAGTATTCGCTTTTGACAAATTTCGCCCTTATATTACTCTTTCGAAAATTATTGTTTTTACAGACCACTCGACCCTCAAATATCTTCTCTCTAAAATGGATGCCAAGCCCCGCTTGATTCGCTGGGCCTTACTCCTCCAGGAGTTTGACTTAGAGATCCGTGATAAGCGAGGTGCTGAGAACTTGGCCGCCGACCACCTTTTGCGCCTCGACAACCCGTTTATAGAAAAATTAGACGAAAATTCTTTTAATGACTATTTCCCTGATGAGAAGCTGTTCATAATTAACACATCTACTTCTCCTTAGTTTGCACGCATCGCCAACTATCTAGTGGCTCGTGTGCTCCCAAAAGAGTTTTCATCTCAGCAAAAGAAGAAATTCTTTTCTGAGCTGAAAAACTATTTTTGGGAGGACCCGCATCTTTTCAGAATTTGTGCCGACCAAGTGATCAGGAGGTGTGTTTCTTTTGATGAAGGATTAGATATTATTAAACATTTGCATGAAGGACCGACAGGTGGGCACTATCAAGCTACTTGTACCGCTCACAAAGTGTTAAGCGCGGGTTTTTACTGGCCTACCCTGTTTAAAGACGCGCATGCCATTGTGAGTAGGTGTGATAGTTGCCAACGATCGGGGAATATTTCGAATAAAAATGAAATGCCACAAAATTATTTCCTAGAGTGCAAAGTTTTCGACCTCTGGGGGATTGATTTTGTCGGCCCTTTTCCTTCTAGCTTCGGGAATAAGTACATTTTAGTTGCCGTTGATTATGTTTCGCGTTGGGCCGAAGCCCAAGCTCTTCCTACAAATGACGCCCGAGTCGTAGTTAATTTCCTAAAAAAATTATTTTCTCGCTTCGGTACGCTGCGCGCTATTGTTAGTGATAGGGGTTCCCATTTCTGTAACGCGCAATTTTCAAAAATCCTAACTAAATATGGCGTTACTCATAAGCTTTCCACAGCCTACCACCCCCAAACTAACGGACAAGTCGAAGTAGTGAATAGAGAAATAAAAAGAATTTTAGAAAAGACTGTTTCCACATCTAGAAAAGACTGGTGAGCCAAATTAGACGATGCTCTGTGGGCCTACCGAACAGCGTACAAAACCGCCCTCGGATGTACGCCATATCGGTTGGTTTTTGGAAAATCGTGTCATTTACCCGTAGAGTTAGAACACCGCGCCTTTTGGGCCTTACGATTTTTAAACTTCGATCCCCACTCTATCGGCGATTTTAGAAATTTCAACTTAACGAACTCGACGAGTGGAGCTCTTATGCATATGAAAATAACAGGCTTTATAAAGAGCGGACGAAGCGTTTGCACGATCGACATCTTAGGCACCCAAAAATCTTTAAGCCGGGCGACCAAGTTCTTCTTTATAATTCTCGTTTACGTTTATTCCCGGGTAAATTAAAATCACGTTGGTCGGGGCCTTTTACTGTTTTAGAAGTCTTTTCTTATGGTACTGTTTTAATTTCCCACCCTGATAAGGGTAATTTCAAAGTGAATGGTCAGCGTCTTAAACTGTATTTCTGTGATGATGTCAGTCTCAACCCTGTTAACTTTATCTTTCCGGTCCTGACATTTGATTAATCTGAACTTTATTTTTCTCAAAAACTTTGAACTTTATTCGAACTTTATTTTTAAACAATATTTGGGACATTCTTATTTTGATGCGTCGAGCTCAAACGACGCTTTAAACAAAGGGCGCTCTTGGGAGGCAACCCAAGTTATCTTTTTCTGTTTTCTTTATTTCACAATTTTTGCCCCGAATGGCTCCGGCAAGCTGAAACTTCTGCGATCGCCTGCTCCAACGGTTCTGATTCCATGATAAAGTCCACCAGACAACGTTTCATGAAGATCCATAGCACACGCATGGAGGAGCGGCATCACTCAGCTTTCCCTGCAACATAAAACCGGGGAAGTACCTGTTTTTCAATTCTGTCTTTCCTTTCTGTACTTTACTTTTCTCTCGTTCTCCGACCTCCTTCTCCATTGAGGACAATGTAGATTTTAAGCTTGGGGGATGAGGTCCTCCTTTTTGCTTTTTGTAAATATCCAAAAAATCCAAAAAATATATATATAGCTGCATTTTGGTATTTCAATAAGTACCCCATGTTTATGTTTTGTTTTTCTCAAACTTCTTTATAAACAACGTAGTTAATTATAATTTTTCTAATCATTTTTTTATCATATTTCACAAGTAAAATGTTGGTCATGCTGTGTTTCTAATTCACGGTAGCATGTTAAGGTGAAATATTTCTCTAAAATGTGCATTTGTATTATGGTTTTCCGTTCTTTATTTTCTTTACTTTCTCTAAAATTTATCATCCACTATTTTCCTTTTCGTCTTTAGAAAATTTTTGTAAGAACAAATTTTGAATAACGTAGTAGATATGAACGATCCAAGTCACATATTATTTTTATTTTCAAGATAATTTCATCAATCTTCTTTTATTATCTCGAACTTGCTTTTTGAAATTTATCAACTCTATGTTTTAAATAAATTTAAAAAAGCGTGAAAATGATTTAGGCCATTTTTGTTTACGTTTGAGCTTTCCTGCCAACCTAAAATCTTTTACCACTAGTTAGCCTCTTTTGAGCCTTTTTTCCAAATTCATTTGATAACTCCACATAGCATTTCATTTTCACCAAAGCCCAAATTCCTACCTATCTAATCACGCTAATTTTTTTGAGTTTCATTCTAAAATTTTCATGATAGGAAATTTTTTGTTATCTTTGGAGAAATTGTTGAAAAAAGTGTACTCAAAAGCAATGTTTTGAAAAAAGACAAAAAAATATATGAATGATGAAAAAAAATAAAATAATAAATAATAATAAAGAAAGAAAAAAAACAAAGAAAAAAAACATTATATATACATATTTTGTTTAAAATAAATTTATTTTTTTGAAACTCGTTGTTTTGGTTTAGTGTGATTTTTAAGCCTCCATGTTTATATTTGAATTCCACTCCTATTCATAATTCTAAACCAAACGTTTCGGTCCTATTAAGTCCTTTTGATTCACGTCTTTTTAAATTTTATTTAACAACTAAGAAAGAAGAAAAGTAAATCAGTTTTAGTTTTGGATTTAAACTTAGATTTTTGTTATTTAATTGATATAATTATAATGCATTGCTTGAATCTAGTAATAACTCAATACGTTCTTTTCATTTTCATTGCCTTGCTTAAATCTATTTAAAGAATTTCGTCAAAATTCTGGATGATTTATTTTTATGTAGTAAAGTTTATAACAGTTAAAGCATACCAAAATAATTGTTTTAGATTTACGTTTTACATTCTCCCTACCTAGAATTTCGCATAGTACTTGTGTAAGTATGATTAAAACTTTTTGAATTAGTCACTTTTTATGATTAGCTAGTCTTTATATCTTTGCTTGTGGACAAGCAAAACTTAAGATTGGGGGAATTTGATAATACGGTTTGCAGTCAATTTTATTAGGATATTTTCGGGGTTTTAAAGCAAATCATGTCTTTTAAAGTACTTATTTTGATTCCTCTTTGTATATATTTTTGGCGCTAATGCATTTTTTCTGCTTTTTGCAGGTTTTTAAGGCTTTCAGCCGAATTTTGCTGTGACACGCCCCAAGGTCACGCCCTACCCAGGCGTGTACCTAGGGCGTATAACCCAGAGGAATGAAGCAATTGGTCTGAAACTGTATTTCGTGGAAACTTAGTGAACACGCCCTCTGTCACGCCCGTGTCACATCCGACACGGGCGTGTTCCAGAGGCGTGTCCCCAGGTTCCGAGGAATCGCCGCAACGCGATCGATTTTCCCGCTCCACCGTCGCACCGAAAGTGTCACGCCCCAGGGTCACGCCTGACCCGGGCGTGACATATGGGCGTGTACTTCAGTAATTCCGCCTGTCACCTCCAGCATTCAATTTCAGCTCAACAAAGTCACGCCGCAAAGAACACGCCCCAGGTACACGCCCTAACAGGGCGTGACTTGTGGGCGTGTACTTCAGCTACTTCGCCAGAATAAAATTCCAGCCCGAAAAAGTCGCACCGAATTTGTCACGCACCAGAGTCACGCCCGACCCGGGCGTGACAGGGGGGCGTGACCCGACCCGAAAAATTCTATAAATAGAGCCCAACTCCAAGGGTTCAGTGACACCTTTTGCATTGAGAGGGGAGGTTCTGTCCTTTGTATTTTTGAACGTTTTTAAGCATGTCTCTTCATTTTTAGTTCTTAGCTCTAGCTTTATGCTTTCCCTGTATTAGCTCCTAGCTTCTTTCTGTAGTATAATGTTAATGATAGTGTAGTTTACTTTCCATGCACTTGTAATCTCTGGTTTTCTAGCTGTAAGATCCATGTTTCCATTAATAAAGAAGTGTTGTTTTCTTTTTCGTTTCTACTCTGTTTTCACTATTTTCTTCTACTCATCCCCCCCTCTTCCACCTCACCATGATTAACTAATCATCTATGTACTCGATCTTGATGATCCGAGGTTCGAGTGATTAGGTTATGATGCTTTGAATCTTACCTTTGCTTTTTAGGGTTTTAGCCTTGAATTACTCTTGATTTATCACGGGTTGGAGGTATATCATCGATATATACTCTCCACCTTTGCTTTCATTCTGGGCTAGCCGAGAGGCCGAAAGTTTGAAATGAGCACTCAAGAGTAAAGGGAGTTGTTCGCACCACTCGAGAGAGGCAGACGTTCAAATCTCCCGGATTGGAGCAAAATCCAATAGTGGGGTTCACCGCGTAAAGCGAGTTTTAGTCCTCCGATTTAGGCGAGAGTCGGTCGGACCTTCCTAAACTCAGTTAGGCACGGCCTTTGAGAGAAGCGTGTCAATATTTATGGAACCTCCACGGTCAAGGACCTTTACCCTAATTAGTTTAGGTTTGTTTATCGTATTTTTCTAACCACTCTTGCCGAGGTGATTTCTGATCGAGTGCATTTTCCTCTCATCGTTACTAAGCTTTAGTATAATAACTCTTTTAGCTCTCTTTATCTTTTCATGCAAGTAGCTCTCTTTCATTGCAAGTAGTTCTCTTGCTTTAGTACGCTTAGCTTTCTTCTAAACCCTAATTTTCCCGTCGATAAAATAATAGATTTCGTGTGAGTAAGCTTAATTAACGGTTCCCGGATTTTAATACGACACTTGTGTCCCCTAGCTGCATTTCGATAGGTATACTTGCCTTGTTGGATTGTTAGTTTGGTTATTTTCTCCTTGCAAATATCTAAAAGACATCAGGACTCAAGGCTCTCGACGCCATTTAACTTAATAGTTTCTAGCAAGTTAATGAGTGGAGAGCATTGAGTGGACTCAACGCTCTCGACGCCATTTAACTTAAAGATTTCTGGTAGGTTAAGGCGTGGAGAGCGTTGAGTGGACTCAATGCTCTCGACGTCATTTAAGTAAGCAAGTTTCTTGTGGGTTAATGTCATAGGCTGAGGATAATTCATTGACCACTGATTCATCAAACTCACGTAATTCATCGAACGCCGAAATTCATCAATCACTGATTCATCAAAATCGGGCTAAAATTCATCAAACGCCTAAATTCGTCGAGCGCTGATTCCTTGAACTAAGGTAAATTCATCGAATGCTAAAGTCATCGAGCACCGATTCATCAAACTCGGCTAAAATTCATCAAACGCCCAAATTCGTCGAGCACTGATTCGTCGAACTCAGGTAAATTCGTCGAACTCAGGAAAATTCGTCGAACACTGAATTTGTCGAGCGCCATTTAACTTAGGAAAAACTTTGCCTTGGTTGAATTTTCGGCCGTTGCTGAACCGGATTGTCGGAAATTCCGCCAAATCTACTTAAATGGGTTGCGTCCTTTCAACATGACTTATTTAAAGCAATATTAGGTGGTCCAATGTCAGGCTAACACATGGCAAGTCAGTTACCCTAATTTTTCATTATAAAAGGGACATGCAGGAAACCCTAGCCGCCACTTTACCACCTCGCCGAACAGTTGTCTTTGCTCGAGCCGACTACTGGAGGAAAATTCTCTCTCTTCCTCTCTTTCCCATGGAGAATGAACACCAACGATGGATAAGAAGATGCCACAAAGAAGGGTGACAAGATCCATGGCTGGAATCCTCGGAACCGCCGGAAATGAGGTGAGCTTCCTACCCTCTCCGTTGGTGCTAGATCTCCAGTTATTCCTAGGAGAGATATTGACTCAAAAGAGTCTTGATTCGTGAGAGGAAGTGTTCTTAGGAGAAGGCCACGCTAGGGTTTGTACCCTGGAGATATGATGTCCTCGACCACTCCCTCCTTCCATGTGAAGATAGGGACTTGGTATACTAAAGAAAGTTGGCCTTTTGAGGGTGAATAAGGGAGCATGAATTCTGGATGTGATTTGGGAATTTTGGTTGAAGGAAGAAGACAAACAAATGTCATTCATCTCGCAATAAGATGCACGTATAAATCTATTTTCTGCGCGCAGCGATCTTTGAGTCCATTTTAGGACACATAGCGGACAGATCTGGGCTTTCGCCTAAACCCGAAAGTCGTAGCTCTCGGAAATACCTTTCCAACGAGGGGTCATACACCTTCACCGGATCCCTGTAGCCTCAGGAATCCCGATCGGGTTTGCTGTACAGTAAACTTTCCTGCACAAATAATTCTCGGGTTTTGTGTTAAGTAGGCTTTGAATTTGGTAAGGAGAGTCAGTAGTACAATAATGCTAACGTCTTGGTAAATTTAGTGTATAAGTAATGGTGAAAAAATATTGTTAATGGCATTTATGGGATAGATCCATAACAAACACATGGTGCAGTGAACGAATGGGTTGATGAGTTAAGATGGTAGGGATGATTTAAATATGTGAACTAATAAGGACGTACATGACAATGGTAATACGTTGAATAATGATGAGATTGGCTTGAACTTGTTGTACATAGTTGGTAGTGATTGCTACGAACAAATGGTTGTTGGCATTTAGTGGATAGATCCATATGTGCACGAATGGTTTGAAGTTGGTAGAAGAATGTAACCAGTTGATGTTAATGTTGTGTGATCATAGTCTATATGTAATTAAGTTAACCAAATGTTTGATGGATATGTGAAGTACCATTGTGTTTGTGATGAACCCTTAAAGTGCCTTGGGGCATGAGATTGTGAAAGGGTGTAAGTGCGGGTGTTTGACCACATTGAATTGGTATTGATGAAAAAAGACATACATGGATGGTTGGCCTTGGACCTCTGGTGGTTTGTCCATAGAGGCACCTTCCGTTCCATGATGATGTGACATTGCATGTGGTGTGAGTCGACACACAGTGTCTTAATCCTAGGTTATGGATAGTGTGGCTGGTCTACGGGCTCGCCATTCATCACACCGATAGGAGTTGATAGTTAGACTTGCACGGTTGGGCCTTGATCCTCGATTCTTACTTCCCGAGGCACCCTTCATGCAACTGGATAGTTTGCTTTGGTCCTTTGGTGATTTGTTCATAGAGGCACCTTTCGTGCCATGCAGATAGGCCAGTTGGGCTGTGCTCTTGGTGCACATCTACCCGAGACCCCTTCGGAGCCGTAGTGCGCTTGTGTGCTCCTTTGTTGTGTTCTTAGCGTTGAGGCGTACGGAGGCCTAGGCTTGGTAGTGTGGATGTCTTCCTAGTAGTGAAGAATATCGATCCATTATCACCACCTGTCCACGAAGGTTGACGCCTGAAAGGTTAGCTGCCTGTTTGAAAAGTGGGAACTACAAGTCTGTGTCGACATAGCGGTTGCATGTGCATGGTCATGGGTCAGTCATTGCATTGCTTTTACTGCATTATATTATATTGCATACACAAGATCCTCATCGTATAAGTTTGTATGGGCACTCTTATACGATGAGTTACTTTACTGTTGAGTCGATCCTCAACTTATATGTCTCTATGGGCATTCATATAAGTTGAGATACTTTCTGTTGTAGTTCTATCTTTTCATACTGCTAGAGTAGATTGATTACTTGTTCTTTATACTATAGATACATTGATATAGCACACTCTTTTACCACTTGTTTGTACTACTACTCTTATATATATATTGTACTTGTCCTTTTATCTGCTCGGTGCCGAGGATTCGTCGGGGGAGCGAATGTGAAGCCACTTAGTATTTATGACTAACGGTTGCTACGTCTTCCTTTTTAGGAGGGAACCCCATAGATAGAGCAATAGCAGGTTATGCAGCAGGACAGTTAGGCCAGGACGATAGGGCCTGAAGTGACGGTGTCGTCGCTACCATCAGTGACTGATGTGAGTTAGAGAGACTCATTTTTGTACACGTACTCTGATGTTATAGAAGCTTGTTGATGCTTCTTTTATTTGATGTACTTATGGACAATTTACTTATGTGTGGATTTGACTTCTGTTTTATATTCTTGGTTGGGTTGGCAATGTTTAATATTGATTATAGCCGGCAGAATAGGCGTCTTGTACAACAAGTTAGCTCGTGTGCTAACGCTACCGCAAGGCGGCTGTTCTGGGCATAAGACTCCCCTCATACCGTGTTTTGTGTTCTGGGAGGGGGGTCTTACAGACAGTCCTAGCCATGCCAGTGCTGATGGTCCCAAATCGCCATGCCAATGCTGATGGTCCCAGCCATCAAGTTGAACAACAAGATGCAGGTCAGCAACCCCTTTCCCGTTTGGCTCTATGGACTTTCCTTAGTTGGGCTCTTCAAGCTCTCAGCTTCTTCTTCTGCCCACCTGGTCTCCTGGACCAGATCCTGCAATCGATACACAATGGAACTCAAACCATAACAGGGCACCCAGGCTCACAGCTCACCTGCTATCCCTTTAGTCTCCACGAGACAGGCCCTGAAAGTCATAGTCTATCTGGAAGCTATCGCCAGTAATAATCACTATCTCCTGGCGTTCGCGGCAGAACTATCTTTTGTCTATATACTCAACCACAACTGGAACATCTATACAGCCAACACCCTGCACCATCCTGTAGTGGCAGAAAACCGGTCTTTCACAGCAATCACAGCTCACCAAGAGCTATTTCCAGCGATATTTTCCTAGAGCACACCCCCAGTACATCATGCTACTATTATTTCACAGATACAATACACAGACCTTGTAAACTACTAGTTTATACTCAGTGACTTCTCACTACCAACCCATCAGAATTCTCTCGACTCTCTACCAATCCATAACAACCCGTCCGGATGGTCTTCACATAGCATGCCTATTTCGTACTGCAATTTTCGGATTCTATAAGCAAAATAATCCGGGGATATCACGTATCAACCCATCAGAATTCCCTCGACTCTCTACATTTTGGTGGGGGATTCCATGCATATTCAAAAAGGAGGACTTCAGTTGTCCAAGAAGGAAAATCATTACCCTCGTAGTTGATTTCGGAGCCATGAACGAGCTTTCTATCTGGATTTAAAGGAGCGCCTCACTTTCAGCTTCACAGATATTTCCTTAATTCTCGATTCCGACCATGGGATCTCCTCCACTAAGCTAGTAAAGCTCAGCCACAGCCTTATTCTTCCTTTCTCCCAAGCACTTGATGAGAAGGAAGAGAGAGAGTGAGAGAAGAGAAATAAATCTTCTCTCCACCTCTTCTCTGATTAAGAAGCCTCAGGAATAAACCCAGCTACATGATCCTCCCATTAAAAGAAAGCAAAGGACACAATTTTAGTTGACAAATCAAAATTAATGTTATCGCCTGACGATATCTGCTATCTCCTTGGCGATATCGTCGGTACCCACTTTGACCACTGTCAACCACCGCTCATAGACCACCTTCCTACCATCCGACTCATGTCCAACCATACGTGGTAGTATAATCCAGTGAAACCCACTATTGCCAATTTGATAGCTCACTCAATGCTTCATCGAGTGCATTGAGAGCGTTAAGTGTGTTGAGTCTACTCAATGCTTTGCTGATGGCATTTTGTGCGTCGAGTGCTATCATTATTGCCAGCAATACTCACTATCACCGTGCGATAGTATTTGTCGAGCATACTCAAAGCTTTATTAAAAGCATCAACACTCATCTCTTCAGTGAAAGTGTTGAGTGTTATCGCAAGCGATACCCACTATCGCCCTATGATAGCCACCAAATGTTCTATTTTCTCATTTTTGGGGTGCTACAATTCAGGTCTCGAGCTCAACAAAAAAGTTGTACCCCTCGGAAAGATCTTTCCAACGGATGGTTACATATTTTTGGGGAAGTTATGTAGATTCGTGATGGATTTGGATTTGTATTTGTGCCCCAGGCTCAACACAGAAGTTTTAACCCTTGAAAATATCTTTCCAATCTGGGGTTGCTTGTAATTTTTCGTGGGCGGTAGCTCCCTGAATCCCAGTTTTGGTAAACTATGCCACGTAGCCGTGATGTATTAATATTTGGATGATTTCCTTATTCTCCGAAATGATTATTCGAGAGATCGGTTGGTAGATAGTTGATCATAATGTAATCACCACTTGCATGATTAATAAGCCTTGGAAAGATACTTGTTGCGAGTACTTGGAGTTTTGTGAAATGAAGTTCGATAGAGATGATTGAATAATTATGATGCATATGCATGTGATAAATACTACAAAGGGTTGGATGAGGTATACCATCGTGGACATTTGATGATCTTAACCTTGATCTCAAGTATTGATTAAATGACTAGAATAATCCTCTACTTATAGTATGATAACTCCCTACGGGTAATAGTGAATGATTGGTGTAGCAATTAGGATGGATTGCCATCTTGTATTAAATGTGGACCCTTGTGTGCTTTGGAGCACAGTGTTGGCTATTATATATAGTGACTCGGTTGGATCCCTTGAATGCATGATGACATGGTAAATATGAATTGCTTGGGTTGGGTGTGTGCTGACACAATATATGTTTCGGCGTTGAGGATTTGGTTGCAGTTCTATGGGCATGCTAGTCATCACACTGACAGGAGCTGGCAGTTATATCTTGGGCGGTTGGGCTTGGTTATTTGGTATTCAATCCGAAGGCTTCTTCCATACAAGTAAGTTGGGCTTGGTTCTTCGGTGTTTTACTGCTGAAGAATCCTTTCATGTTAGTTACAGGACAGTTGAGCTGGGCGCTTGGTGTACATCTGCCCAAGACCCCTTCTGAGCCATAGTACGCAGGGGCTCCACTTTGTGTTCTTATCATTGAGCCGTACGGAGGCCTAGGCCTGTAAGTCATTATGACCTCCTAGTAGTGGAGATTCTTGCTCTACTGTCAATATTTAGCAATGACGGTTGATGCCTGGTAGGTTTTCTACCTGATCAAAATGTGGTAACTAAAGGACTAGGTCGATATAGCAAGCGTGTGTGTTTGTGCATGGGTGAGTCACCAGTTTGTAGACCCCAATTTTTTGTTATGCTATCGTGTCTTATGCCCAGAACTGCCGTTTTGCGGTGACACCGACATGCGAAAAGGTCGCCACTACAAAATGCTGAGTCTGCCAGTAATGAAGATCATCAAGAAGTAGAAGTACGAATGAGATTAAGTGAAGTCCACAATCACATATAACATAAAATAGAAATCATAGCAATGTCCGCATGATATTAAAAGTACAAAAATATATTTGTATGTAGGAATATAAACGGGCTTTTGCCCAGTGCAGCAAATCCTCACTACAACCCTCTCGCGGAAGCTAAGAAAAGCGAACACTCACGAAGCCCGAGACTTGTGCTCCCATACTAGACAGGCCCACCTCCATGTGCACCATGCTCTGCTGGTGCTGCATCTCCTTCTACTACTCCTTGTCTCCCATCCGGAGCCCCTGAAATGTTTGATCCACCGACCGTTAGCCAAAATACTAAGCAAAATTTCCCCCACCCCTCCCCAAGTGGATCCTAGGCACCGTGCGGGAGGAATGATAGAGAAGCTATGATGGTGGAGAGTAGGAACAAAGCAGATGATGGTGGACCTATTCTACCAGGTATATAGTAAATCTATAGAGCAATAAAAGGAAAAGCAAGCTAACAGTAATATAATAAGACAATAATAGAGTAATCAAGTAAAACAGAGCAGTAAGTATATGAATAGTAGATTATGGAATAAGTAATCTTAACTTATATGAATGCCCTCACAAACTTATATGTTAAGGGGAATTTTTCATGGCTTCCTTCGTATAAAAAGTCCCATATTGATTTATATGAAGGGGTGTCAGGTTATATGCAAGTATGAGTGTAGTGAAATGTTATGTCATGATTCTTATAAATGCAACACACACACGACTCTATGCACACAGACCTTTAGTTCCCCCTATTTGTAAGCTAGCATCACTCCCAGGAGCCTCTGTCATGGCAAACGGAGACAGTGGGTCGGGCCACCCCACTCCTAGACGGGTATTCACACTCCTAGACGGGTCTCCGCGTACTAGGCTGATGCACCGCCAGTCTTTTCCTTGCCTAAGTGTAAACCACACCCACTGAGTCATCATATCGACATCGGTGTGAATGATCGTCAAATACCGAAAACCCGCCACCATATGCACATGCAATCATGAATTCCTGAGCCATTGGCTCCCGGGACTCACCTGTCCGTTTCCAAAACCACCAAGCCTACTACTCGAATAACACAACCAAACTAACCTCCTGAAGCATCGGGGTGAGTGAAATTGAAGTCATATTATATTGCTAATTACTCTTCTATTCATTTAAGTCATACAATTTAATGTTAACTTTGCACTGCCAAGGCCATTCCCCATTAAGGGCTCCCAGGGGCACTAGAAACAATGATGGGTTGAAGCCCAAAGCTCCCTTTCACAATGTACTTATTATTATTGGTATCTGCTCGAACCAATACCACTTAGTGTCATACTGAATCTAACCCTAATGTATTTTGACTCTTCCAGGGAAAGACAATCCATCGTCTGGAAAGACGATCCATCGTCGATCCCAAGCACAATTCTGACCTTGAACAACAGGGAATACGAATCTTACCTTCTCTTGTTGACCCTATTCATTCCCATCTAGACCAGGTACACCAAGTACCCTTTCCCATAATAGGTTTCACTCATTACTCTACCTTTACAGTTTTTACTATCTGTAGGCATGTAACGCCCCCGGTTTTTTTTTCTGTGTTTTGTTTGATCTTTGATTGGCGTTACGATGACGCACTTCCGGCCTTTCGCCGTTGTAGAGCGCTGTCTTAGGTCTTTAGGTTCCTTGTGTAGCCTGGTTATAGCCTGTTAGCAAGATTCCCCAGCTAGCCGGAGTCTGTGTTGGTGACTCAGTTGGGCCTCTTAGGGAATGCTTGTGTTTTGGATTCGGGAGGTGTTACCCCGAGTGTGCTATCGTCGGATGTTGTTTTCGACCTCACCGTTGTTTTCGTAGCTTGGATGTTTTTCTACGATGCGAGTTTTGGTCGAAGTCCGAGATCGTTTGTGAAAGTGCAGGTTAGATCTGATATACTCTAGAGGGGGAGGGGGTGAATAAAGTATAGTGCTTACTAAAAACTTTTTGCAACTGTTGTTGTATACCTAAGTGAACAGGGAAGCAAATAACATAAAGTAAACACAACAACTAACCAAACACAGAGCAATCACAGACCACAGCCAGAAAACAAAAAAAAATAAGCAACCAGAAGACACAAGGAGCTATAGTGGTTCCCCAAATAATCTGTGTACATCCACTCTTCTACCACCCTAGGTAGGAATCCACTACAGGATGAGTTGATCAGGTGTCCTGGGCACCAATGGGTTTTGATCAGGTCCCCAAAAACCAAACCCTCAAGTCTTTTGGAAGGAGGCTTGCAACCAGAATAATTTTGAAGGGATTTAAAACCCTGTACAGGAATTAGAGAGAGGGTGATAGTGTCTTCTCTGTCAACAGTCAGAGAGAAGACTTGTGGATTTATATAGCAGATCTTGCTCCCCCTGAGATCTTGATTAGTCAGGAATACTGGAGCACTGCTTCAGGGTGATAGGCCTTCAATGACCTGGAATGCCTGTACCAGAACTGCTTCAGGAACTTCTTTTGACTGATAAAGTTCTGTTGTCCTTTGAAGTTGTCCTGAGAATAAAAAGAAGAAGACTCTTGATTGAATTTGGTTCTTCTTCTTCTTCTTCTTCTTCAAAAGTTCTCTGGTCAAGGCTGATTGCAGTCAAGAACTTTAGATTTGAGAATGTTTTGCTCTTCTGCAGCTTCAGAGTGTCTGTAAGATTGTTTTTTGTACTGTGATTCTTGAACTCTATCACTGCTTGATTCTGTTCTCTTACTGTATCACTATTTTTTTTGTATGTCTGTGTCTCTAACTCACTGAGGAATATTCAAACTTTTGAATGTCGAGCAGTAATTACAGTCGGCCTTCGAAAGAATCTGCAATCAATGACTTTCCTAACTGTCTAATAGAAAAACGGCATGTAATCGTCCATAGTCAATGCACGTTCTAACGGTAACATTCCGAGAAGATCTGGCATTAAATGTTCAGGAATCAGGCATGTAATCTGGATTCATCGAACAAAGAACACAATTCGTCGAGCTGAACTTGTGCTCGTCGAGCTGAGCTTGAGTTCGTCGAGCAGAGCTTGAGTTCGTCGAGCTGAGCTTGATAGAGTTCGTCGACCAGACAATCTTCATTCATCTGATAGACAGTCTTCATTCGTCGAGCTGAGAATCAAATTCGTCAAGCTGAGAAAAGTTCTGGAGTTAGACAAAATACTCTGCATCTGCTGAAATGTTGTGTCGACAAAAGTTGGTGTCGACAGATTGATCTTGGTGTCGACCCAAATCCTCTGGTGTCGACATAAGCTGGTGTCGACTGAAATCCTGGTGTCGACATAAGATGGTGTCGACTAAAATCCTGGTGTCGACACAGATCGTCTGGTGTCGACACAAACCCTAAGTGTCGATACAGATTCTCTGAGTCCAGAAATCGTCGAGTAGAGTTTAGCATTCGTCGACCTGAGAAGCTGTGAACTTGAGGTCCAAGTTCGTCGAGCTCAGAATATAATTCATCGATCGAAGCATGAAGCTGGACTTAGAATAATTTGAAGTCCTCCTGACTTTGGCTTGATGTAGAAACTGAGTTTTCGTCGAACAGAGGACATAGATCATCGAGCACAACACTAAGAATTGTCTCACGATCGTCGAGCGCAGAACTTCTTTCGTCGAGCTGAGTTTGACGAACGTCGAACTCACTTTACTTAGTCTTGAAAACTTGTGAGTCTGGAGTCTCTGAGGGTCTTGTTGAAAGCTGGTCCATCTGGAGTTGAGCCTAAGGACTTAACCTAGAATCTAGGACACAAATTGACCCTTGATATACATGATGGGTCACAACCTAAGTCAGTGAACCTAGCCCAAATCAACTAGGGATCCAACAATCTCCCCTTATTTGGGTGAGGTCACTAACAGAGACTGAAAATAGAAAACTAAGCAAGAGAAGAGATATATCTGGCAGATAATTATAACACATGCAACAGATATATATATACACAGCTTTGTTACAGATAGCATAGTTTAAAAACAAAAACAGATAGAAAATGAAATAACAAGAAAAATTACTTCTTTGGCTTCTTCTGCTGAGGTTTGTCTTCTGCTTTCTGCTCTCCTGTATTCTTGAAAATGATTTCTCTCTTTGGATCTCGAGCTTGAGCTATTGTCATAGTCATGTCAGCTGCCCCAATAATATTTAATGATGTAGCCCTGGGGACAACTGCTTCTGGATGAAGTTTCATATAGTCATCAACATTAAATAATTTATTACCTTTGTCAAACCTTTTCAGCTCTTCTTTTCTATATTTTGACATTGTTGAAAGACCAGAGATATCTTTTCCTTCTTCTTTGGCTTTATTTATCAAAGATAGACCAATCAGATCTTGGTACCTAGCCATTCTTGCAGTATTAGCAGTCTCTGGATCTTCAAAAAGAATTGGAGGGGAGTCTGGCTTCTTTGGGCTTTCAGCTTTTTGTACTTCAGAACTTTGTTGTTGTGTTGATGCTTATGCTGTTGACTACCAGAGGAGGATGGACTCTGCTGGCTGCTTCCAGAAGATCTCCCTGATTGTCTCTGATAAGTGTTGGGTACATTGGTCAAATGTACCTGATTTGAAGAAGCCTTACCTAACTCAATGATATACATCATAATGTATTTGATGTGTGTTTGAGTTACTTGTGCAGGTTAGGTATTCACTAGACTGAAGCTAAAAGTTTCTAAGTCCATGTGTCGACACCCAGAGGGAAAGTGTCGACACTTGAGAAAGCTTGTGTCGACACCCAGACAAGCAGTGTCGACACTTGGAGTCATTGTGTCGACACCTGAGAAGAAGAGTCGACACCAGACAGAAAGTGTCGACACTTGGAGCTGTATCGACACTCAGTGAAGAAGTATGCAGAAAAGCAGTGTCGACACTTAGCAGAAGTGTCGACACCTAGAAGAGCTAAGTCTACACCAGAAAGTGTCGACACTTGAAGATGTGTCGACACTCAGCAAAAGTCTGCAGAATCTAAGTACAAGTGATCGATCGAGCGATGACTTCAGGTAGGAGATGACGAAGTTACGTTCTCTATTAATCCCTCCATAGGAGACTCGTCATCGAGCGATGACTTCTGTTATAATTTAGACACATATCTCGGAGATTGTTCTTCCCCTATTTTTGAGTCTACTTTTTACACGACGATATTTATGCGCTCGGAAATTTTAAATGCGATGAGGATACCTCTATAGACTTGCCTTTCGAACTAATTGGTAAGAAAGACATAGGAGTTAAAACCTCGTTAGAAGAACGACCCTGCCATGAACTCAAACACCTCCGATTCACTCAAATACGCCTTTTTAGGAAAAGATGATACCCTTCCCGTTATCATTTCTTCGCATTTGACCGAATCGGAGACTTCCGATTTATTGAGAGTTTTGTTTAAACATCGCCACGCAATTGTGTGGCAAATTTCTGATCTCAAAGGGATTAACCCGTCTTTCTGCACCCATAAGATTTTCCTTCTCGATAATTGCCGCAAAACTATTCAGCTGCACCGACGTCTTAATCCAAACATGAAAGATGTCGTTAAGGCCGAAATTATTAAATATTAGATGCAGGGATTATTTATCCCATATCAGATAGTACGTGGGTTAGTCCCATTCACGTGGTGCCCAAAAAGGGCGGTCTTACCATAGTGGATAATAAGCACAATGAACTCGTCCCAACTCGTACTATTACGGGTTGGCGGGTGTGCATCAATTATAGAAAACAAAATGACGCCACCCGTAAGGATCATTTCCCACTACCATTCTAGACCAAATTTTAGAGCGTTTGTCCGGTCATCCGTATTTTTGTTTTCTTGATGGATTATTGGGGTTTTGCCAAATCCCTATTTCCCCCGATGACCAAGAAAAAACAACTTTTACCTGCCTGTTTGGTACCTTCGCATATCGAAGAATGCCATTGGCCTCTGCAACATGCCCGCTACATTCCAAAGATGTATGCTGGCGATATTTGGCGAGTTGGTAGGAGACATTATGGAAGTCTTTATGGATGAGTTCTCTGTTTTCGGAAACTCTTTCCCATCCTGTCTTCGTAATTTAAACCGTGTCCTTCAGCAATGTGAGGACACGCATCTTGTTTTAAATTGGGGAAAAATGTAACTTTATGGTTCGAGAAGGTTTTGTTCTCGGACATATGATTCGTATAAGGGGATGGAGGTCGATAAGGCCAAGTTGAAATTATCGAAAACTTCCCCCGCCTTCCAACGTTAAATCTATTAGGAGTTTGTTAGGGCACGCGGGCTTTTATAGGCGTTTTATTCAAGAGCTTTCAAAACTAACAAAGCCGCTTAATCACCTCTTGGAAAAGGAATCAAATTTTGTCTTTGATAGCGAATGCGAGTCTGCCTTTAATTTCATAAAACAAAAACTTATCAATTCACCCATTTAGTGGCGCCTGATTGGACCCTTCCGTTCGAAATTATGTGCGACGCTAGTGATATTGCCGTAGGCGCCGTTCTTGGCCAACGTATAAACAAATATTTTCATCCGATTTATTACTCTAGCAAGACACTCACATCCGCACAAGGAAATTACATGACAATGACAAAGGAAATTTTAGCCGTCGTATTTGCTTTCGATAAGTTTCGCTCGTATATCACGCTATCCAAAGTTATTGTATTTACCGACCATTCCGCCTTAAAATATTTGTTAGTGAAAACGGACGCCAACCCCGCCTTCTTAATGGATCCTCCTCTTGTAGGAGTTCGATTTAGAGATCCGGGATAAGAGTGCGCGAAAAATTTAGCCGCCGATCACCTCTCCCGCTTAGAAATCCCGCTGCGGAAGCGCTCGTCGAATCTGACATAAATGACAGATTCCCGAGGAATGCCTCCTTTCCATAACTACTTGTTCATCTTCCACGCCTTGGTTCGCAGATTTTGCGAACTATTTAGTTGCGAGGGTGCTTCCAAAAGACTTTTTGAGCCAGCAAAAGAAGAAATTCTTTTCTGACTTGAAATATTTTTTTTGGGAGGACCCTTCTCTTTTTCGTATCTGCGCGGACCAAGCTGTCTGAAGATGTGTCGGGGTGTGGAGTGCACGCAAATCCTGAGGCACTGCCACGAGGGTCCAGCTGGTGGGCATTATCAAGCTAACCGGACCGCGCGGAAGACGCTGGAGGCAGGCTTCTTTTGGCCCACTCTATTCAAAGACACTCACAATTTTGTGCGCGCATGCGATAGCTGTCAGCGGTCGGGTAACATCTCTCGTCGCGACGAGATGCCCCAAAATTGTTTTTAGAATGCGAAGTCTTCTATTTATGGGGCATAGATTTCGTCGGCCCCCTACCTCCATCTTTCAAAAATATATATATTTTAGTAGCGGTCGACTACGTATCAAGGTGGGCGGAAGTGCAAGCTCTCCCCACCAACGATGCGCGAGTCGTCGTTATATTTCTTAAAAAACTATTTCTCGCTTCGGCACACCGCGCGCTATTGTAAGCGATAGGGGGACGCATTTCTGCAACACCCAGATGGCTAAGACGTTAGCTAGATACGGCGTCACGCACAAACTTGCCACCCCTACCACCAGCAAACTAGTGGCCAAGTAGAGGTAGTAAATTGAGAGATAAAGTGCATATTAGAGAAAACCGTTTCACTTAATAGGAAAGATTGGTCCATCAGCTCGACGATGCGTTGTGGGCTTATCGTACTGCATACAAAACCACAATTGGTTGTATGCTGTATTGATTAGTCTATGACAAAGCGTGTCATCTCCCCGTAGAATTAGAACATAGCGCACTTTGGGCTTTAAAACTCTTAAATCTCGACGCTCACTTAGCCGCCCAAAATAGAAAACTGCAACTAAACAAGCTCAATGAATGGCATGCAAATGCTTACGAGAGCAATAAATTCTATAAGGAGCGTTCTATGTTTTATCATGACCGAAAACTAAAGCCCCAAAAACTTTTTCTCCGGGCGATCTTGTCCTTCTTTATAATTCACGACTTGGACTTTTCCCCGGGAAACTTAGATCACGCTGGTCCGGCCCTTCAAAAGTTGAAGAGGTTTGGTCATATGGGACCGTACTCGTCTCCCACCCGGATAAAGGCTCGTTTAAGGTGAATGGTCTTCGCTTAAAATTATACATTGCAGGCGATCCTGTGGGGCGGTAATTTCGAATCCATAACCCTCCTAGATATATAAACCGCCAAATAGTCAAGCTACACGACTATAAAACAAAGCGCTCCTGGGAGGCACCCCATGTTTATCTTTTTCGCTATTCTTTACTATTTCTTTTGCTATTTTCTTCATAATGCAGGTTCCTAAACTGCGCCTTCCCACCTCCTTTTAGGGAAGCTTCTACCGCCCTCTCTTTATTTTTTTTGTACATATTGCCTTTCCTATTTGTTCCGCATACTTACGTTACAACATTGGGGACCATGTTGGACTTAAGTATGGGGGTGTTTTCTCGCTTTATTTTTCGCACTTCTATTTTCTGCACTAAAAAATTGAAATGACATCCCACAAATTTTTTTTCTTTTTATTACAAAAATTCCAAAAATTATAAAGCAAAAATTCCAAAAAAAATAATAAAAATTAAAAAAATTCCAAAAAAAAATACAAAACAAAAATTCCAAAAATTATAAAACAAAAATTCCAAAAATTTTATAAAATAATAAAAAAATTACAAAACATTATAAACAAAAATTCCAAAAAATTATAAAACAAAAATTCCAAAAATATTTAGTTTCATTTTGTAAAATCTTTGTAAATATTTTTGTAAATAATCTTCTCTCTCTCCCCCTTCCTTTTCCCAACATTCTTGTAAATAACGTCTCTTTTTCTCGCACTTTTCACAAAAACTTAAAAATCTAAAAAATAGATAATAAGTTAAAAAAAAATCAAAAAAAGAGGAAAACTAAACAAAAATTCAAAAAAAAAGGATAATGGAAGAAAAAAACACAAAAATGATAAAAACTCTAAAAAACCAAAAAAAATATTTTGAAATAAATAAATCAAATATACCATCCTTAATTTTCTTGCTATCCAAAAAATTTGTTGTGAGTTTATTTATATGTGAATTTTATTAATTCTTTGTTTGTTATTCGTTTGTTAATTATTGATTGAAAAATTTAAATATTCAGGGTTAAGTTTTAAAGAATTCATTATGTTTGTTAAAAATAACGAACTCGTTTTAGGCACTACTTCTAATTTTTCATTGATAGAAGCATTTATATTATGTTGGAAATAACGACTATAGAATTCAATTATGTTTACTTTTAGTTTTCTGAAAAATTGGAACGTACAATTTATTAAGGTTGCTCTCAAATATTTTTTTTAATTAAAAATCTTGTTTTCTTTCTCCCCTCACTTATCATACTTACTTAGCATGATAATTTGTTATCCTTAAAAGATCCTATGTCATGAGAATAAGATTTCGTTCCGTAAACATAAGCACCCAATAATTTAAAAAGATTATATTTTATGAAGTAAGAGGATAAATTCATTACTCCCTACAATCTACATTGGTTAAATTTTATTATGAAGTTGAAAAAAATTGATATTAGGAAATAAGATTTCCTTTTCCTATAATCCAAAAAATGGAGGTTGAGAAAAACAATTACCTCACCTCAATTTCAAATCCTCTTCATAAGCCAAACATCAACCCCCTTAGTCAATTTTCACGATTCTAGATTTAATTCAATAATATTTTTGAGAGCATAATTTATAAAATTGCATTATTTCCAGTAAAACTCCTATAAGCTAAAGTTCATATAATTCCAAACTATTCTCGTTAATCTAACCATACAATTATTGCTTTCTATTTGATTA